>CM061115.1:357620-872187 GCA_030770115.1 Daphnia galeata
ATAATTTCATTCATTTGGTTGTTTCGTAGGGACGAGACATAGTGATTCGTCCAGCTTGGTAGACAGCATTCGTAATACTGAAGACGGCTATGAAGGTGGCAGTTCGGATTCGGAAGATGAATGCGAATGGCTAAAGATTTGGACATGGAAAAGCCGAAAGTAAACATCATTTTATTTTTATGTATTCCAATTTGAAGTAGATTGTATTTAAAAATTGTCGGTTGGTTTTCAGATGCCTCCATTTTGGCTGGTGTTGAAAGTTAACGAAAATGCAGTAGTGACCTACTTTCATTGTCGCTACGAACTTGCCCGTCCAGAAGACTTGCTACAGTGGAGACAAATTCACGAAGATCTGCTCAACAGCATAACGGCGTTGGGCAAATTGATCAATCAGCAAATGCTGCTCAAAGATCTGCATGATACGAAGCTCTGCAACGGCCTATTGGAACCGGAAACCAATGACGATATTTGGCATCAGGATGACTTGTCCCACATCAAAACGTCCTCTTACCGTAACAATTCAGAACATTTCCATTACGGTTACCAGGAGCAGCCAAGTTACCTGGAAGCCACGCTCAAGTTGCAACCGGGCACATTCCAATGCCGTCAAGTATGGGAGACGCATTTTCCTCTCCATCCGCGCCTCAAGACTGGGCCCGGTAAACTGGGCACTTCGAAAGGTGTTCAACAATTGCGCATCGTACTCAGCGGATTCAGCGTCAACAATCGCAACAACATGTTCGTCTACCAGGAAGATTCCGGCAACGTTTTCTACCTGCGTCTGAACGAGTCGTCATGCATCAGTCATCGAAATCCTTCGGATTCTATTTCCGTCTCTCGTTACAATACCGATGAAGCGGATGGTGTCGCTTATAGCTGTTCAGGCGATCATCTAATTGGAATGTTAGCGGTCCGTTTTGAATTTTGAATTTATTTTGTGATTTGATCAAGTTTTTGAATCACAACTCATTTTGGTTTTGTTTCAGGTGGTTTGGATGAAGACAGCGTTGACTTGCAACGACGTAGTGGATCCTTTAGTGAACGAGATAGTGTCGGAGGAGGAGATCAGATGAGTCTGGGCAGTATATCACTTAACCGTAGTCAACAGTATCAGTCGCAGCAGCATCTAATGCGCAGAGAAGATTGCATTCAACTCAAAGTGCACGGCATCACGGAAGCTGGACAGGCTATCAAAGGCGACTTGGTGCGCGTCCTGCAGAACAAACTGGACGACGCTGTGCTAGAAGTCCTCCATTCGCTACTCAGCCGCAATTCGGCTTGCAAATTGACGTCAGATGACGTTCATTTCATACAGAAACCACACGAAGCACCTCACATAATCCTTCAGTCAACTGTCCAGGCTTGCGCTTTTCCGTATTTGCCCGCCCTGGCGTATTATCTGCGCCAGAACTTGCTGGGCTCCGTCGTTTACATGCCTAAATATATGGATAACTACGTGGGTCATCATTTCCAGGATTATTCCGCTTTGTCTCCAGCTCCTACTTCGGACATCTATTTGTACAATCGACCGCAAGGGTCGGGTAACCGTGGCATCGCCTGTATCGCATTTGCCCTGGTGGACGGACAGGGTAACCCAGTTAGTAACCTTGAATGGCCTCGACCGATCACATTTGTCAAGATGGATGGTGGAGTTGGCCCGTCATCGTTAAATGACTTTGATGAATTCATCAGCACGAACCTCTTCGAAAAGGCACCCGAAAGAAAGGGGCCAGGCCCAATGGCAGTAATGGAATTCCGCATCTGGGAGCGTGGCCACATCAACTTAGATGTTTTGAAAGAAAAGTTGGAATCGGCCATTCAACACGCTCTTTGGGACGTCGTTTTAGAATATCGACTCTTGCCGTTCCCTCTTTGTGCAATGACAGATCAAGACGGAATGGTGGTTCCGCAATCTATGGCAGAAGGCCTGCCGTGTTCCGAGCCGACTACTCCCGTCCGTCGTAAGTGGCAGTTGATCCAGCCCATCGGTAGTTAGCCCCCTTCACCTTACATATTATTTTTACTCTTACTAACAAAAACATTTTCTTTATTTTAAGTGTTAATATCCTTGTTTTGTTTTGCCCCTTCAAGTTCCCGAGGAGGACGTATTAGCTGTCGACCCTCGTTCACGCTCAGTGTCATTTAGTGGACTTCCACCTAATCGTCCCGGCATCGTATCCACCACATCCCATCCACTGACTGGTAATTCAACCACGGGTAATATTTAATCATATGCTCAAATGTTATTATTACAAATTTTAAACTCGATTGATTTCGACAGAGACCAAGTGGAGGATGAGACATACTTCGGGAACGTCCAACGCCAATCGTGAGCGACCTCTTTCGCCCGTTTCCAGCCTTCAGGTAAGACATGAATTTTGTGAGGGATCTATGTTGTCAGCGGTGAAACAACAGCAATTTGGAGATTTAAAAAAATATCGGGTGTTGTTTTGAAAACGGAAATGTTGGTTGTCAGGATGACCATCGATCAAATTCATCGCCAAACACTTTAGCCAAACAGGCCCGTTTGAGAGCTACATTCGCTCTCCTCCTATTAGGCTCGGTCTCGTCCAGCACCTCAACGGTAAAGAATATTACGAAATAACGGGCGCACTCGTACTTTTTATTGGCTTGGATGGGGGATACAACGGGTTTACCTATCCCCACCTACACCATCCCATTTATCTAGACAATTAGACATACAAAAAAAAACACACGCTTCATTGATATTTTCATGCTTATTTTGTATTTTGGTTTATTGGTTGAGTTTGTACTGCCGCTGCTTTTTTAAAAAATCATTCATAGTCAATCATTCATAATGATTCTCGACTTACGAGTACTTTACTCTTTTACAGTTCAGGAGTTCCGGTCCTACATCGCCGATCGAAAGATTCTGCGAACGAAGTATGTCGACGTCATCTGTCACATCTTCGTTGACTGCTGGCACTTTGCCGATAGAGCTGGACAAATTTGAATTGGGCGAACAAGGCCTCCTTCATCCCGTCTACTTCAAATTATTGGAGAGTTGGTTTAGTTTAGGATTGCAGAAGAACGTTGCTTCCGTCCAAGTTTTGAAGACCAATATCCTGGCCCCTTTGTCCGTGCCGACGCTCTTGAAGGCCGTCATTCAAATTTTTTCGTCTTCGATGACTCCAGAGCTGTCGATGAATATTTTTGCTTCACCCTCTCCCGGCGCTCCGTACGCACCTTGTCTGCCCATTCCCAAGTGTCCCAAACAGGGTAGTGTGGATCGTTCAACGCTGGACAAAACGTACATCCTGATTGGACGCAACATGGCGCAATGGAAAGAATCATTGAGTGGTGAGATTAACTTGCCTGACATCCAACAGGAGAACAATGGACAAGTGGCTCTTAAAGTTCAACAAAGCCATCAGCGCTTCGTCTCTTACATCCATTTTTCTCAAAGTAATCCTTGCCCGAAAGGAGTGAAACTAGTTCAGTCTCAAAGCGGAAATTTTGGTAGCGTTAGCGAAGTGGACAAGATGAATACGAGTGGAGAGCACGGCTCTTTGGTTTCACTTTTGATCCCGCGCCAGCGTCTTCTCTGGGCCACAGTCAACAGCGACCAGGAATGGGTCATGTGGATGTACAACTTTAACAAGGACAGTTATGAATCCTTGTTGAATCAGTGCACCAAACTAGTCCAGTGGCACAACGCCCGCTGGGCTTTGCTCTCCAGCATTGTTTCCCAGAAACTGGGACTCTTCCACAATCAGCAGTGCTCGGGCAGAGTTCACGCTCACCAAACTCTTCGCAACAATCCGTTCCTGATCTTGTCGGACATGGAAGCTTTGGCCAAGCTTCATGTTCCGCCCGTCTCACGCGATTACAACGCCAACCGGAAGCCTAATCAGTCCAGTTTACCTCACTTGGCTCATCTGGAAACTTTTAGGGATAGCAAACCTACCAGGTAATTTTGAATCATTAAATACTATCTCGTCAAATCATTTGAGTGTTCAAACTTTTCGTTTGTCCTACTCCTTAAGACTGCTGAGTAATACGCCTTACGGGAATCAAGGAGATCTCGTTACCCGACACGGTACGCAATGGATAGATAAGAGATATTCTGAAAGACGAGAAGAAATGCAACGGCTTCTGGTGCTTTGCCCGGCACGATCTTCGGGAAATAACATTTCTATTACTGGAGACGTTATCCAACTATTCAAACAAGTAGCGCGAATTATTCATTACTGTTTCACGCCGCTTCTTTTCCTGCCAAAATGGCGACTCCAGGTGGCCAGAACTCGGGATCCAAATATGTCCATGGCCACGCTTTCATCGACTGGTGAATTTTTAAAGTAAAAAACAACATTATTTTCCACATTTTGATTCATTTCTAACAAAAAAAAGTAACCATTTTCATTTGTATTAAATAGATATCGACCAAGACATGAATCTGGAAAATTCCATCAACAGTGGTCGGAATAGTCCCAGCAATTCGCCTCCTCGACAAACCAGAAGACCTACCGATGACCACTGGCATCAGTCTTGTGTGTTCTGCCTATTTACAGGTCAGTAACAGTGTTTGTTAGTTTTTTGTGTGAATCTTACTCGTATAATTTATTTTCTAAAATATTTTCTCTCGGATTATAGGAATATGTGCAATATTTACACACACTAGGATTCTTGCAGATGGAAATCAAACCTTTTGCTACCAAGCGAGGTCCTAAAAGCGCTCTGAAAACACAAAGACTCGCTGGAGAAAGGTGGGTCGAGTCCGCCATGTTTCACATCCGTCCCGAATGAATGGCGGTCCTAGTCCAACGTCGCAGCCAACTTCTCCGACAGCAATACGCTATACTTTCACAAATCTCATCAAGGTGAATATTGTTTTTATTATAGAGGTCAATCGAGAACACAAAGTTTAGATTCAATTTGTTCAATTCATTTATAAGGTGGAATCCTGGTGTGTGAAGTTGCGATTCAAGAACCTTTCTTCTACACCAAAGTGTACGCTTTAGAGATGTCCCGATTATTGCACGTCGGTTATGGGCGGAGTCTTTCCTAACGTTGCGCACATCGCATCAGCCCAAGCGCATTACACTGATCGCTTTCTCAATGAATGCGATCACATCAAAGTATGTTTCATTGTGCAATCAACAATAGCGGCCTTCACAATTCTCATTTATCTCTTGTAACAGGTTCTGCTTCACTTGCACTCATTTACATACGACTTCCACCTTCGCACCCTTAACTCTTTCGTCTCTGGCCTCGTCATTACCTATTGAAACCCCGGTTTCCATTTAGTCAGCTTCCTAGACGATTTCACCAAATATTACAACAAGGTACCTTTTCAATGCTATTCTTTTATAAAATCACTTTTTCTGACGGTAGTTTTTCCAACAGGCTCCTAACTTTGCCCAGAAACCAAGTCGATGAGCAACAGTCCTGAATCTCAAAGATCCTGCCACTCCAGGTGAACAGCTGTTCAATTATTTATTGAGTCACGAACGTCGTTATGGATTCCACGTCTTGAGAATGGCTTCTTCGACAAAACTCTGATCGCGATGAAGCCACCACGGAATATGTTTTAGCGAAACAGTGGCCCTTCAAAACCATACAACGTAAACTAATTCATAATAAAATAATCCATGATGTAAATGTACAGTTTGCTGTTGAATGGTGTTCCTAAACCTGTCACCTTCTTTCGTAGGGAATATGGTGATCTCAACATGCCGATGATTATGACGTGACGTTGTTGGTGTCCCACGAATCGGTCAACAAAGATCCAAATGACGATTTTCATCAAATTCTACGTCATCATGACTTCGAAACGGGAATACTATCCAAGACTGTTGATGGAAAAGAAACTGGCAAATTTCGTACCGTGTCTACGGCGACTCCCGTAAAAAAAAAGTTAGATTTATCCTTGTCCCTTTAATTGCTAATATCGTTGTATTGATCTAAAGGTAAAGGCGGCGTCAGCACCTCCATTGGAAATATCGATCGTGTCACTGAGGATTCCGCCTCGGCTGCTGATTCGACTCAAGTCCGTCCAGCAGAAACCAGCCCTCTGTTGATGAACCCAAGATTTCCAAGAGCAATATGGACTTACAGTTGGGAGATAAAGAGAGGAAAACCCAAGTCCTGAGCTGTTGTCAATCAGTAATCCTAGGTGAGCTTCGTTCAACGAAATGTAGAATGCCATCGTCGGATGCGCCTGTTCCGGAAGAATAATCGAACATCACCAGCAGGGGCAGCGGCCGTCGCTGCGGCGGCGGCTGCAGCAGCTGCTGCTGTGAAGCCTACGGATATGAGGTCTCCAATGTTTATCCGACAGGAAGTGATCAACTATTTGGGTAGTTCTATTTATTGACGAGAATTTTAAATTGAGTCGTATACTTATTTCATTATCCGTCGCAGGCTATTACACCAAACACGAACAGGACATGCAATCGATGATGAGCGAACAGGCCAGGAAGGCGGAAGAACTTATACGGGCCATCGTTAATCAGGCCAAAGTACATTGCAGGAGAGGACACGCTATGGCAGCGGTTACAACAAATCCAGCTGCGCCGTCAAATAACCTCACCTACTTCGAGTTCCGCGAGTTGCTCACTTTGTCGCATGCGGAACCAAATTAGTTCCGGCGGAGCCGCAACTCGTCCCTTTGTTAAATTCAACCGGTTAGTTGGTACCAAGGACTTGCAAAACTTTTACTTTCACGCTACCCGGAGAAACCACCGCTAGTATTCGTCGGCTGATGGGAAGACTTCAGTACGTATTGTCCTACACCCTAAGCTTCCGGGAACAGCCATGATGCTCTCTTGTGATTTCTTGCCGATTAAAGCGTAAGTGTTTGGTTTTCTTATAGGCCATGACGTTTTAAACGGATTGTGTTGCACAGATCGATAATTTTTTATTTCTTTCAAACAGGAGCTAAATAGTCTGTGTCAAGAAATGCCAAGTACAGAAATAGATCCGTCCGACTGCCATGGACAACCGGGTTTAATTCTAGCCCTTAGCTATGCAGGGATTCATCGAAGATTTTGTAAATTTAATGCGCTTTTCATATGTGGAGAGGACTTTTGGGACTGAATAGTGTTAATGGTTAATGTTGCTGATGGAATTTGTTTTCTTGGAGAGTGCCTTGTACAATTTACATCAAGTTAAATCCAATATCCAACATGTGGTGATGTAGGTAGTGTGTTTCATTTCCAAGACAGAGCTTCAGCGTAGTAAATCCTATCTTATTAACAATGCAAAGCTTGCACTAACTTGTTACCAGCTTTTCTTTATGTTATAGAATTGTGGTGATTCATAGACAATTATATATGTGCAGTGTGTGTTGAGCATTTGAAATTGAGAATAAATATCACTTAAATTGGAAATAAGACAGTGTAACCATTACATTCTAGAATATTTATTATTCTTTCCTCATACAATCTAAATTTTTTCTTGGGTTTTCTTCTAGTAAGATTATTTTTTAATCCCAGTAGAATACTTTTGCCAGGGGTAACAGGTTTCTTTACTGCAAACAGAAGATTCCCTATGGAAAGAAAAATGTTAAATAAATGAAAAAAAAAAAGATCAATTATTAGTTATACTTGGAATCTGTCTTGGATAGAAGCTGCAATGAAACTCTTAGAGTTAGTAGCAACAATGGTAGGTGGCTGCATTTCACGACGGGCATCATGTGTGTAATAGTAACTTCCTATTCAGAAATTTGCACTCAATATCTATTGTATACAAAATAAAATAAAGATCTTACCACTCAGTTTTTGGTAGGGGCCATCGTGCAAATTCGGCGGAGGTTGGTCATGAGAAGCCATTTCATTAGCAGAACGTAGTTGAGATTGATGAGTGCGCTGAAATTCAAAAGAATTTTCACAATAGGACACGAACAAACCCATAATTTTTGAATCATACCCCTAGAGAAATGCGCTAATAGAGTACAAGCAGAGGTGAAACATCTCTAATTGGGACTTTAGACATTTTTTCCAGTTATTATTTTTCGATTTGCTCCCTCGTCTCTCGGTCCTTGGAATTTTAGGTTTCGGACTTTCGCATAAGCGAAGTTTTGAGACGTCTGCTTTTTTATTATCCTTTCGACGAAAACGTTGCCAGTTTTTCTTCATCGAAACTCCATTCGCATTTGAAGACAATGAAAAAATGTAAACACTTGGAAGACTAAAGAACTGAATATGTTGTTATGCTATAATTAAAATTACATAGAAATTTTGATTCAATTTGTTCAGAAAATAAAGCAAAGAAACTCAACAACAATATCTGGTTTCCATAACAACAATAGCTTTACTGTTTGGCTACAAAGCTGTCTGCTGGTTGTTATGATTGTGTTGACTGTTGTCTGACTTGTCTTGTTGTCAGTTGTTAAGTGCTGTTGTGAAACTTGTGATGTAAACGTTCGTTTTACGCCCAGACTCTCAGAGTAAGAAGTGTTGTACAAGAAAAAATTAATTTTAGTTTGTTTTTCGTGTTTTAAATTCACATGTGCGAATTCTGTATCAAGTGGAACTTTACACGAAAGTGAATCTAATTTCATAAATTGCTTTCAAGACAACTTCAGACTAGAATAAAAAAATCAGTTACACGTTATGATTAATGTTTAAAGCAAAGCTCATTGTTAGATTTACGAAAAATCCTATCCGCTTTATCAACAGTGTTTTGTACTTTACTTCCGGTTTTCTTAATGTGCTTCTAGTTAAGTAACCATTGAGCTTACGCAAAAAAAAAACCTGATTTTCGTGATCCTTGTGTAAAATTTGGTATAGTTCATTTTTCTATCCAAAATACCCGAAAAATCGTCGAAAATTGCAAAAATCGACGGACTATAGTTCAGAGAAATTTTTTTGGGGCCATGTCATCGATTCATGTTAAATAAACCAATCCCTCCTGAAATTTGACGAGGATCACGAATCTGTGATTTGTTTTGATCACAGCTCAATAGTTGAGGAGCTATCGGTCTATTTCCGGTGTACTTCCGGTAAATTTGAGTTTTCTAATTGCCTAAAAGTAAAAAGTGAACTTTGGTTCTCCACACAGTTTCTATCAATTTAAGCATAGTTTAAGTAAAGAAGAAGTTGGATTTTTTAATTTTTTAGTGTTTTTTAAAGAACTACTAGATTGGGAATCCTGTCTGCGGGATTAGTTGTCTAAGGGACTGACACTAGATGTCTCTGACTGTTGTTGTCCTCGTCTTGGGGAAATGGTGATTTTTCTTGTGTTCCTATTTTCTCGATTTATTGGTTTATTTTGGATAAATTTAGTGAAAATTCGCAAGTAAGTTAACCTGGAGCATTACTACATATCTATAGTTTAATAAAATACCTAAATTGTACTTGAAATAAAAAGAAAATGTGAGTTCTATATCTGTAACCTACGGTTGTCATTTTCAGGTCTGACAGAACCCTATTAATTGGCTACTTAAAGAACTACTGACTCAATGGTTTCCTGTTTCAATTTCCCCCTTCTGCTGAAAAAATCCAACTTCATACCCCAGCTGTTGTAGAATTACACTAAAGTAAGCATGTCTTTCCGATTCTACAATTTGAGGAGAAAATGTGGCAGAAATGTCTAATCAAATGCATTTATTATTTTGTCATTTTAGCAGCATTCATCATTGGCATCATTAGATGTTCTCTTGAACTACAGTCATCACATGGGAGCAGGAAGCTTCATTATTCTTTGTTCAGAAAATGTGAGTTTTGTCTTCTCATAAATTGTATGTGTTCTAATCTCTGGTTCTAATAATACAATCTTTTCTTATGTCTCAGGGAAAAAAGCTACAGGTCATCATCATCTCACTTCAATTGTCATCCAATCATATCACTCATCGTCATCCCATCTTCTGGATCAGCCAAGATAACATTACTGGTTATTACCCTGTGTAAGTCTGCTTGTCAAATCTCTTAAACTAAATAGAACTGTTGTTTAACACCTTTTCTTTATTTAGCCATTTTTGTAATAACCGGGAGGATGCAGCCTAAAAGAACATCGAAAGAACCCATCCCTTCGTCAAGTTGTCAACGTGGATCATCATCATCTGTTCATCTTGTATTATTGTGATATTTATGTTTTTTGTTAGTTTACCCGTTGGCTGCCACGCCTTTGTTCCCCCATGTTAGCTTGTTCCGCCGAAAGGCGCGTGTTGTGTGCACCATAGGGACTTCCCCCTTGTCGACGTGGTGATGGGTTGTAGATGCGTGCACGCTATTCACTACTCCCATCACCGTGTCCAGCCCGGACTTGTCAGCAATAGCAAGTCCCACTTTGGTCGTGGATCCTTCGGACACGGCGAGTAGAAAGTAGAAGAGCAACTTACGAGTTGCATGGCGTGGCAGCCAAAGGGTCAACTATTTGTGTATGTATGTTATGTATATCTTATATATATTGTGTTATGCATGTAAAAAAAATAGTGGAGGAATTGTGGGTGGAGGTGGGATTAATAAAATCAATTCCTTATTATATATTTTTAATATTTATTTCTGTCTCTCAAACTTCAACTACTTAGTCCTAAATGTAGACAAGAACAACTAGTACATACAAATCAACTCTTCAACTTAAATCTTGAGTATTCTGAAGCTGAATCCTTTCACACCAATAGAATTCAACTTAACGTCACTAACAGTTTTTTCTCTACAGATTCATTTTTACATATTGAATAACGTAAGTTGGCTGCAAGCTTCATTCTTTTCTGTGCACCTCGCTTCAACGCTGCAAACTGCATCTTTCTCTCTATTGACTCCTACTTGTCATCACCTCAACACCATCAGTTTCATCTTCCTTGTAGTCAGGGAACCTAGACGAGCAAAATAAATGTTTGTCGGTTATTACAAAACACGATTTAAAGAGTGTGAGAGAATACAGAAAAGAGTCTGCAATTAATTGAAGCAGTGGAAATTTAAGGAATTTTACAGAAAATTCAATTGTACGACGTGGGCTTCAAGGTTTCAAACTTCTTGGTATTGGTGCCCCTCTCACTCTTTGAATCATTTTCCTTGCCATCAGGAAACCTAAAATGAGATAACAAAATTGAAGTTATTAAAAAATCACAGTACTAAAAAATTTGCCTTTTATCCACTGAAAAAAAAAGACCTATGTCTACATTACCGATACTTTACAGCAACTTTGGAATCAAAATGCACTTAGCAAAAACAAGGATGAAACAACTTTCTGTTACAAATTAAAATGTCCATTGAAAGATAAATAGATGGCATGATATTGATGGCCATGAGTTTATCTTTCTTAAGTGTTCAACACTCAACACTGATGACACATTTTCTCAAGCGATTAAAAGAAATTTTAAACTTAATACAAATATAAATATGCTGAGTACGTTAAATGATGATAATTAGAAAAAACAACGTACTTATTAACGAAATTCAGGACCACATTCCATCCATTCAACGAGAAACTTGTCGAATATTTTGCTACAGTTTACATTTTGAGGAGTTACATCGATGGAGGAGCAGACGACGAATTAGCCGAAGAGCACTACTGCACTACGCAGTTTCTCTACTAGGACTAGGTGTCTCTGCAGCAGAAGAATGATGACAAGTGGCAATTTTCAAAAATAAAAATTAAGCAAGTTTTAAATACATAATAGGCCGACAAACTAGTAATAAAGGGCAACCCCCGATTTTTAATTTTTTTACTGTATCATTTTTAAAATTGAATTTTTCCGTAGTGTAAGAACTAAATATATGACTTTAGAATAGCCGACAATCCCTTGAGCACCTGACTTCACATGAGCAAGCAACGTTGAATTTAAATAAAAATGCACTCACCCAATATCCAAGGCGATTGGTTCTATTATGCAACGAAACATAAGACTGGCGTCCGATATTCTCAACACGGATCCGTTCCATCGAATGGTCATCAACTCGCATCCATTTCTTCCAGAAGAATTCATCTGATAGGCGATTTCACCTACTCTAATTCCTCCGTCGAGATTTTACAAAGGATTTAGCCTTAGACGAACAACTTAAAATATGTTTGTAACATTGAAATCCAGACTCTATTAACTTTTCACAATCATGAAACCATAAGTAATACAAAAAGTGTACAGTTTTACACACTAGATCTTCCAAACTATACCCAAATCAAGATAATACCAAGCATTTGATATGATTTAAGGTAAACACAAAATGAAAGGAATAGAAAAAAGGTTAGTAATACACAAACCTAATTAAAAAGCATTGATTTCGCAAACACCGGAGCCGAAACCAAATCTGTTGATGTAACCGCAACGGGCCATGTGATTTTTAGTGCCAGAATAAGGAGGTAAAGTATCAGCTCCTGTTCCAGTGCATGGAATTTGAACAACGTCGGCTTCCCATCCCGATGCTGTAAGTGAAATCAATTACGAAAATAAGTGAAATTAGCTTAAATTATGAACCAAAGTTCAAACGTAGACGGCAATGGGAATCCACCAACATACCGTAATTAGTGAGATAAGCTTTAGCATCGCCCATCCAGTGAGCATCTCCCCAGCTGAAAAATGTAGGTAACACGTAAACACACAGCATTGGACATTATACACAAACGTGAAAGTGGGCGCTGTATTTTATGATGATATTTTACTTGTTCAGTGGTTGTTATTCGGGTTTCGCAGGATTATATGTAGTCCAGGCCAAAGGAGTCCCGAAAGGGGTAATACCCATGTAAGCTCCTTGTCCTGCTTGGGCTCCAAACCAGTCAAGTTTACTGTCACCCACTCTCCAGGCAACGTATGATGCCCAGGGTGTACCAATACCTAAAGAGTTCGTCTTTTGAAAAAGTACATCCAGCCAGGTTATATTTTAAAATTTGTTTTATAGTCCTTTTTTGTAGGACTTACTTCGATAGAAAGGGAGCACTGTGAGGTGTCAGCATCCACGTCGTTCAGGCAGATAGGGCGAATAAGTGTGGCGTCGATTCCACCTCGAATGAACCATCCAGTTGCCGTCGTCTTGTACATGAATATAACCGTCCTATGTATAGATGACGGAGGTGTTGTGGTTGGTGCAGTTGTAATGGGTGTAGTTGTGGTTGGTGTAGTTGTAGTCGGTTTAGTGGTCGTTGTCACCTCGGCTGTAGAGATGTCGTGAGTGTCTAGCACAATGTCGTCGAAGGCGATAGCGTCTTCTATGTTTGACCCGCAATATCCATAAAATATCAACTAAACAGATAAGTTTCAACGACGTTTAGAAAAATGAATTTTAGCCGGGCAAAATACTGTAGGGCCTAATGTCTTACCGTCACATCAGTCGGTTTCGACACGGGGAGGGAAGCAGAGGCTTGACGCCAATCAAAATTCACTGCCGTAGAATAACTCGTCAATGTCAGAATTGTCGTTTCAACCAACAGCCATCACAAGCTGCAAAAAGAAATATCAGTTAATTTTATTAATAAGAATAATCGTATCACCTCCCAAAACGTTGCCACTAGCGTATCTGGATCCGAATCCAGAAGTTAAACGTCATTTTGTCACCGGGAAGGGCCGTGAATGTCACTGTGCGTTAAATGAGAAGGCCGGCAGACAGTTGGGCGTTGCGAATGACCTGGTAATAAAGTGAGGTTTCGGTTATCAGAATCATAAAAACCTGAATCTTTTATCTAAGTACCAACAAGCCAAATAACAGTAGCCTATTCCCAAACACTGATACTACCGCAAAGATATCGGTTGCTCGGCCCTGGGTGCAATGAGGACCATGGACATGTCGATCAATCTTTTTCAGGGTTCCATTCGTTTAATTACAATGGAAGAGTTTTTAGGGCTCAATCGACTAAATTCAAGTTAAAATACTAACAGGGCATAGGCGGTATGTTTCTGCACCTATATTATTTAAACAAATGAATCACGATTAACATTGAAACGAAAAAACTAAACTGCGTACATGCGCCCAAACCAGATAATTAAGATTAAAGACCCACAAGGTGTGTTTAAAGACGGGAAAGAATCGATTTCAAATTTAATAAAACACAATCAACTCCAAAACTGTAGTTATAGGTTAGAGGGACAATGCAAATCGGGGAAAGTGCGAAGAGGATATTCCAATCATGGGCAGACGATAATTGTAATTCTTTTAGCCAATGCCACACTCTCTCCAGGTCTATAGTAATGAAATTATAAATTTACGAATCTTTTCTCTTCGTATAGTTGTCCGAGATGTAATAAACAAATGAATTTGACTAGCCGGCAATTCTCTGCTAAGTTGAATCAATCAATATAAATGTCAATCCTCTCACCTATTATTGTGCAGGGATGCGCAGGGACACGGAAGAAATTAATTCTCCCATGTAAAAGAAAATTGAACTTGTGTCGCCCAACCAATATAACCGTCCTTGAACAGACGGCGAGTGTGTTGTCGTGGAATATCAACGATGGTTAGACAAAAATAAGATTGAAAGAAAAAAAAAAAAAGCGAGAAAAAGAAAGAGGGGAAATTCCCGTAACATTTTCAAACTTTTAATATTGGCTATTTTTTAAAAATAGATCATTTTCTCATTTACTAAATCCGTAGTTCCCCGAAAGTCGAAAAATCATTCTTACTACGTATATGGTCTTTGGGATATATATAATCAACTCTCTTTAAGATTGTCCAATTTTAAAACAAAACCGTTACAGGGCTAACCTGTACGTACCTACCCAATTTATCCATTACCAATTAACGTAGATTGAAGAGGTTTTTCGATTATGTCAATTTTTACGTTACCTTGACTGCATTTTATATATTACAACTTACTTTCGCTAAAAACATATCTTTGGCTTATTGCCGTAGAATCCCTCAGGCTTCGCCTGTCCACCACCCCATAAAACAGGGGAAATGGAAGAAATTTTTGAAAATAAGATGGCTAATATCTTAATAACTATTTATTGGATTACATTGCCTTTTTCACAATGTGTTCTAATTGCCGTCTACTACTAGGGTGTGAAATTTCAATATCACCGAGTAAAATAGCTTAGCCAGGGCTATTTTTTAAAGTTTCAGTTTTCCCCCATAAGGCCCATGTTAAACACGCAAAACATTTTTCCGCCGCTGAACTTAAGTGACTTGTTAATTTCTTTTGCGGTTTGTCCATTTCTTATTATTTCCTTACCAAATTTTGATAGTTTGAAGATAAATGAATTCTTCACACAGCTCACTTTTTGAAATCTTAATTATTCCAATAAATATTACTTTTTTTTGTCAATTAAAAAAGACTCAAAAATTAAATTGCATTTTAATCTTAGTAAATTTATTCATTTTTCGGTAGGGTTTTAAGGGAACATACAAATAAACAGTATAAACTCAGCTCATGAAAAAAAAAATAATGTTGCAATTTGTTAGAGGTGACCCTACTTTTTAACCTAACTCTCTTCCACTAAAAAGCCATAATGGCACCCCAGACGCTTGAGAGGAGTTGACACTATCCAGACCGTGTTATATAATACAATTCCACAATTAAGTAACTGATGACCATCAGCCTCGATCAGCCTGCAGCCGACGTTTCCGTTTGAAAAGAAAAAGCAGTGATGCAAATTTAAATATTTTCGTCTTATAACAATTATCTAGCTAGGAATTATTCAATTTGCCACCAAATTTTACCATTAAATTAATTGAAATTACAGAGAAATTCAAAATCTCATATTTTTTATTCCAACACTGGACGTAAGAGACCGCAGCGGTCTCGTGCAATGGGGACATGTCGATCAATCTTAGGTGTTTTAAAGTGCTAGAGACGATTGCCGATTAGGGGTCGATTGCATTACGTAGCGGGAATTTGAAAAGTCGAAGAAAAATATTGAATGACAGTGTCGCAAAAACAAACAAACAATGGAATAGATATCGGGGCAATACTAAAAAGGACAAGTCCCATAATTTACTTTAACTTTTTACCCTCACCAGACGATAAGGGTGTCGTCGGTTTAAGAGTGGTCAAAGAACTTTGTAGTAGTTGGTGTACTAGTATTTGGTGTAGAAACTATGTTGTAGCAGTAGTTGAGGTTTAGCAGTTGGTGTAGTAATAGTGGTGTAGTAGTTGGAGTAGTAATAATGGTGTAGTAGTTGGAGTAGTAATAGTGGTGTAGTAGTTGGAGTAGTAATAGTGGTGTAGTAGTTGGAGTAGTAATAGTGGTGTAGTAGTTGGAGTAGTAATAGTGGTGTAGTAGTTGAGGAAGAAAAAGTGGTGGAGTAATGGTGGAGTAATGGCGGAGTAATGGCGGAGTAGTAGTTGGAGTAGCAATAGTGGAGTAGTAGCGGTTGCAAACGGTAAGGGAACAAGGGAAGTTCCAGCAAATGGTTTTCGATTCGTTATTCGCTAGTCATAAAAATGAAACATTTTAATTACCAAAGAAGAAATCTATTAGACTAATGGCACAACAATTTTAAAAAAAAACAGAAGCGGGAAAAAGAAAGAGGGGAAATTCCCGTAGCATTTTCAATATATTCAAAATTAGGTCGTTTTCCTCATTTACTAAATCCGTAGTTACTCTAGGTCGAACCACCAACTTTCTTTAACATTGTCTAATTTTAAAACAAACCAGTTACAGGGCAAGCTAACCTGCTAACCTGTACCAGTGTACTTATCCAATATCTACCTCCATTACCAATTAACGTAGATTGGATTCGATAAATGTTCATTTTTCCTGTTACCTTGACTGAATTTGTTTTACATAACAACTTACTTTCACAGTTAACATATCTTTGGCTTATTGACATATTTCGATGTCATCATCGTTTGTTACACTACCAAATTTCGTATAAAAACGAGAGCAAATCAAAGAGCAATCATCAGTTTACCAACCGTTTACGGCAAGTCTACTACTATCCCACAATGAAGGTAAAATAACAACAAAAGCTATACGTATCATGCCTTGAATTTCAGTTTAAATACGTAATTTTATCTTTAGTTCATCGTCCTTATTGCCCTTTTCGCTGTCGCTGCTGCCGATTCTTACAGGCCAGCTGAATACGCTCCCAGATACGAAACTCCTAAATATCAGACCACAAGATATGACGAAGCTAAATACGAGGTGAGTCGAATTTCATTAAATTATACGTAACAATATCTAAAAATGAAGTCTCTCCGTATGTTCTAGACTGCTGAACCCTACGACTTCACCTGGGCTGTCAAACATGACGCAACCTACAACGACTTTGATCACTCTGAAAATAGCGATGGTAAAGTGACCAACGGCGTTTACCGTGTACAACTCCCCGATGGCCGAACCCAAATTGTCACCTACAGAGCCGACAATTACGGTTACAACGCTGACGTCAAGTACACTGGTGAAGCCAAATATCCCGAGTACGTCCAATCCAACTACAAAGCTGCCACCTACTCATCTGCTTCTTCTTATAAGCCTTCGACTCCAACTTACAGCAAACCAACTTACAGCAAACCAACTTACTCCGCTCCCGTGTACACTGCCCCTGCCTACAAGGCTCCAGTTTACGTCGCAACTCCGGTCTACAAAACTCCCATGGTCCAGCCAGAATATTAAATCGAAAAAATTATTTAAACACCGCAATTGTCTATGTCTTAATTAATTATTTAATAAAAAAGATTCGATTACAATAAGAACTCTAATGAATATGTTCACTCCAAATCTATGCATCTGAGCTAGCTTTCAGTTCAGAAAATTTCTCAGATAAACTACAACCCGAGCAATAACAACAGCAAGTAGGACAAATATAGAACAAAAACTTGGGATCTCCTGAACGCATCTGTAGACGACGTTACAACTGGAAAACAGTAGAACTCAATTACCTTAAACTCCATTAACCTTTATCATAATGAAAAAAAAAAAAAATATTTAGAGAAAAGAAACAAGATCAATGAACAAAAAAGTTCATTTAATTTTTCTCCTTTCGAATAACACGACTACCTCCATATCGAAATATTAGCTAATAAAACAGGGTTCGAGTTTGATCGAGAAAATGCTGAATTATTGAGCAAGTTTTACAATTTGAAACAAAATGCCTGAAAGGTACTTATTCTAATAATATAATGGGACTGGTTGAAAATAATGATAAGTAATTGATCCTCACTTGGTTGTGATGACTCAGCTACATGCAAAACCTGAAATCGAAAGAAAATGACATTATTAATGACAAATACTACTCTCATACATGATCCAAATCAGAATTCTTACAAGATAGCTCATAGTTTCACAAGACTCTGTTCATTAGTAGGCTATAATTAATGATTTTAAAAACCGAAACAAGGCAATGTTTTCCAGAAGGGACAAAAGCTGCCATGAACTGAAACATTTTGATTCCTCAACTTTTACTGGCAAACTTTATGTTTCACGAAAGAATCAAAGCTAACGGAAGCTAATATTTGTGGCCATTTATCGTATCTGATGATGAGACTTTGAGCACGTTGAGTATTTCCCGCCATTTCCAACCATGCTTCATTTTTCGTCTATTACAAAGCAAATTTAGAGAGTAGACGAGGAAATGCCAACATTTTATTATTGAAAATGTGTTTAAAAGGCAAAAATAAAAGGACAACTTGAATTCAAGATTGTAGAAATTTGTGAAAATTTTACCTGTCGGAACACACCGTAATTTGTAACACTGACAAGTTTCCCAACCATGATGGAAGACTAATAATTAATAAATGAGTAATGACTAATGAGCAGACGATGCCATTTAAACAAAGTAGTTATCACGTCACTCGAAAGATGGCTTTGGTGGCGTGGGAAAAGTAAATATTATGTAATTCATTCATCTTACAACACTCCCGTTTACACGCGTTTACACTTAACACTGCCCGAGCAGTGTATTATATATACCCGAGCCGAGTATAGTGTGTGACGTGCCCGAGTATATTATATGAATAATATGTTCACTCTGAAATCTGAATCTTTTCAATTCAGCTAGCTTTCGGAAAATAAACTCAATTATACTTGTGAAGTTGTAATATTAAATTAAGTAGAGAAAATAATTTTGCAGTGCAAAGACTACGACTCCTTCATTTAATTTATTCATAACAAATTATTTAGAAGAAATTTCTAAGCTTAAAATTCTTGGAAGAAGAAAATTCAATGTCTTTAGCGCTCGTTAGTAAAAGAAATATTTTTTTTAACTGGAAAAGTTGTATGAATTCACAATGAAAATATCTCGGAAAAAACAATGACGGTCTGAGGACCAAGAAGAAATAAAGACAAAAAAAAGTAATTGAAAACGAAAATAAGAAACATCGACAAAATGAACGGCAAAATCTGTCGCACCATGAACAATCTAAAAGTGATAAAAATAAATAAGACATCAAACATTATGGATTATAAGGCTATATTACAGTAGGCGTTTCGAAAATGATACCTTTTTAGGTTGCTTCTGGCCAATGGAAGAGTATTAAAATCTTCTTTAAAAACAATCTGCCTAATACCTAGTATGTAATTTTCAAAGTAATTTTGCCAATTGATTTTGCGGACATCAAAGTAAAACATTTCCTGGTCTTCAGTGGTCATCTCTTCCATCAAGTGAATTGGATTATTACTTATAAATCGCCACTGATGTGTCGTGAAGAATTCGAGAGGAGCAAAAGCTTTATTTATTTTCTCATAGAGCCCGACCTGCACGAAAGAAATCAAAACAATCGCTAAATGTATTTTTTGTTTTCTAGGTGGGTGTAAAAGATATCCCAATATAATCATAACTATATAGCATTCAAAATAAAATGGATTCCATGGAACATACCCATTTGGTTCGTTTACCCGTCGACAGCATAAGCAAGTCCATCAGGTAGGACGGTAGGTGATGAAACAAAGTCTGGTTGATTTTACATAAGAAATCGTTATTCATGTACCAAACGCTAGGATACCACAGCGTTTCCTTCGAAGGGAATTTCTTCCAAGATTCCAAAGTCCAATGTTTTAGTTTACCCCAGGTGAGTGGATTTCGATGGCCAGTTGTGCAGGTGTAGACGGGAACGCCAGTTGGCCTGATCATGATCGATATTTGAGGTCTCGCTCGTGATTGAATCAAAATTGAACATCAAAAGATTGTTACCTATGAGTCGCTAAATACCAAGCCACAGCAATCATCAAATTGATTGGATAATCAACTGGAATTATGTCGCTGACAAATTTTGCGTTTATTTTCATGACACGGTAGATCCCTTTTCCGACAACAGCGATCGTTCCTTAATGAAATTAAACAGAGGAAACTGTTAATTATTGCTAAATCAGGTAAAACAGCAAACGAAACAGAATTTTACCAGTTGCACCGTTCATATTGTCAACCCAACCAGGACAAGGTTCACTGACAGCCGCAGTAACGATCGATGGCCTGACAATTGCCAACGGAACAGCTCCGCATGTGGTTTCCAGCAGTTGTTCGGCCAAGGTTTTAGTATAAACATATGTGTTGGGACACTCACCTAGAAGGCTATTTAATTTGAATATTTATTTTAATTTTCTTTAGATGTGGTATTATTTCTTTAGTAGTTACTCTGGCGTCATATTTTTAAGAGTGTCGTCATCGAGTCCATCGAGATATTCAATCAATTTAACCGGATTGACTTCTGGATTGTAGTAAACCTCTTCTTTAATTTCTTCCCGGTCGAGATTGCTAAAGGCAGTTGACACATGTACTAATGCCTAAGTATAAGTAAGAATATTATATTATAATAAATCCCTTATAGTCTTTGAATTGGCTCAGGGCTATAGATGAACCTCAAGACGCTTCATTTGACGGCAAATTTCGAGTAATCGCATCGGTCCCTTGACGTTCATTTCGAGTGCTGTTTTAAGTTCTTCGTTGAATCTGATTGTGGCCGCAGAATGGAAGACAATCGAAACATTTTCAATCAACAGCTGCAAATTGGATGACGACAATCCCAGTTCCGGTAATGTCACGTCGCCTTTCACGGCCGTGATTTTCTCCATCACGTTCGGCTGCTGTTCTTTCACTTTATTGAATATCTGAAAAATGAAATAATTAAGAATATCTCAGCATTTATGTTATTGCGCTTATTAGTTAAAATTAGTACGATGGAAAACAGATTCGAGTCCTACTTGATTTTGAATGAATCCCTGAAGGCGACAATCGACACTTTGGCCCTTTGACGGTCTCATCAGAAGGTAAAGACGCTCCACGCCAGGACAAGATCTCAAAATCTTCTCCACCAGAACCTTACCCATAAATCCCGTCGCTCCCGTGATCAAAATAGAGCGCCCCACGTAAAATTCGACTATGTTCAATTGGTTTTGTTTTAATTGTGCCATGGTAATGTTGGCATACTATAATAAAGGAAAACGCGAGATGTAATAATAAAAATCAAACAATTACAGAACGTGAACGTTCAAGCCAAAGTACCCAGTAAACTTGCTGTAAACTGATTATTTTAAAAAATATTCACCACACGTTTTATCTAGTCCGTCAGGCTTGAAGCCGGATTCACGAATAACGAAATGAGCAACAAAATATTTGTTATCTAGAAACTGGTTACGAAAACTGGTTCTTAAGGTTGGGTAAATCCAAAATTCATATATGTTATACGTCTAACCTTGATCTTGACTTGAATTTTCTGTCAGATGTGAAATATCGCTTACGTATAAGGTTAAAGAAAGAATTAACTGAGAGTTCTTTTGGTGGCGGAATAACCTAAACTAATAAAATATCTCTTATCTGCTTTTATATCATTCTTATTATTACCTGATATAGTAAGTAAAGCCTATTTATGAATCATGGTTTATTGTTGCTTTTTACACATTTCAAAAACTTGTGGGTTGGTTTTATTGCGTTTGTCCTTGCAGTACTATATCATGCCATTTGAATTTATTTGGTTACATAAGATAAAAGTCTTCCTTCTGTAAAACCTTGAAATATCACGGCATTTATTTAACAGACATTTATATTTTATTTAATTTAGTATATTTGTATAGGTATGCACTAGAATATCTACTAGCAATAGATCATCATCCCCAGGACGGAATAAAAAAGAGTCACGCAGCACCATCACATTAAAGTATATTTCAGTTATTACATCAAATCTTTTTGTAGACAGGGAAAAACGTAATATTACATGGCACCTTTTAACCTGTGTATTTGCGAATGCGTCCAATGACGACACTTAAACCAAAAAGTGTGAAAATCCATCCGAAGCTGATCAAGATGCCCCCAAACACCTCAGGTCGTTCAATACCCCAGCCTCTGCCCATGATGTTTCTCAACGATTCGATGGCAAGTGTTTGCGGCATAAGGTAACAAAAGTAACGAAGGACAACGTTCATTCCCTCCATGGGCCATAAAATGCCACTGATAAACAAATTAATATAAATGCTGCCCAGAGAGAGATGGATAGCGCTGGCCAACTCGTCACACAATGACGTAATCACAACACCTGAAATAAAAAATGCGTCTCAATCATTTAAAAAATGAGATCATGCATTTTTAAAACTAAACTCATTACCAAAAGACATGCCGCACAACCCTTGAAGGAGAGTGACGAGGACGGCCAGGGGCAAACTGCCGTGAAAAGGAATTTTGAATACAAGAAGCGCGAATAAGTAGACGAACAGCGTCTGACCAATCAGCACAACAAGTTGATTGACAAGATGGGCAATCATAAATTCAGTCATCTGAACACCTGTGAAATAATCAATAAAACCAGTCATTAAATTCTATATCCGAGGAAATTCAAAGATGTAGGCTATACACAAGGCTATACATACCGGCGACTATGCTACGATCAAAGAGACCCGACTTTCGTTCGCTAAGAAAAGAGGCAGCAGTCAGGGCAACGGCAATCAAATAAATAGTCCTAAAAAGAAATTGATAAAAAAACAAACATGAAATGTGAATAAGGTTTATGAAATGAATGAATTTATTAACAAGAATTACGTCAGAATTACTCCAGGCGTTATAAAGTCCACGAAAGATGATTCACTTTCACCGTAAAATGGATTTAAAAACTGAATTTGGTACATAGTTAATAAACTCTACTTTCCTTATCACCTTTCCGTTAAATGCAATTTGATTCAAACTAACTTACTGTGACTGGAATGTCTAAAGCTGTGGGCTCGTACGAGCACGCTGCCAAAACGTCTTTGCTGAAGTCTTCAAACGCATCAATGAGACTCTGTTTAAGGCTCAATGAAATTTGCTTGTCTGTCATCAATGAAACACATCAAATGTCAAATAACATGAAAAGGAACAACACAATTTCATAATACTCACTGGAAGAATCGAGAGTAATAGCGACGCGACTGGCGAGGATCGTTTCTTTGTCCGCAAATTTCCCATCCGCCCGTCGCACCACCAACTCGTCCGTGAAATTCTGATCAAAATGAACAACGCCCCATACCTTCCCTCGTTTTACCGCATCCAGAGCATCTGATACACTTTGAAATGGCACCTGCAAATAGAATGGCATCGAGTTAGGACAATTTTCTGATGTGTAATAATTAAAGTAAAAATTATTCGACCTGGATGACCGTCGTGTTGTCGATGAAACGGAGATAACGACAGCTGAACATGGAATAAGTGCAGGTCGTCGTGTAGTTGCAAATGCGACCCTGACTCGGATCCAATTCGTCGTTAACGATAGCCAACTTGAGGAAAGAAGGATCTCCTCCCAAAGAAAGACAAGAGAGAATAACTTGAATCGCTGGAATCAGGAAGATGAAGAACAACATTCTATAAAGGAAAGTAAAATTTCTTAGTTGAAACAGCGCAATATTCGATAAGATAATGCTCAAAAATGTTACCCAAAATTTCGAAACATTTGCAAAGCATTCTTTTGAATGAGTGCATTCAGTCGATGAGTAGACGGTAAAACGGGTATGGTGAAGATGCGACGTTTTCTGTTGTCCTTATCGATAACAATAGAAGAATTGCGGTTTCCATTAGGGAGATCAATCAGCGACAATGGAGACTCGTGGGTTTTGCCATGTTGATGTGGAGAATTTCCATCCATTTCAGAAATGTCCAATTCACTTTTGCTGGGATAAAAGGCCGTGTTGTCAATTCCTCCTGAGACCTGCTGCTGTGATTGGACGATAATATTATTTTTCTCTTCATCGTTACCGCAGTCTGTCATGCAAAGTTTCAAGAAAACATCCTCCAATGATGAAAGGTTGTACTCTCGTAAGAGATTTTCGGGAGAATCTTCGGCCAACAATCGACCGGATCGCATCAACCCAATCTGCACAAATAATTAATCTGATTTTAAATTCTGCTGTCTTTAATCAAACTTAATATTGTCCTACCGTATTCGCCTGTCTGGCTTCTTCTATGTAGTGAGTGGTGACGATGACTGTTCGCCCATGGTCGACACTTTGGCGGACGAGATGATTCCAAATGCTTTGATGGGAAATTAATTCACAATTTTGTGTCACATACAGCGGGAAAATGAAATAAATTACCTGTGTCTGAGCAAAGGATCGACGCCCACCGTCGGTTCGTCCAAAATGAGCAGCTCCGGTTCGTGAAAAAGGGCGACGGCGAACGAGACGCGTCTTTGCTGTCCGCCACTCAGCGTTTTCACGTGACGATGACTCGGAGGAAGATCCAACAATTTCGACAGAAATTCCAATTGCGAATCGACAAAATCCGTTTGCAAATTGTAGATGCGACCGAAATAGTGAAGCGTTTCCTTGATGCTAAAATAATCGAATAAAGCCAATTCTTGTGGCATGTAGCCGACACGGGGACCGGGAATTCCGCTCTCCGGAGATCCTGGCTCATGTCCCAGGACGAAAATGTCTCCGCTATTCAAACGGCGACGTCCTACGAGGCAACTCAACAGAGTCGTCTTACCACAGCCACTGGCTCCAAGTAAACCGTATCTTTTGAATTAAATATTTAAAAAAATTATAGTTATGAAAAGACGTCTTTTTTAAGTTATTCAAGAACGTAATTCGTTATTTTTCACAGTAACAAAATTTATTGTAATAATTCTAAAAAAATTTGAAATAGAAATCTTTCTCTTACATCGTTCCTTTCTTGACGCTCATGTCGAATTTTCGGAGTATTACAGATTGGTTCTTTCCAACACCATAAGATTTAGTCGCATTGCGAACGAGAACACCTTGAGCATATTCACTTGTTTTGCAGGTGGTTTCATTTGTGAGATCATGTGAGGAAACGATTTCCGCACCTGCCATCATTTCAAATATCTAGTTTCCTTGAAATACTGTATATGTGACGGAAAATATAGTTAACGCTTACGGGATTGATTTTTAAGTGAGATTCAAAAGAAAGAATTTCGACTTTTTCTGAATTTAGGCATATAGTACACAATATTAGCCACTTACCTGTAGGGTTAGTATGTAGTCACACCAACTTGAAATAAACGCGGACGTACTATAAAGTAAAACAGAATTTCTCAGCTTCAGTATGTATGATCGATTCCTGAATGACTGTCTCTTATAAAACTTTTGTAAAAGTCTTTCTATCCCGTTCTTTTAGACTGACAGCAGGGAGCAAAGTAGCAAACAGTTCGAAACAGTTTCGAAACAGGGGCATGCGGGAATAGACGTACTGCAGCTAAAAAACTCGGACCAAACAGAAACTAACCAAACAGGTTTTGTTTCCTCCTTGAGTTGAACTTGACCAACAATAAGAAGCAACAGGATCCTCCATCTGACTTTGGTTATATAACAATGTACAGGTTTACAATCACAGATTGTATGTGGAAAGCCAAATTTTTATTAGGACGGTATTCGAGAATTTCGTTCGTTGACATATTCAATTTTGAGACAAATGAGAAATGTTTCGACGTTTACAACATTTTTTATCTGTATAGAAAATGTAGAAGGTTGTTTACAAAGTTCGCATACACGCGGCGCAAGAGTAACGGTAAACATTCAAACTAGTAAATACTAAATAGCCTGAGAAATAAAAGTGATTGAGCAACGTAGCCAGTTGGAAAATTGCCACACAAAAAAGATGGCGATATAATCAAAACAAAAAAAGGATGAAAACGAAGTATAGCTCTTCAATGGACGAAAGTATTTTTTTAACATTATGCCTCTTATCCAATTTTCAGGATGTGCGATTGATCAAAGAAGAATGATGACCAATTCTAAATAACAAATGAAAGTTACTACAACAAATTCAACCTTCGTCTATAAGATTTCATTAAAATAGCAAAGTATTTTTTTGTATAAATCACGCCCAGTTCAGTCTATACAGAGAGTGCCGCAATAGCTGAGGCATTGCGTTGCTCCCCATAAGCATAGTTGGATTGTTAAAGGCAATTGAAGGTTAAATAACATCCGAGCCAATGCACAAAACATGCGCATATCTTAAACCACTTTTGATGTTCCTTACTTCTCATCAATCTTATCTTCTCTCTCAGCGCACAGGCGGATACTTGGGCGGATACAGGTAGTGGTATTCATACTAAGTTTCGTTCATGGTTTTTTTGTGAATGCAACAATGTATGGAATGGTCGACTGTATAGTGTAGTTATATAACCAAGGCTACTTATATAACCACGAAGAAAAATCATTTTTTTGCGGTCAAGATTTCATTTATTCATTTTTCCATGAGTCGAAACATTTAATATGAGTTATAATCTATCCCGCGCAAAACAACTTTCAATTTGTCAAACTGTGATGGATCATGTTTCCCAAGCGTCTTTTAAAAAAAGCCCCCAAAACTCCCGATAGTTAAATCAGAAAAATGTATCCCAATTTATTGATTTGTAACATTTAACTCGAATTTCTGCGCGTGTGTAACAGAATTAAGCATAAACTTAACAATGAAAAGATCCAGGCGAAACTGATAAAAATTCCCGCATAAACGTCGGTTTGTTCAATACCCCATCCTCGGGTGAAAACACACCTCAAAGATTCAACAGCGTACGTCATGGGTGAACAATAGGCAACATAACGAAGGTAAAACGACATGCCTTCTATGGGCCAAGCAAATCCACTGATCACTGACAACGGAAGAAAACTTCCTTGTGAAAGTATAAGGGCTCCAATCTCATCATCGCATACAGTGGCAATCAGCAAACCTGGGAATCAATAAATTAAACATAAAATCACATGGAAGATAAAAATTTATTTGAATGGGTTACCGAAGCTCATTCCAACAAAACTTTGTAGTGAAGTAATAAAAACAGCTAGGGACAAATTCCCATGGCACGGAATGTTAAAGATCAATAAAACAACCAAGAAAACCAGCGCAGTTTGGCCAATCATTGCGGTAAATTGATTAACCAAGTGACTCAGCAAAATCTCAGTCATTTTCACTCCTGTAAAAAAGATCCGTTGAATTTTGGAGATTTAAATCCACACACCACAGTGTAGTTAATATAAATCCTGTGTTACCTGCCACCAAGTTGCGGTCAAGAAGACCTTGTTGTTTTTCAGTTATGAAAACGCCAGCAGTTAAGGAGACTCCCATAAAGTACACAAGTCTTTGAATGAAAAATATAAAATATTAGACAGAAACTGTCACGGAAAAAAGTCTAGAAAATGAACATACATGATAATTATACCGGGAGCCATGTATTCAGCGAACGGAGAATCATCTTGGCCGTAAACAGGATTAAGAAACTAAAGAAAATGTTAAATTAATTACATTTTTCGCGCATAGTGTAATTAGTTGACTAACCTCCAAAGGAATAAAACCGGCCTCTGGCTCGTGTCCGCATGATTTCATAAAATCTTTAAAAAAGTCTTCAAATGATTCCAAAATCCACTTTTTAATGGACGAATGAATGATTTGGTCTGAATAAATATAAATATAAATTATTATAAATTAAATAAAATCAATTCTGTGTCATCTCACTTGTGGAATCCATGTTGATACTGATTTTACTACGGATAATGTTTTCTACAGTTGCCGAGTCACCGGCATCCTGTCGAATCTCAAACTCCTCGGAAAAGTTATGTCCAAAATGGATCACACCCCAAACTTGGCCTTTCTTTCCAGCTTCCAGGGCTTCAGAGACATTGGCGTATGGGACCTGCAGTCAAGGATAATTTAATGCATGCAGCCATTTATCTAATTTACAATTATACAGGATAACAAATGTAAACTAACCTGAACGATGTTGTTTGTGATGTACCGAAGATAACGACAACTGAGCAAGGAATAAGTGCAGTCAGTTGTATAGTTGTTGCAGCTCCGATCCTGATTTGGATCAAGTTCGTCATTCACAACGCCGATCTTAAGGCCAGTCGGGTCTTGTCCGAGTGTGGCATTAAAAACAGTTGCTTGGAAAGGAGGCAACAAGTAGATGAACAGCATTATCCTGTATCCCCGGAAATAACAAATTATCAATACAAACTTGTTGTAAACGTGGATAAAAAAATTAAACGTAAAAAATATAGAAAAATGATGTGCACCCAATATTTCGGAAAGTCTGGAAATAGTTTTTTCGGACGAGTGCGACGAAGCGATGCGGGGACGGTAGGGACTTCCTAAATGAGCGTTTTTTACGGTTCCCCGATGTCGTACTGCTGGTGCTGGAGCTGCCAGTAAACTTGAGTTCGCTGCTCGTTTCACTACCATCAGACTTGTCAGTTGTGACAGAAACGGCAGAGCTAAGCGTTGACTGTTGCATCAAACGAACGATGCAGCAAAATTATTACTGATTGATTCCGAAGAGAACCAAAAAAATTTCAATTTTATACTTCGCTACAATCAGTTGCCCTAGAGAATACAGCAGATAATGAAGCGTCTTTTGCAACCATCGGAATAAATTTGTTATCGTTGTTTTTCATGCAAAGCTCCAGGAATACATTCTCCAGTGAAGATAAGTTTGTATCCCTTAACAGATTTTCAGGTGAGTCTTCCGCGAGTAATCGGCCCGAGCGCATCATTCCAATCTGAAATATAGGGTGAAATTTATTTGGCTGAATTTTTAATTGTCCTTGGTATTAACCTTACCGTGTTTGCCTGTCTGGCTTCTTCTATGTAGTGAGTGGTGACGATAACTGTTCGCCCATGGTCGACACTTTGGCGGACGAGATGATTCCAAATGCTTTGTTTGGAAATCAATCAACAATTTTGTGTCACCTACAGCGGGAAAATGAAATAAATTACCTGTGTCTGAGCAAAGGATCGACGCCCACCGTCGGTTCGTCCAAAATGAGCAGTTCCGGTTCGTGAAAAAGGGCGACGGCGAACGAGACGCGTCTTTGCTGTCCGCCACTCAGCGTTTTCACGTGACGATGACTCGGAGGAAGATCCAACAATTTCGACAGAAATTCCAATTGCGAATCGACAAAATCCGTTTGCAAATTGTAGATGCGACCGAAATAGTGAAGCGTTTCCTTGATGCTAAAATAATCGAATAAAGCCAATTCTTGTGGCATGTAGCCGACACGGGGACCGGGAATTCCGCTCTCCGGAGATCCTGGCTCATGTCCCAGGACGAAAATGTCTCCGCTATTCAAACGGCGACGTCCTACGAGGCAACTCAACAGGGTCGTCTTACCACAGCCACTGGCTCCAAGTAAACCGTATCTATTGAATTAAATGTAAAAAAAATTATAGTTATGAAAAGACGCATTTTCAAGTTCAAGAACGTAATTCTTTATTTTTCAAACCAACTAATAATGTTACATATATCCGAGTAAAAATTTTTAAATGAAAAATCTTCCCTTACATTGTTCCTTTTTTCACGTTCATGTCGAAGCCTTGGAGTATTGCATTTTGGTTTTTTCCAACGCCATAGGTTTTAATCGCATTACGTACTAGGACTCCCTGATCACAAGATTCACTTTTACTTTTGTTTGTTTGATTTCTGAGCTGATGCGATGAAACAAATATCACCGAACCTTCGACATCTTTCGTCATTTTCTGAGTGATAAGTCGATTGCGTTTTCGTACAAATTGAAACAAAAATTGAACTCGGAGTCAATTGAAAATATTTACCAATGAAAGAAACAATCCGTAGTACCACAGACTCACTATGACAAAAACTAAATTAAAAAATTAGGAAATTTTTCGCAAAGGACTTGTTCTAGTGTGCCAAAGTTTTGTTATGAGCAAGTGATTAGAGTTTCAAGTTTTCAACATCCATAGCCTTGAGATGGAAACCAGTTTTGAATGAGGAAATCTGCAACATTCGTTGCTAACGTATCTCCTTCCTTCCCTTCACAAAGTCCAACCCCCTTGATCGTGCCTGCAGCCAAATATTCTTTTTAAATATATGGGATGTGTTAGTTTCGTTCGAGGTTCAGCAACTGTAAACCAACAAGACATGGAGAGAATTCTTTTTAAAAATGGGTTCTAGCTTTTTATGTCTGGTAGAAAAAATGTCAATGAAAGTCCCGTTATTGTTCGTTTTGCGAAAAAACAGTTTCGAAGAGAGAAAACAAAAAAAAAATACTACTAAATTATTAGCAAAACAGGAAGAGGTTACTCGTTATAGGAACCTCACAAAAGCGGACTTTAACACATGCCTATATACGTTATATGCATATCATTAAGTAGCCCAATCTAGCCATAGAAAATGAATCAACAACGAAAATAAAATGCAAAAGAACAATAATCAGGTTGTCTTAAAAACGGGAATAACATTGACATTGAAAAATGGAAAGGACTATGCTATAAGTGTGCATACTGAGCAGCTGTATAAATAACCAATGATATTTCGTTTTCCATTAGGTTTTTCTTTGAATTGAAAAAATCCAAGATAGAATGTGGGGAACATGAATATAGTTTTTCATGTCCAATGGATTATTATGGCTTGAAAATGTTACCTCCTATTGAATTTTTGACGCTAGTATGAAGTCGTGTAGTGTTGCGCATTTTAGTTTTTGGAATCTGACTGTAAGTTGCGTTTCCCCGAATGTCCTCACGATTCCACTCAGACTATACAGTATACAGCATGCGTCTTCAGCTTCGCTGAGGTTTTCGTGAATGTTTAAGAGAAAATAAAATCTTAATGTCAGCGAGTGACTGAGTGCATTCTGCTGACTGGTTACAAACAGGTTTTGATGAAACTCGTTCCGTCGTTTGTATAATTTTGGAATGTAATTTTTTGGCCGGTAAAAAATTGGCATGTGAGCTCTCGAACAATCATAGATCCTTGAGTGTTTTACATTCCAGATGGAGAATCAAAGATGCCTGATGCCCGTTGATACCCCATGGAGCATCCGGTGATCGCCCCACACATCAAACATTTAAATCTTATGCAATACCGTAGTGGAGAAATGTGTTTAAATGCAGTCACTTTGCTCTTCGTGCTCTTCTATGTCGTGAATAATGACGTGTTTCAAATGTCTAAACATTGCTGCTGTACGTATAACAAATACACAAAAAATGTTGACATGCACTACAAGAGAATGCATAACAAAGTACGCAAAGAAAAGTATATTGTTCAGGGTCAGACTTCGCCAAGCTTTGCAATTTGAATTTATAAGGAATAAGAAAATATGCGATTCCCGGTTTTGGGTTTTCCTGTCTGTACGCACAATAACTGTAGGTTTTTTACGTAACCATTAATAGCGATTAATAGTTCCGTCCGCATGAATTATGTAGGTATCGATTTATATTTTGAGTTTTCAAAAATACGTGAACTACAAAACTGCTTCCAAAACGTGTAATTAATATAATTTTACAATTTTATACACTTTGAGGCGTTTTAAAAATTTAAATATTTGAATTTATGTAGAAAGAAAAATTCTCGGTAAACAGAAAAAAAGTCTGGGGACCAATAACAAAAAAGGAGACAGGAGAGAAATTTTTGAAAATGAAAATAATAAAGATTAGTAAAAAAATTGGCAAAATCTGACGAACCATGTACAATCTAAAAAAAAAACAAATAAAGAAATAAATAGTCATTAATTTCTAAACATTTTCACACACTAGCTAAGTAGCCATAAAGATAAAATACCTTTTGAGATTGCGTATGGCCAATGGAAGAGTGCTTAGATCTTCTTTAAAAACAATCTGCCTAATACCTAGTATGTAATTTTCAAAGTAATTTTGCCAATTGATTTTGCGGACATCAAAGTAAAACATTTCCTGGTCTTCAGTGGTCATCTCTTCCATCAAGTGAATTGGATTATTACTTATAAATCGCCACTGATGTGTCGTGAAGAATTCGAGAGGAGTAAAAGCTTTATTTATTTTCTCATAGAGACGGACCTGCACGGAATAAATCAAAACAATCGCTAAATGTATATTTGTTGTTTTCTGGGTGGGTGTAAAAGATAATCCCAATACAATCATAACTATAGCATTCAAAATAAAATGGATTCCATGGAACATACCCATTTGATTCGTTTACCCGTCACCATCATAAGCAAGTCCATCAGGTAGGCTGGTAGGTGATGAAACAAAGTCTGGTTGATTTTACATAAGAAATCGTTATTCATGTACCAAACGCTAGGATACCACAGCGTTTCCTTCGAAGGGAATTTCTTCCAAGATTCCAAAGTTCAATGGGTTAGTATACCCCAGGTGAGTGGATTTCGATGGCCAGTGGTGCAGGTGTAGACGGGAACGCCAGTTGGCCTGATCATGATCGATATTTGAGGTCTCGCTCGTGATTGAATCAAAATTGAACATCAAAAGATTGTTACCTATGAGTCGCTAAATACGAAGCCACAGCAATCATCAAATTGATTGGATAATCAACTGGAATTATGTCGCTGACAAATTTTGCGTTTATTTTCATGACACGGTAGATCCCTTTTCCGACAACAGCGATCGTTCCTTGAATAAAATTAAACAGAGGGAACTGTTAGTCATCGTTAAATCAGGTAAAACAGCAATAGAAACAGAATTTTACCAGTTGCACCGTTCATATTGTCAACCCAACCAGGACAAGGTTCACTGACAGCCGCAGTAACGATCGATGGCCTGACAATTGCCAACGGAACAGCTCCGCATGTGGTTTCCAGTAGTTGTTCGGCCAAGGTTTTAGTATAAACATATGTGTTGGGACACTCACCTAGAAAGCTATTTAATTTGAATATTTATTTTAATTTTATTTAGATGTGGTATTATTTCTTTAGTAGTTACTCTGGCGTCATATTTTTAATAACGTCGTCATCGAGTCCATCGAGATATTCAATCAATTTAACCGGATTGACTTCTGGATTGTAGTAAACCTCTTCTTTAATTTCTTCCCGGTCGAGATTGCTAAAGGCAGTTGACACATGAACCAATGCCTAAAAATAAATAAGAATATTATATTATAACAAATCCCTTATATTCCTTGAATTGGCTCAGGGCTAAAAAGAAAGAAACCTCAAGACGCTTCATTTGACGGCAAATTTCGAGTAATCGCATCGGTCCCTTGACGTTCATTTCGAGTGCTGTTTTAAGTTCTTCGTTGAATCTGATTGTGGCCGCAGAATGGAAGACAATCGAAACATTTTCAATCAACAGCTGCAAATCGGATGACGACAATCCCAGTTCCGGTAATGTCACGTCGCCTTTCACGGCCGTGATTTTCTCCATCACGTTCGGCTGCTGTTCTTTCACTTTATTAAATATCTGAAAAAGGAAATAATTAAGAATAACTCAGCATTTCTGTTATTGCGCTTATTAGTTAAAATTAGTACGATGGAAAACAGATTCGAGTCCTACTTGATTTTGGATGAATCCCTGAAGGCGACAATCGACACTTTGGCCCTTTGACGGTCTCATCAGAAGGTAAAGATGCTCCACGCCAGGACAAGATCTCAAAATCTTCTCCACCAGAACCTTACCCATAAATCCCGTCGCTCCCGTGATCAAAATAGAGCGCCCCACGTAAAAATCGACTATGTTCAGTTGATTAATACCTATATTTTCCAGCATTTTGGTGTATGAGAATTTCCCACCTTACATTAATGTCTATAGCTGCTATACGGGTTGTGATTGAAAATACACAACTAATACAGTTGACTTTAGGAATTGGACTGCGCATCCTCAAGGTTTTTGGCTAGTTTATATACTGCTTTCTCGGTAAGTAAGCAACTGGCAAGCGTTCACGGATGAGGATGTTTTCACGTATTATTCGTGTGGGTCACCTTGTCTTATACTTTCCCTGCTGCCATACGCGCGCGTAGTTGGCTTCAGTTTCGTGCAAACTAGTATTCAATGGTAGCCATTTTACGAATATAGACTAGTCCATATGTAGTATGTACTTAAACAAAAATACAGTACCTTGCAAAGATCATTCGTTTATTTAATGCGTCTTCATAGAAAATGTCCACTTCCCACAGGTATTCTACTTCTGAAACACGGATACAAAAATTTTGTTTCAGCATAGGTATAAGTGTATAACTATTCAAGGAATACAACGTATTAAAAAAAGCCCTGAAACATTTTATAACTTCTAATTAATTAAAAGAATGAAGAGGCTGTATATATTTTTTTTAAAGAAATGATATTTGGTACCGTCATTTTGGCTATATGGTCACGAGTGGCCATGATGGCCGACGGCTATATATTCGGAACGTCGCGGGGTTGATGGGTCCTTACAATATTCTTGTTATATTTTGTTGTTACAAAAGAATAACTTTAAAGACCTTGAGAAAATTGGCAAATGTTTCCTTGGTAACTGCACCTTCATGAACGAAGACAGTCAACATATTGCAAATGGAAATCGCTGCGTTATTGTTCCCCGTCCGTTCCCGCGTCTGACTCCCGATGAACGCGCTATAGCTATTCGCTATTCCACAATAGCTACATCTTCACACAGTCCTTCCCTTCTAGAATAGCCTACACTGCTATCACAATTTCTCCCGCGGCAATTTCTTGAGCAAATTTTCCTTTTATGTAAAAGATGTGCGTTAGTCGTTTCGTTCCCTCCAGTCGACTAGGTAGTAAGAGAAATAGCGAACTATTTTAATACAGACCGTTTCCGGAGTAAAATTTTGCAATGAAAGAATTATCGGTGACGAAGATTTTCATCTGTTTGGCGGTGACGTATTCTTTTTTTCCTATGGATACACTTCGATTGTACGCGCCCTTCCTCGTCAGCAACAATTTAATAAACCTGAACAACTGGTTCCTGAAACTTAGCCAACAGTTGGAACGCAACCTAAGTCAAGATCCGGAGAACTTTATGACGACGGTAAATTTTCAAAATGTGTGCCTTATATTCTTCCAGTCTATCTCGTAACGAAATAATAGAATTAATTATGAATGTATAATAGCCAGAAATTATTGTCCACCGAGGTTATCCAGCGGAAACCCATCACGTAATCACCGACGATGGATATGTCTTAGAGCTACACCGGATACCACACGGACAAAGAGAAGCGCAAAATAAAACATTTGATTCGCATGAGCGAAGAGCGGTTTTCTTGCAGCACGGAATGATGGGAACCGATCACTTTTGGGTTATTGGTTCGAGCAACAATTCTTTGCGTAAAAATCTGTTTTAGTGTATTTTAAAATGTTGATCTTCATCATTTCTACATTATACATTTTGTTTGTTCGCGTGCACAGCTTTTATTTTAGCGGATCTTGGATATGGTAACTAATAATTCTGTACATGCTGCACTGGGCATAATTGAACTAGGCGATACATCAGCGCGTTATATAATGTAAAAATTATATTCAGATGTCTGGATGGGAAATTCGAGAGGCAACACTTTCTCGCGAAAACATGTCAGTCTCAATCCCGACGAAGACAAGGAATTTTGGGAATTTTCGTAAATGCGATATTTTTATCAAAAATATAAAATTGCTGTTTATCGACTCGATCAAATCGGCGAGATATATGACTCAACTGGAATAATGACTCATCGCTAAATTTCAAACAGTTGGGACGAGATGGGTCGATACGATATTCCAGCCAGCATTGACTACGTTCTCAATGTAACGGGACAACGCACCTTGGGGGCTTACATAGGCTATTCACTTGGCTGTAGTACCTTTTTCATCGGTGCCATCGAAGAACCACGACTGAACGACAAAGTGGAAGTGATGATTGGCATAGGGCCAACTGTCAGTGCAGCGCATTTGAAAAATTATTTTCGTCTAATGGCACCGTTTGAGAAACTCTATCAAGTCAGAGCACAATATTCAATTTTCTAATTCTTTACATACTAACTAGTAATATTTTTGACCTAAAATAAACATAGATTTACCAAAGTTTCTTTGGTATTGGGGAGATTCACGCCAAAAATGGACTGTTGCACACAATCGTCCGTTTGCTATGCAAATCCAGTCACTTTGGAGCTCAGATTGGACGGATGTGGCTCTTTCAAGTTTTTGGATACTCGGATGAGTTCAACAAGGTTTTCATTGATTTCTAATGATGAATTGGTTTTTCGTTTGGTTTTTTAAAACCAATTTTGTTTAAAAAATTTCAGATAGCTTTCCATCGCTTAACTAGTCATTATCCGGCAGGTGGTTCGGCCAATACTATGGCCCATCTTTTTCAAAATTTCATAAGCGGTAAGTCTTGACGCCAATAAAATGAAAATAAATTTTTATTTTAATGTCGTTAACATCACCAATAAGAAAATAGTATTTTATTGCAGGCGAAACCTTCAACTATTACGACTACGGGCCCGTCAACAACTTGAAGCGATACGGGTCGAATTACCCGCCCGAGTACAATCTCACTTTGGTGACTACACCCGTCGTTTTAGTTCACGCCGACAACGACCCATTCGCTCCTCCTGAGGTACAAACTCAAAAAATTGATGCCGTGATCGATTGAACAGAATGCGGCTTGGCCGCTTTTATTTTAAATTCTTGTGTTTGACTTTATGTTTTTTTATCTCTTCAGGACGTCGCCTGGTTAAAAGTCAAATTAGGCAATTTGAAGGATGCTGTACGAGTGCAGTCCTCGACGTTTTGCCACGGTGACTTTATTTGGTCACATCAAATGGCCGAACTTGTTTACTGGCCCTTGATCCGTCTCTTACCATCCCCTTATCTTTAAAAAATAAAATAACAACCAGTTTCTTTAAAAAGGAAGATCTTATAATTGCTTATAATCGATCATACGAACAACGGCAAATGGGATACATATAGGATTTAGACGTCTGATAGCTATCTCAGGTCACGAAAAACCGTACAATTTCTTTTTTCTGTAGTTACCTCAAAACAAAATACATCATTTCGCAAACTTAATGTGATATTAGCCAATGGTTTCTTTTTTATCGTCTACTAAAAACCCGTAAATGCTTGCGTGAATGTGAAGCTGTTTATTTTCAAATCATTGTGGAGCTTTTCTGTGTCGATCATTGTGTGTTGATCTTTACTTTGCATTATTCGTCACTGAATCCCCTTATTCAGCCTGGTATTATATTTATACTTAGCCCATTAAAACAAAATCAAATATAGTTACTACGTACATTACTAGCTTTGAAAAATTTTATTAGTCAGTATACAATCGAAATTCAGTTCAGTGATACCCTTTTTTAAAATTAATTGATAATCGTAATTTTACTGATTTATCATAAGTATCACGGAAACGAAGGACACTGAGGTAACAATGTAGCATTTCAGTTAAAGAGTCAGTTTCGAAGCGACGAGGAATAACATATTAAAACATTGGGAAAAGTTTTTAATCTTATTTTAAATTCTACACTAATAACACAAAATTGATAATAATTAATATTGCCGTATTATAATACCAAAACAAATATATCTCGTCCGAACATAACTTGGCAACATTTAACCTCGCATTTAACTCGAATTTCTGCGCGTGTGTAACAGAATTAAGCATAAACTTAACAATGAAAAGATCCAGGCGAAACTGATAAAAATTCCCGCATAAACGTCGGTTTGTTCAATACCCCATCCTCGGGTGAAAACACACCTCAAAGATTCAACAGCGTACGTCATGGGTGAACAATAGGCAACATAACGAAGGTAAAACGACATGCCTTCTATGGGCCAAGCAAATCCACTGATCACTGACAACGGAAGAAAACTTCCTTGTGAAAGTATAAGGGCTCCAATCTCATCATCGCATACAGTGGCAATCAGCAAACCTGGGAATCAATAAATTAAACATAAAATCACATGGAAGATAAAAATTTATTTGAATGGGTTACCGAAGCTCATTCCAACAAAACTTTGTAGTGAAGTAATAAAAACAGCTAGGGACAAATTCCCATGGCACGGAATGTTAAAGATCAATAAAACAACCAAGAAAACCAGCGCAGTTTGGCCAATCATTGCGGTAAATTGATTAACCAAGTGACTCAGCAAAATCTCAGTCATTTTCACTCCTGTAAAAAAGATCCGTTGAATTTTGGAGATTTAAATCCACACACCACAGTGTAGTTAATATAAATCCTGTGTTACCTGCCACCAAGTTGCGGTCAAGAAGACCTTGTTGTTTTTCAGTTATGAAAACGCCAGCAGTTAAGGAGACTCCCATAAAGTACACAAGTCTTTGAATGAAAAATATAAAAATATTAGACAGAAACTGTCACGGAAAAAAGTCTAGAAAATGAACATACATGATAATTATACCGGGAGCCATGTATTCAGCGAAGGGAGAATCATCTTGGCCGTAAACAGGATTAAGAAACTAAAGAAAATGTTAAATTAATTACATTTTTCGCGCATAGTGTAATTAGTTGACTAACCTCCAAAGGAATAAAACCGGCCTCTGGCTCGTGTCCGCATGATTTCATAAAATCTTTAAAAAAGTCTTCAAATGATTCCAAAATCCACTTTTTAATGGACGAATGAATGATTTGGTCTGAATAAATATAAATATAAATTATTATAAATTAAATAAAATCAATTCTGTGTCATCTCACTTGTGGAATCCATGTTGATACTGATTTTACTACGGATAATGTTTTCTACAGTTGCCGAGTCACCGGCATCCTGTCGAATCTCAAACTCCTCGGAAAAGTTATGTCCAAAATGGATCACACCCCAAACTTGGCCTTTCTTTCCAGCTTCCAGGGCTTCAGAGACATTGGCGTATGGGACCTGCAGTCAAGGATAATTTAATGCATGCAGCCATTTATCTAATTTACAATTATACAGGATAACAAATGTAAACTAACCTGAACGATGTTGTTTGTGATGTACCGAAGATAACGACAACTGAGCAAGGAATAAGTGCAGTCAGTTGTGTAGTTGTTGCAGCTCCGATCCTGATTTGGATCAAGTTCGTCATTCACAACGCCGATCTTAAGGCCAGTCGGGTCTTGTCCGAGTGTGGCATTAAAAACAGTTGCTTGGAAAGGAGGCAACAAGTAGATGAACAACATTATCCTTTATCCCCGGAAATAAAAAAATTATCAATACAAACTTGTTATAAACATTCATAAAAGTATTAAAATAAAAATATAGAAAATGATGTGCACCCAATATTTCGGAAAGTCTGGAAATAATTTTTTCGGACGAGTGCGACGAAGCGATGCGGGGACGGTAGGGACTTCCTAAATGAGCGTTTTTTACGGTTCCCCGATGTCGTACTGCTGGTACTGGAGCTGCCAGTAAACTTGAGTTCGCTGCTCGTTTCACTACCATCAGACTTGTCAGTTGTGACAGAAACGGCAGAGCTAAGCGTTGACTGTTGCATCAAACGAACGATGCAGCAAAATTATTACTGATTGATTCCGAAGAGAACCAAAAAAATTTCAATTTTATACTTCGCTACAATCAGTTGCCCTAGAGAGTACAGCAGATAATGAAGCGTCTTTTGCAACCATCGGAATAAATTTGTTATCGTTGTTTTTCATGCAAAGCTCCAGGAATACATTCTCCAGTGAAGATAAGTTTGTATCCCTTAACAGATTTTCAGGTGAGTCTTCCGCGAGTAATCGGCCCGAGCGCATCATTCCAATCTGAAATATAGGGTGAAATTTATTTGTATAAATTTTTAATTGTTCTTGGTATTAACCTTACCGTGTTTGCCTGTCTGGCTTCTTCTATGTAGTGAGTGGTGACGATAACTGTTCGCCCATGGTCGACACTTTGGCGGACGAGATGATTCCAAATGCTTTGTTTGGAAATCAATCAACAATTTTGTGTCACCTACAGCGGGAAAATGAAATAAATTACCTGTGTCTGAGCAAAGGATCGACGCCCACCGTCGGTTCGTCCAAAATGAGCAGCTCCGATTCGTGAAAAAGGGCGACGGCGAACGAGACGCGTCTTTGCTGTCCGCCACTCAGCGTTTTCACGTGGCGATGACTCGGAGGAAGATCCAACAATTTCGACAGAAATTCTAATTGCGAATCGACAAAATCCGTTTGCAAATTGTAGATGCGACCGAAATAGTGAAGCGTTTCCTTGATGCTGAAATAATCGAATAAAGCCAATTCTTGTGGCATGTAGCCGACACGGGGACCGGGAATTCCGCTCTCCGGAGATCCTGGCTCATGTCCCAGGACGAAAATGTCTCCGCTATTCAAACGGCGACGTCCTACGAGGCAACTCAACAGGGTCGTCTTACCACAGCCACTGGCTCCAAGTAATCCGTATCTATTGAATTAAATACAAAAAAAATTATAGTTATGAAAAGACGTCTTTTTAAGTTATTCAAGAACGTAATTCGTTATTTTTCACAGTCACAAAATTTATTGTAAGAATTCTAAAAAATTTTGAAATAGAAATTTTGTCTTACATTGTTCCTTTTTTCACGTTCATGTTGAAGCCTCGGAGTATTGCAGATTGGTTTTTTCCAGCACCATAGGTTTTAATCGCATTGCGTACGAGAACTCCCTGATCACAAGATTCACTGTTACTTCTGCTGTTTGTGGGATTTCTGAGCTGATGCGATGAAACGAATATCACCGAACCTTCGACATCTTTCTTCATTTTCGGCTTCAATTAAGTTGTAACTGAAAATAAATCCTGATGAAAATTATGTATTGAAACTTCAAATGATAAGATGTTTTCTAAATTTGGGAATAATGGGTTTCAAAGAGCATTGGTTCGCTCCGACCGATTCCAAGTGAAACTTTTTGGCAGTGAGAAGACTTGGTTTTTACTCTCTCTCTCCTTTTGTCCCGTTAGAATGAAAATGGGAATGGAATACCCGGGAATCCCGAAATCGGCCCACTGCTTCAAAACTTCACAGCCCACACACATCTCGTGTTTGTCCAGCCCACTTGAACTTGAACTTTTCCCACGGTGTTGTGGAGAATAATGTCTTCAAATTCAGTCACGATTTCTGGTCATGTTATTGAATATAAATTGGCGCTTTCATGTACTGACTTTTACTCTGCAAGAACAATATCTATCATCATTTAATTTCCTGCAGCCACATACGAATTAGTACGTGAGTGAGAGTTGCATTAATTCACTTGTCCCGACGAGTTCACAGGGTACACGCGCATCCCACCACAGCAGACTTTGCTGCCCTTAAACAATATCCGTGTACACTCCTTATACAGAAAGTACTGGTATTTCACGTGAGCAGTAATCAACGTGATCTCCGAATACTCAAAGAACTACCATCAGCGCATAATTGGGTTCCAGAATAACTTTTATTTATACAATAATGAACTGATACTATGAAGACGGGGCCAGTCAAAATGAGTTTCTTTACCTTTAACGCACTATAGGCCTAGTTTATTCATAACTCGTAATTTATTCTACTGTTAAAAATGTAACCAGCAGTATTATATTGACAGAAATAAATTTCAAAAACAGAAATTTCTTTTGCAAGAAATGTATGAGATTGAGACACATCCAGCAAAATTTTTTTCACATTCGAATTAATATAGTAAAACACTTTACGAAGAAAATAACTCGGTAAAAAGAAAATAAATATGTGGCCCAATAATAATGAACGACAGGAAGAAGTTTTTGAAAACAAAAATCAGAAACATTAACACAAAAAATAGAAAGACCTGCCGCACGATGTATAATCTAGAAAACGTAATAAAAATGTTAAACGTTAATTTCGGAAATAACATCATTTTGAATGGTAAGTACCGTACCTTTTAAAATTGCGTTTGGCCAATGGAAGAGTGCTTAGATCTTCTTTAAAAACAATCTGCCTAATACCTAGTATGTAATTTTCAAAGTAATTTTGCCAATTGATTTTGCGGACATCAAAGTAAAACATTTCCTGGTCTTCAGTGGTCATCTCTTCCATCAAGTGAATCGGATTATTACTTATAAATCGCCACTGATGTGTCGTGAAGAATTCGAGAGGAGCAAAAGCTTTATTTATTTTCTCATAGAGACGGACCTGCACGGAATAAATCAAAACAATCGCTAAATGTATATTTGTTGTTTTCTGGGTGGATGTAAAAGATAATCCCAATACAATCATAACTAGCATTCAAAATAAAATGAACTGAAAATGGATTACATGGATCATACCCATTTTGTTCGTTTACCCGTCGCCAGCATAAACAAGTCCATCAGGTAGGCTGGTAGGTGATGAAACAAAGTCTGGTTGATTTTGAGCGAAAGATCGTTAGTTGTGTGATGAGCGCTAGGATACCACAACATGTCCTTTGTTGGGAATTTCAACCAAGATTCCAAAGTCCAGTGTTTTATCATACCCCAGGTGAGTGGGTTTCGATGGCCAGTGGTGCAGGTGTAGACGGGAACGCCAGTTGGCCTGATCACGATCGACATTTGAGGTCTCGGCCGTGATTGAATAAAAATTCAACATCGATAGATTGTTACCTATGAGTCGCTAAATACCAAGCCACAGCAATCATCAAATTGATTGGATAATCAACTGGAATTATGTCCCCGACAAGCTTTTCATTTATTTTCATGACACGGTAGATCCCTTTTCCGACAACAGCGATCGTTCCTTAACGAAATTTAAATCGAGGAGATGTAAGCCATCGAAAAGGTGTTAGTCTATTGAAAAAGTAGTTTACCAGTTGTACCATTCATATTGTCAACCCAACCAGGACATGGTTCAGTTACAGCCGCAGTAACGATGGATGGTCTGATAATTGCCAATGGAACGTTTCCGCATTTAATCTCCAATATTTGCTCGGCCAAGCCTTTAGTGTAAATATAAGTGTTGGGACACTCACCTATTAAACTTAAAAGTTGCGTTATTTATTGTATTAATCAGATAAAAGAAAAAGTTGATTTATAAATAAATGTAACTCAATTCTTGATTACTTTTGAGTCATATTTTTAATAACGTCGTCATCGAGTCCATCGAGATATTCAATCAATTTAACCGGATTGAGTTCTGGATTATAGTAAACCTCTTCTTTAATTTCTTCCCGGTCGAGATTGCTAAAGGCAGTTGACACATGTACTAATGCCTAAAATATAAATAAGAATATTATATTATAATCAACCCCTTATGCTCAAGGCTATAGATGAAACCTCAAGACGCTTCATTCGACGGCAAATTTCGAGTAATCGCATCGGTCCCTTGACGTTCATTTCGAGTGCTGTTTTAAGTTCTTCGTTGAATCTGATTGTGGCCGCAGAATGGAAGACAATCGAAACGTTTTCAATCAACAGCTGTAAATCGGATGACGACAATCCGGGACTTTGTGGTTGGCTAAGTTAGCTAGTCGACATCCGTTAACAGATGTTTTAGATTAGCTAGTTAAGACTATTAATAGGGTTTTGGATTAGCGAGTGCGTTCGCTAATCGGTGTCTTTTAGCGAATGCACTCGCTAATTGGCACAAATTAGCAAATGCATTCGCTAACCATAGCAGAATTAGCGAATGCACTCGCTAATCGGCACTTCATTAGCGAAACCATTCGCTAATCTGTCTCATTTCGAATTCCGGTTCCACATTTTGCAAAAAAAACATTAGCGAATGCACCCGCTAATTAAATTTCAATAGCGAAAGCACTCGCTATGAAAGAATTTTTTGGTCCTGGGTCCCAAACCTGGTCCCATTATTTTCCAAATAGCGAATAAACTCGCTAATTCATATAACATTAAGTTTATCTTTCAACACCCAAAAACTTAAATAGCGAATCAACTCGCTAATACATCATCCTTTTAGCGAGTGCAATCGCTAATTCATTCCCTCTTTCAGCACAAGACAAAAAAATAGCAAATCAACTCGCTAATTCATAATTCAAAGCCCTATTTCACTACCACTTAAATTAAAATAGCGAATAAACTCGCTAATTCATATAACTAAGTTTATCTTTCAACACCCAAAAACTTAAATAGCGAATCAACTCGCTAATACATCGTCCTTTTAGCGAGTGCATTCGCTAATTCATTCCCTCTTTCAACACAAGACAAAAAAATAGCGAATCAACTCGCTAATTCATAATTCAAAGCCTTATTCAAAAAAATTAATATAGCCAATCAACTTGCTAATTCATAATTCAAAGCCCTATTAGACACACGCCAACATTAAAAATTCACGTTGAAAAGCCCATAAATTTTGCATTTCTTTTTAATTTCGCGATTAAAAACTGGATTATAAATAGGCCTATGCAGTGAGTGACCGGCAAACATTACAAGTGGGGGGGACATACAACATGCACTGAACCGTGCTTTTTGGTCACAAAAAATAAAAGTAGAGGAAATATCACCATAACTTGTAACATCCATCTGAAAAAAATAAAAGAATTGTAATTTAACCTTATAACAACTAATCAATAGTTCTAATACCTCAACATTTTGAATCTTTAAATTGAGGCTAGCAACTGAAGGTCTATCTGCTGGATTGTGTTAGCAACAAAGTTCAATCGTATCGGTATATGGAGAACGTTCTTCAATTGTTGGCCGTTTTCCAAGTTGCACGGCGCCGATTATCAATGATGCTAAAGCAATAGGGTTCACTTGCTTGAAAACTGACTCCCAAGGGTGAGAGTAGCGATAATACAATAGCTCGTACATAACCATTCCGAAAGAATAGACGTCACTAGCGCAGGTTTTTTCATAATCCGTGAACACTTCAGGTGCCTCAAAAAAAGTTGTGCCGGGTTTCACTTTTTTACTCGAGATCGACGAAATATTTGACATTATTTTTGAACTAATTTGGGCGTGGGATCCTCCAAAATCGGTTAATTTGAATAGGTATCCTTCGCTTCCTTCGCGTTGGCTGACTAAAACATTGGCACTTTTGAGATCACCATGGACAATTGACTTGCTGTGAAGATACTGAAGTCCTTTCAGAATTTGCAATAATGCATCGCGTTTCAATTCCACTTCACTTTCTATTGCATCTCCAGCCACATCCAATAGCTGTCTTAAGCTGTTTAAAGTGAGGTTATCGTTATCGTCTTTAGAAATGGTGATTTGTGACAGTTCTAAAACGAGGCAGCCACGTTTTAGACAAACGCCGAAACATTTAATGATGTTGATGTGGTCTAGGCGCAATATGGTCTCAGCTTCTTTCAGCAACATTTCCCTTGCAGGTGATAGTTCGGGATTGGCAATGCTGTATCTTTTTACAGCGACTAAACGTTCTTGAAATTTGCCCACGTCAACAGAGGAACACCCTCCCACACCGATGGGGACATCATTTTCTACCGAAAAGTCTGATTCTAACAGAATTTTATCTGCAATTAGTGGATGTAATGGGGCATTCGCTTTATTGGAGGTAAAACTCCTTACCACAATTTGTTTTTGGCCCTCCATCGAGGTATTGTGTTTGTCACAAACTCTGAAATCTGCAAGGTTTCCAAAAACAATCAATAAAGGCAGTTGACAGAAAACAACAAAATAAATATAATACCACAATGGTGGACTGCTTTAAGGAACAGCTCGATCAACTTTCAATCACCAAAGCAAAGCTAGCTGCAAACTAAAATTGGCTGACCAAAAGTATTGAACTATGGTTGAGGAAAAACTGCCCGACAAACTTCCAGCCAGAAATACTGCAGTTTATGCAAAGCTTGCAGCAAAAAACACTTGGCAATGCTGATATGTACACCTGCATAAGGTTCAGAAAAACATTAAGAATACGGTTAGAGAAAGAAACAAAATGAAGATAATACCACAATGCTGAATTGTTGTTGAGGAACAGCTCGATCAACTTCCAGTCACCACAAAAAGCAAAGCTAGCTGCAAACTATAATTGGCTGAAGAAACTGGCACCAAAAAGTATTGCTGTAGTTTGGGAAAAGCTGCTCGACAAACTTCAAGCCACAAATACTGCAGTCTATACAAAGCTTACAGCAAACAATAATTGGCAATGCTGATATGAACACCTGCATAAGGTTCAGAAAAACATTAAGGAAACTGTTAGAGAAAGAAACAAAATAAAGATAATACCACAATGTTGGACTGCTTTTGAGGAACAGCTCTATCAACTTCCAGCATGCTTCCAGTCCCAAAGCAAAGCTAGCTGCAAACTTTAATTGGCTGAAGATAACAATTGGCAATTGTGATATGAACAGAGAAACCTGAAACAGGTTTAGAAAATCGTTAAAGAAACAGAAAAAGCAACAAAATAAATGTAATACCACAATGTAGTGTTGCATTGAAAATATTTGGAGATTTGGAGCCCATTAATGGAGGAATCAATCGCGCCAAAAAAAATCCTTTATGAAGAAACTGAGCGAGCACACGGTTGCCAAATTTTAAAAATGTGGGCAATACAGGAATTGTATGTTAGCGAATAGCGAGTGCATTCGCTAACAAGGAATGGTATTAGCGAGTTGATTCGCTATTTAAGATTTTCTTTCATTTAAAAAGGGTTTGAAATGATGAATTAGCAAATGCATTCGCTAAAAAGGGAATGAATTGGCGAATGCACTCGCTAATAGGGAAATGTATTAGCGAGTTGATTCGCTATTTAAGATTTTTTTTTCATTGAAAGGGTTTGAAATTATTATGATTAGCGAATGCACTCGCTAATAAGGAATTATATTAGCGAGATGATTCGCTATTTTAATTTTTCTGGTGGTGAAAGAGGCGTCTTGAAATTATCTATTAGCTAGTGCTTTCGCTAACGAAATTAAAATAGCGAATTGATTCGCTAATGTCATTTGGGACCAAGTTGGGACAAGTTGGGACCAAGCAGCAAGTTAGCGAATGCTCTCGCTAATGAAGTGCCGATTAGCGAGTGCATTCGCTAATTCTGCTATGGTTAGCGAATGCATTCGCTAATGAAGTGCCGATTAGCGAGTGAATTCGCTAAAAACACACCGGATTAGCGAATTCACTCGCTAATCCAAAACCCTATTAATAGTCTTAACTAGCTAATCTAAAACATCTGTTAACGGATGTCGACTAGCTAACTTAGCTAATAAACCAGTCCCATAAGGCATTAACCTTCATTTAATTAGCTGTTGCAAGATTTCAGCACCATCATGGCTGCTTTTATAATATAAAACTAAAGAACAGCAAAATAACAACAGAGCCCATTTCAGTCAGGCTTCCGCGTTGGAATGCCTATTTAAATTGATGGCATCACTCATATTCATCAATCCGCATGACAGGCAAAATATTCAGCTCTTCGGCGAATAATCCAACCCACTTGCCCCAACAAATCCACTGCTGCGCGCAACGAAAAACTCGAGTTTTTTGTTTGATGCGTTTTTAATTGCTGTGGCTATTAAATATTAACCTCTAATCTCCATTATGGGGTAGTTGAGTTCCCACAAAAGTTTAATAACATCATATAAACAAAGACATGTTTTAGCGAAAACGTGTGCGTACCTGGTACCAGTAAATTCCCGCTCGAGGTTGTACGTCGTTTCATTTTGCTTTCTGTTTATGCCAAGAGCTGCATACGTATTACGTCCGTATAAGCAATATAGTGGCTATCTTCCAAATTTCTCGGGTAGTTCCCTTTTCCCTTTTAAAAATTTTTTGTGTTCCCTTTCCACCGTTGTTGGTACTCTAGCTCATTCTTGTTACGTTGACCCTGCCGGTCATAAGTTCGAGTCACGTGATGAAATTCGCATTTCTAATACCTTTCGCTCGCAGCCTCAGTAGCTATATAAGATGTTTGAGCGTGAACGGATTCTTTGTCAAATACGTTTTCCATCTTCTCTGATTCAACAGCAAGTCCACAAGATACAAGCCAAGGACAAGAGTGAGAGGACCGCCATTCAGTAGTAAGTTGAATCCCTCTTATTTGTGCAAATTAATTTTCTTATTTATAGTTCTCATCATTCTGTATAGTTGTTGTGATTCATGGTAGTTCCGGATTGGAATTGTATCAAGAGACTAAATCTTTCATTTTCTAATTTGTATAGAAGGACAATCAAAATTTGAAACAAAATAAAAAAACATCATCACAATGGAAAAGATTAATATCAGAGATTTTTACGTCGGTCGATCAGTGTTCATCACTGGGGCAACTGGTTTCATGGGCAAAGTTTTGGTTGAAAAACTCCTTAGGTCCTGTCCGGAAATTGACCGTCTTTATTTATTGATCAGACCGACACCGGACAAAGACATCCGTTTCCGTCTTCAGGAACTGACTAAATGCCAGGTAATACATGAAAAGAAACAAATGCCACAATTATCAGCTTAATTAACGTTAGAATTTGTTTGATATATTGTTAGATATTTGCGAGGCTAAATCCTGACGCCTTTAAAAAATTAATTCCCATAAGTGGCGATATTATTTTGCCGGATCTTGGCATTTCGTTCTCCGATATGCAAGAACTTATTGAGAATGTCTCCATCGTTTTTCACTTAGCAGCTCGTATCAAATTCGATAACGATCTGAGAAGTGCCATCGACTCTAACGTCAAAGGACCGAAAAGAGTGGCAATCTTTTGTCGCCAGTTGAAGCATCTCAAGGTATTCAATTTCAAGAAAAATCATTTCTTTATCATTTAATCAATATTAAATGGCCGCCAGGCTTTTATTCATGTGTCCACTACGTACAACAACATGGACCATGACAAAGTCGAAGAGAAAATCTATCCCACATCGCTTGATCCACAAAAGCTAGTGGATTTAGTGGACTGTATGGACGACAAATTATTGGCCAGCATCACCAAACAGTATATATATATCCTATCCTAAGCTCCGTATTCTTGGTGGGGACGGCCCAATAATTCAATTACTCTGCTGTTGACAGATTGATCGGAACATGTCCGAACGTTTACGCTTACACAAAAGCTCTTGGCGAACACCTTTTGCAAGACATAACGTTTGAAAGCGGTAAACCACGTCTTCCTTTGGTAATTATTCGGCCCTCGATTGTTACTTCTGCTGTACAAGAACCCTTCCCTGGCTGGATCGATAACTTCAATGGGCCTAGCGGTAAAATAGATATGAAGTTCGAATAATAGCAAAAGAAATTTCGTTTGGCTTCATGCATCATCTTATTTTGGAATTGAATTTATAAAATTTTAAGGCATCATAGCTGGAGTAAGCAAAGGACTCATCCAGATTGCACAAGTCAACTCTGAACTAATTGCTGATATCATTCCTGTCGACTTTCCAATCAATCTAATGATAGCGGCAGCTTGGGATGAAGGAACTTGTGCAAAGTAATTTTCACATAATGGTCATTTGAATAAGATCTTCTTTATGTTGAAATATATTTGAAATATAGCTTGCCTGAAGCTATTCGAGTGTATAATTGCTCATCAGGCTCGCTGAATCCCATCAACTGGCGCAATTTCAAAATTTGGGGCTTGCGCGCTATTTATGAATACCCGTTCAAAGGAATCATGAGGTGCCCAAACATATCTCTCCGAGCTAATCGCCTTCTTTTTGAAATTGAAATTGTCCTATATCATCACTTACCGGCTTTCTGTATGGATTCAATCGCTCTGCTGTCTGGTAGAAAGCCTTTCCTGGTAAATTGCTCGCTTCATATATTAGTCAATGAATTATAACATTCAGGCGTATAGCAAACTGATCTATGGAGTCAATTCTATTTTTCAGACACGGCTATTCAAGAAAACACATAGAATGATGTCTTGTCTAGTGTTTTATACAATGCGCGAGTGGAATTTCGTTAGCCGCAACCCTGTCCAACTTCTGGACAAGATGTCAGACGAAGAACAGAGTACATTCAATTTTGATGTACGAAAAATCGATTGGGAGACATACATGACCAATTTTGTAACTGGAGTCGGGAAATATCTTTTCAAAGAAGACGTCGGTACTCTACCCGATGACACAAGAAGAAAGAGTTTGAATAAGTAAGTCACGTATAGAAGTTTATACAAATTCAAATAAGAGTTTTTTTTTAAATCGTCGTTTTGCGTTTGAAACAGGATGAAACTACTGACTAGTCGATGGATACTTCGTTTGGTCATCTTGGGACTGATGCTATTTTTCTTCTACGCTATTATCTGGACAAAATTCAATACTGAGACTTTATCGCTGTTACGAAACATTGATGTGGAAAATGTCTCTCAGATTATTCCACGTAATAATTTAATTGTAGAATTGTGATTGTATAGTAACGGCATGTATTAAAACAAAACCCGGCACAAAACCTTATATACCAAGTAATAGATCCAAACTTTAACATGCAGTTGAACAATCGTGAACAATAATTTATATTTTAAAGTTCAATATAATCTGATGTCCTAAACGGTCCACACATGTACCCGGATTTTTTGTACTGCGTGTTATGAATACTTGGAACAAAATAATAGCTAAACACACACATAAGTTAATTCAGTTGTAATTGTAATTAAGTTCCGTTGTACCATACGCATCTTCGCGCTTGTTCCCCAATTCACAGTCGCTTTTTCAACAAGACTCGAGAGTGTGTACTGTATAGAATACAGGAACGGCATCAACGTACGAGCGTACGTATTGGCCGTTAGATTTGATGAAACTATGCAAGCTTCTACCTTTTTAGCCTATGCAGGTCATTTCTTCTTTCTTAGTGGATTATTTAAGATGCCTCAGACTGACTCTCTGAGCACCTGTGAGGTTCAGCATTGAGTTCAACAAAATATTTACGTATGTTGTAAACTTTAAGCTTATTTGGTTTTCACATGGGATTTCACACAAATATAGCTTATGAGTTATGACACTTATGACAGCAGCCCAATTAACCGAGGCAACTGGATTTACAGGTAAATTTTTAAAGGAAAAATCTTCAGATCTTATCAAGAAATCAACGTCATTACTTATTGATCAGATCCAAATCAAGTAAAAACGCCAGCATCAGTTTTTGAGAACTCAGAAACTGTCACTTTATGAAATTTTCTTATTATTTTTATCGAGAATAGACATGTCCTCGATAGTATAGTGGTCAGTATCCCCGCCTGTCACGCGGGAGACCGGGGTTCAATTCCCCGTCGGGGAGGTACATTTTTAATTTATTTTTTTAAAAAGTTTTTAAATGTAGTTTTTTTTATAAAACACGATTTAAAAATTTATCTAGATAACATTTTTTAAAGAAATTTTTGTGAAATTACTTCCCCACCCCTCCTCCTATTGAGTATTGAATAATAAATAGTGTCTCTCTAATAAAAGTTAATGGCTAGGCTAGGCCGCTGGTGTTGTCAGGCAGAGGCAGAATTGATTTACTATTAGATACGTGAATGCCTGTTATTGCCTCTCCAGAGATTCCATCCCTGGAACGTTCAGTTATGCGGAAAACGTTACTAAATATCACTCGGGCAAGTAGAAAGATCCCGCTAGTGAAAATAAGTGTATGCAATTTTGGAAAATGTTTTCCGACAGTTGCTTTGAATCGATCATTTTCCTACCGATTATGTTTTCTTAATGAATTGCTGTTCAGATAAGCGAACAAAAGAGAAGCAGCCCATAATCCACGACTGACGGCTAAATGATGAGTGTTAGACTTACAGGGGCATTTTTTAAAATGAATAATTGAACCATTTTATTTTATTTTGAAATTTATTTGTATTGATTTTCTGTATCATTATTGCGAAGTTAGACAGAACGAGAAACATCAAGATTTATTTAAATTTTTGAAATTTTTCCATTCGGTGCATTCGGTTAGCTTCAGACATATTACGGGCATTACATACGGGTCATATACGGTCACTACAATTACATACGGTACACATTACTTGCTAGCCAACTTGATCAAATTTATTTTTTCTTTTTTTTGAAAAGGTTTTTAACTTTATCTTTTGCTTTTTTCGCCGTTGCCTTGGCCGCTGCCTTGGCTTTATCTTTCGCTTCGATCGCTTTTTTTTTCAATTTGTCATTGTTGATTTGAATTTTTTCTTTTATTTTGTTTTTGACTGCATCTGCTTTTTCTTTCACGGCTGCCTTCGCCTTTTCTGTTTGCCTTTTTACAGCTTCTTTCGCCTCTTCTTTCAATTTATCGGTTTTTTCTTTCACTTCAGATTTTATTCTGTCAACCGCTTCTTTTTTCTTTGATTTAAAAAAATTTCCAATCCTCGATGATTTAACTTGTCCTCCTTCTGTGGCTATAGGGGAGGGCGTTTCAACGTATTCTTGTGAATCTGCATCGGATATGGTTACGCCGGATGCCTCCGCTAAAAGGTCGTCATCATTTACATCCGAATTATTACCGTAGTCGTTGTCCACCTCTGCTGGAGGATCTTCCGCATCATCATCTGGCGGAGGAGCATGTCCATCATCGTCCGGTACTGGTTCGTCATCATCTAGCGGAGGTGCCGTTTGATCTTCATATCCGTTATCATCCGGTACTGCAGAGTCAGGTGCCAGTTGAACATCTTCTTCCTCAAACGGAGGGTCCAATTCCGGGGAGTTGGATATCGGCGGGTCTTCATCTGTTCCGGTCAATACTCCCTCAACCTCTGGTACCTGCTCCGGCGGATCCTCGATCTCCGGTAACTCTTCCCCAGGTGCTAATGGAACAATTTCTTGTTCAAACGGAGGGTCCAATTCATCAGGTGTATTGGATACCGGGACTTCGTCATTTCCGGTTGCGTCTTCAACCTCCGGTATCTGCTGTATCTCTTCCCCATCATCCGGATCTTTGACACGTGGGGGATGTTCGGCTGCTTCCAGTGATGGTTCGTTTACTTTTACACTTTCAGCTGGTGCTGGTACTTGGCGAATCTTTTTATTGTGTTCAGTGTTGTCGCCTACCGGAATGATCTTTTTTTGTCCAGGGCTGTCACCTACTGGAATGATGGACATTTTTATTACGGGTTTAGGGACAGCAGATCTTTCATTCCTCAATTCCGGTTTTGTTTTTTGTGGTGAAAAAGCGTTGCAATTGAACCATGCTGTGGGTTGGTCACAATTTCGCACGTACTGCTGTTTTGGCGGGCAATAAGATGGGCCAGGAGGGTTTTGATGACCATAAGAATATTCCCGATCATGACGATTATTATTATATCTGCTAGTTTGGTTTGGTTGGTGATGAGCAGGATAATAATAGTCAGCAGGGACTGCGTTGCGACTGAAATTTCGACGGGTGTCAGCTGCTGATGGTGGGTAGCGTCCTTCATATTCGGGGTAAGGATCACGTTCAGCATAATACCGTGGATAATATTCTTCACGCGTCGACACACGATTTCTTTGCCTTTCCACGCCATGATAAGTTTCTCTGTCAATGGTCTTTTTCTCGTCGGTACCCCCAACAATGTTGTTAATGGTGATGTTCGGGGAATAAGATTGTTGTAATCCGGGGGATCGGCCCGTGTCCGACAAATAAATCGGCCCAGCACGCCAACTGCCATTACTTGTCTCATCACCGTTACCAAAAATCTGGTTTGTATGCAAATTTCTGGCAATAAGACGTTCATATCCTCTCGGTTGGTGCTGGATACCAATTGCCCCATCGATCAGCATCCCGTTGCTAAAAGCAATGCCGCCAGAAGGTGTCCACAAATTGCGATTCATTCTTGTTTGGATTTAGGAAAAATCACTTTACTAAGAATGGGTGACGCCTACCCTTATATAGCCTCCGTACCCCCTGAGTCTCGTCTCAGCTGCAATCGAGTGGGTTAATTACTTTAATTTCCTTATTAGCTATTAACATATAGTATGCAAATCTTTCATCTTTACATTATTTCAAATTATGTTCAGTGATAAAAAAAGTAAAAATAACTTTTTTTATTAATTAAAATTTCGTACATCCGGAAATGCAATCTGTCTTGGTAACTGAGTTACGTGATTTTAAAATCACGGTGACACTATAGCCATCTAGTGTTCGTGAATGTAAGGCAAAAATTTTGCAAAATCGATTTGGCGAACGTTGGGCTTTTAATTTTCGCGATTTTATTTTACATACCTAATTATAATGAAACAATATTTCCTGAACAATTTGCGAAAATATCATGTACACCGTAAAACATGTAATGTAGTATACACTATACAGCAATATCAATAAATTTCTATCTGGGATTAGACTGAATCACATCTCATAGTTTTTAACGACTCTATGCGTATTATTTGAAAGCAACAAATTATTCTTTACCCAGATTTTTGCTAATTCTTTACATTTGGAGTTTAAGATGGATTTTGACCGCAAGATTTTGAAGGCAGTTGTGTTTAGTTTGCCGAATCGTTTCCGGATGATGGAAACGAAAATGAGGATATGAAAGATAGTCTGAAGTACTCCAAAATGAAAGTAGCTAAACTTGAGCTAGAGCTAAATGCTCAAACTTTTATTACTCAAATCATGGATACGCCAACCATGGATACTGGAACACCGGAATTACCACTGACCGGAAGAAAAATCAGAATTACCGGTCCCAAAAGAGTAGTCATCTTTTGTCGGCAATTGAAGAGTCTCACTGAAAATATTTCCTTTTCATTGTCTATACTCGACTATAAACTAAGTTAAATATATTGGGCAAGCATTTGTTCAAATGTCTCTACCACGTATAATAATTAGGATAAAAAAGAGATAGCCAAGGAAATTTATCGCACATCACTTGATCCCCAAATCTGACGGATTTGATGGACTCACTGGACGACAAATTATTAGCCAGCGTCTCACTAAACAGTACTATAAATGAACCATCGAAGAATGTTACTTCACTTAATCAATAATAGGGACTTGCGTTGTTTTTTATTCTACGCTCTTTGGTGTAACTCCTCTACACTCCACTCTTTGTGGAGATTGTATTATCACGAACACGACGCACACGGACGCCATTAATAATATCACCGAAAGTAAAATAATTATGAAACCATTGATTCTGTCTCAAGCTGAATCAGAACTTGAACTTTATTTGCAGCGACACTATCAATCGGGATTGCAGTACGAAGCATTAAAAGGGAAAATGTTTCCTAATTTAATCATGACTACAATTATTAGTCAATTAAACAAAAACCACATTTTGTTCTGATTTGAGAATCTGAGTTGTATTATAGTACGACAGAACTTCTGAGATACATACAATTTAATCGGTTCTTACTTTTGACTTTTCCAATAAGGATCTCAAATGTAGGCGAGTCAAGGGACTCTTCTGCATTTTCAATTTATCTGAAATATAAAAAAGAATTTGTTGCATTCTCTCAGTCGATTGGTTATAACTTTAAATTCAAGACATTGAAAACGCAAAAAAAAAACAATTACCAATAACGGATCGAAAGCTATGGGGATGGGGCCGATCATTCCGAATTCTGACCAACTGCCACTGGCGATTGACATAGCGGCATTGGACGATACGTCCGTGAAGCTGCTTTAAATCTTCCGTTATAGCGATAGGGGCAAAATTTACTTCTCGTTTAGAACTGTAATCCATGGCGTGAAGTTCCGCGCGAGTCCTGATATACAAACGGAATCGATAGGATAAGTAAAGAATGTTTGGTGCCAAATGGTAACTTACTCGTTTGACCGTTGCCAAATTACAAGACGGAAAACAGAGTCATAGTTTTCATCCTCTGTCCACTGGAAGACGTCCTTGTTGGTGCCGCCAAAGTAACCCTAAAATGCCCAGAAATTAGAAAAATGTAGCGGAGAAATCCTGAGACAAATGAAAAGAATTTTTACCTTATTCCTTGGAAAAAAGACTAAAGAGCGAAGTGGATATTTGGATTCATTTCCAAATTCTTGAGCTTGATAGTCGTCGGTTAAATTAGTGTCCAGGCATTCAACAATATCAAGATCGAAAGCCTCGTTCTCGTTGGTCTGCTTTGCATCCCATCGCGGCTTCATCACATTTTCCTTTACAAAAAAAATTGATTAAGATTTGTTCCGTGATTAGTAAGCAAACATTAACAAAAATTAAGTTACTTTTATAAATGCGATGCGTTGAAAGACGTTCATTTTCGTCAAGTCTTGGCCGCCGCATCGTATACCATCGCGAATTACAAACGTCAGTTTGCCCTTGCCGTCAGATTTCTTTTCCCTTGTAAAGATGCCGTCGAGGACAGTGTCGGTGAAAGTGTTACCATCGGAAGAAACCATCTGGATGGCGTGATCAGAGTCGACGCGGAAGAAATGTTGTGTCATGTTCTCCAAGTAGATATTTCCGGTAGAGTCGACATACAGCAGGAAACGAGGTCCTTCTGGTTTGGGCGTTACGAAGGTAGGGTTCAACAAGAGGTGATGGATGTTTTCCATCGATATAAATTGACGGCCCACATTGCTGGGAAAAATGTGTGCTCATGAATTCGGGCGCCAACATATTTCGCTAGGCGAATTTGCATCTCTCGGACGAGTTGGGAATCAGTCACGAGACTGACACCCTCAACGAGCTCGTCGTCGAGGAAAGTATCCGGTTCTTTGGTTAAGAATTGATGCGATAGCCTGGAAGAATAACAAACAGAAACCATTAAAAGACAATTTGGCTAGTACAATTTCCAGCTAAATAGATTTAGATGGGTGTCTGTTTACCTCGTATTAAAATCAAGAACATGGATAAAATTAGTGTGGACTGATAATATAGAATGAACACGTTTGAGAAAATTCCTCACAATTTTACCTCGGATGTTGATTTTGCTGTTGACTGGGAAATGTGAAATCTGGGATTCCACAGCATTTTGATTTGTCACCACGATACATTTTTAGAATAATATTGATTTTAATCATCAAATTCCAGAAGTAAAACGAAGAAAATGATTCACAAAGCACAATTATCCCAAATTAAAGAAAACTTTGAAAAAATCTGCAATCTCTGGTACGTGGCTTATAGTCCTCCTTAATTGAAAGGTTTTAAACTATGACAAAAATCTCAAATAGAACTTCTTGTTGAAAAAACTAAATCTTTGAGACCGCCGATGGGAGAAAAACGTGATAATTGAAAGTAACAACTTTATAGCTGCTAATTGCTGGATCGTTGTCTAATGTCTATGTGACTTTTGTTTTGATTTTTTTAGTCGTGTGATATTTTCGTATCGATATTTCAAAATATCAATATTTTAAATCGCAAATTAAACTCCGGCTCTATCGATGCCAATCTATATCCGCAATCCGCAAACGGATAATTTGGGTTAGACGGAATATTTTTATTTCATTAATTTTTCACGACTTTACGCCTTTGCCTCGAAAATAATGAGAATAATAACCGTTATGCATTATCGTGCAGTCCTTTATTGCCACTGTTGTTTCTGCGTTTTATTCAAAGAAAAGAAAAAATTGTTCTTGTCATCGTCATTTTATGGCCTTATATAATGTGTAAAAATCCTTTATTATTGTATGCGTACTTGCGTAGCAGTAGCTGTGTGCTTTTCTCTTTGCTTTTAAAAGACCCGCCTTCTTTTCTTTGATGTCAACATTATTGCGCTCTAGAAAAAAGAGATTCAGTATAGAAGTCGGACGAAGCCCAATACAATCATCATGGAGATGAAACAGTCAACAGGTTGGCAGAAACCACTTCTTTTCGTTACAACTTCGCTACTCGTTCCAATCTTCTACGGCCATACGCTAATGAAGTAACACTCACTAGTGGAATATTTCTACACGCTCATTTGGGATTAATTATATCAATTAAAACATTTTTAGGTATCTGCAACAGTTTCGAACTGTTGTCGGCGTCACTGCGGAGTCGCAATGGGAAACGTTTCTTCAATTCGTTGGGATGGACGACTGGAATTTATACGTCTGGGGTAAATAATTTTCTATTGGATTAATTAATTGTCATCCTGGTGATTAATTGATGGAAAAACAACAGGTATTGTGATATCTATTCAAATTCCATTTTGGAGTGTTGGTATTTTGTTTATCTTACTGGACTACTACAACTGGCCAAAATGGATTATGAAATACAAAATTCAACCGGGCACCAACGAACCAGTCGATTTGAATAGAGTTGCCGAGGTATTTTTAACACAGTAGTAATAGGACAAAACATTTGGGTAAATTGTTGAAATATTCTTCAGACTGCAAAGGCGGTACTAGTCAATCAGTGGGCCATCGCATTTCCGCTGCTCATCGTCATCTATTATTTCCAGAAAATGATCAACAGAATGCCAGAAATTCAAGAACTGCCAACTGTCGAGCGTTTCTTATTCGATTTCCTGATCTTGTTTATTTTTGAAGAGATCGGAGTTTATTATGTGCACAGGTATGCACAATTCAATTAAATGTATATTCCTAATTTAACCATTATTTTGTTCTTGCTGCAGATTGATTCACCATCCCAAATTGTACATCAGAGTTCACAAGAAACATCACGAATGGCGAGCACCCATCGCCATAGCTTCTATGTATTGCTCGGGAACTGAATATTTCTTGCTGTTGAGCGCAGCAGCTTTGGTAATTTTTCATTTATTTAATTACCCGGCGATTTATTGATCACAAACCTTTTCTTTTAATATTAGGGTCCTCTCCTCATGAATCCTCACATACTCACTTTGTGGGTGTGGTACGCTTTCGTTCACCTTAGGAGCGTGAATGAGCACACCGGTTTCGAGTTCCCGTGGCTTCCACCTGCCGAACATCACAACTACCATCACATAATGAACAACGCCTGTTATAGTCATTCCTATTTCTTAGACTGGCTCCATGGAACAGATAAAGGATTCCAGTCTTATCTGTCCCGTAAAAAAGGCTCTGAATAACTTGACTGAATTATTGAAAACGGAATATTATTCAAACTGATTCAACACATTTCATGACGTTTTCGAGCTTAATGTTTTATGGTATTTTACTAGCGAATTCTGAAATTATTAATTGCGGTGAGGGTTCTGTGGTTAGGAAAGGCTGGGTCAAAAATTGTGTGATATTATTTTTAGGAGCAGAACAGTTTACATATGAATTCTTATCTTTCGCAAATTAAATTTTATCTCTTCGCTTATACAGTTGGAACGTGCAACTTTGGCTCAAAATGAACTTTAACTGAAAATGACTTTTGTGTGGTTTATTATTATTAGGGATACGGAATGCTATTTACTTCAATTTTAGAATGAATAATATGTCGAGGAATAAGCCTTTGAATCCTTCTCTGTGAATGTCAACTGCATTTAAGCTCAATATAAAATATACTAACGTCACGGTTTGTCGAAATTGTAACCTACTTTTTTTATTATTTATTGGCGTCACCGTCTGACAGAGTGATGTCGAGCGATGGGCGATGGTAAACACGATGCTTTTTTTCGCTGGTTCGTGTTACTATAATAAAATGTGTATTATAAAAAACAGGCATCGGGAAATAACTTTCGTGCGCAACGTTGGTCACAATTCAGGGCATATCTATAGAAATACAACCTTGCGATTATATTATGCCAGCATCTGAGTGTAGGTGTATTACTACATGTTTATGATCGATTGGTGTTTTGTTGCTTTTTTTTTCGTGCGGTAATAATTCTTAAACTTACCCACTCTGGTTTAAGTTTCTCTCATTTAAAAAAAAGGAAATCATGTTTTGGGCTTGCGCAACACTTGTCAACGTTTATTCCTTTTTTTTATTACATAAGTGCTCATTGCTATTATAGTGCGTGTAATTTCTGAATTTTATTGCAGTACAAGTTTATAGGGGTATCGGCTGGTGGGAACAATAAAAGTATGTAGAATATGTAGAGCTTCCTGCTAATGACCATCAAGCATTTGAATTTTCACGGACTTTTCTAAAATGCCGTGAGCAAGAGTTACAGTCATAATGCAGGATTTTGTTTTCTGAACAAGGTAGCAATGTTTATATATCATTTTACAATACCAAAACAAGAATGTAAAAAAAAAAATTCGCGCAAGTTCAACTGTCAAAAGACACGGTTCTACAATAACTTATAAAAACTCTTGCTATTAATTATCAACGATAAAGCTTATTACGGTATTCATTATACATCTAATTTTCAATATAGTTCATCTCTTCCTGCTTCAGATCAACGCAATCTTCACTGATCTCCCACACTTTCTTTGCTAGATTGGCATCTTTTGCCAACTTGGAGGCTTTTATGATCTGAAAAAAACAAATGGCAAAACAACTGTGAAATAACAGATAGGCGAAGAAATTTTAAAATGGTTATTTTATCCACCTTGCAATCACAAAAAAACTGGCCCGTAACGTCAGAGATTTCGCTATCTACAGCTACGTGAATGGAAGTTTGCGCTCCTTGTTTAGCTGTCTGCGTATTACAAAATATTACACAATATGAAAAGGTCAATTGAGAAACAACCTAAGCCCAAAATACCTTGGAGAATAGAAAAAGAACGAATGAAGCCGCTATTTGGAACCCTAATCGAATCAAAGAAATATTTTATTGGATTAGAATTAAGTACCGTAAGAACTTGTGCATGTGAATGTAATAAAATTCGATTTGTTTACAGGACGAAGTGGAGCGAAAAATTTCGGTGTGCACTAGACCCGGACACACGGAATTGACCGTTACGCCTTATAGAATTCATCCATCAAAAGCCGTGAGAAAATAATTCAGAAAATATTTAAAAAAAAGAAACTGAATTAGAAAGTGTTTTTTTGGGTTAACTATTAGATGCTGCTGCTGTGTAACACAAAACAAAGAAAGACTTACGAGATTTATAAATCAGAGGTGCGAGATGCCGAGTGCAGAGAACCTGGGCCAATTTAGAATTATAATACCTACAGGTGTAAAATGACAATTATTAGTTTTCAAAATCTCTCAGCGAACTAAATACTGAAAAGTAAGTAATATACACTCCGTGATATAAACTGTTGTTGTTGTATGACAGTTCGGAATTCAAGTTATTTAAATCTAAATTTTTCTTCCAGGTGTACAAACAAGAGGAGACGTTGATGATCCGGGATGGAGCTGATTTCTTTAATAATACTAAAACGTTTTTGTTATTTTTAAACTATCTGGCCGCACGAAAGGAATTCAATAGGACGGGCAATTTTTACCTAGTAGCAGATTGGTCAACAAAAAAGTGGCCAAAATGATTCGTTTGCATTTGATGTTCAAGTCCATCTTGTGTTAAATTTTTCCGGAGACTGATACAACCGGCGTTGTTAATGAGAATGTCCAGTCGAGGCTCATTCTTCAGAATCTCAAAAGCAAATAGTCGAACGGAGCGCAGCGAGGCCAAATCAAGGTAACGGACAATCACGTTATCGTTACCCGACTCTTGAATAATATCATCTGCGAGATAAAATTAAATATTTTTAAATAATGTACATATCCCACTTCCAAAAGATTATAAACACCTTAATTACTTTTAGCAGCCAATGCTTTCTTAGTGTCTCGACAAGCGAGAATGACACGAGCTCCTCTCTTGGCCAAATCGATGGCCGTTTCTTTGCCGATTCCCGTGTTGGCTCCGGTGATGATGACCGTTTTTTCCCGTCAGTTTGTTGGTGCTCGTGCAAACTCCCCTCACCAAAAGCAAATAAGCTTTTACACCAGCCAGGACTGACAAAACAAGCAATCCGATCAGGAAAGGGAACGACAAAAAAATTGTCAACATTGTTTCCTGTATACTAAATAAGAGAGTATTAAATTGAAATTGAAATAAGATAAAGTTGGTCTTCTTGCCTCTCTGAAAACGTCTAAATTACAAATGTTCAATTGAGCGACGTATGCGATAATGATGAAGATTTCAATGGGACCGTAGTAATTATAAGTCTTCTCTGTTTGTCCACAATGGAGTTTCGAGACCTTCTGTCGCTTAGACGTTTGAAAACTTGAATGAGAACTTGTTCTCTTGGATGGAAACTTGTCGTTTGAGATGCCGTTGGCGACAGAGGTATAAACACCGGACAACAAGCATAATAAATAACAGCAATCGTTGTTGCAGTTGCAATATAGCTATATTTCTTTATTGTCGCATTGATATAATTGAAAATAATTTTCTAAAAATGGGTAAAATCTGAAGGTCGATAAATTGTATTAACATTTATAGAATTTAAAAACTTAGAGTATAAAAAGAATTTGATTTACCTGGCGCATGTAACAACGAGTGTACTTTAGCAGGTGCAAGTTGGCAAAGGATGCACACGCTGCCTATTAAAGGAAGTTGAATAAATGATGTTGAAAGACTTGAATCCAATTTATATCCCAGCAGTCTTTTGTTTCCTGAAGTACATATACGTTTAGATTTATTCGGACTTGATGGATGAGATAAGACAAAATCTCAAAGAATTCATAATGAAAACAGCACAATTTGGCTCATGCGAAATTCAAATTCCTTTCGCTGTGACTTCAGAAAAGGGATGGAACTATGCATTGCACCACCAACCGGTTGAGGTAAAAGGATTCAGAACATGTTGGACGACGTCCAAAGAAGATTTATTATGCCGGGGAACTCCCTGGTGGTTGGTGGAAAACGATGCGGAAAACAGTTGAACAGAAAGTAGTCAAAGTACAACAAAACTGTTGGTAATAGGTATTACTCTGAAACAATTGGCGTGGATTGTGTAGAGGTATAGACATCAGTTTTATTTTAAAAAAAAAAAGTAATTTGGCAATTTGAGCATCCTCTTGTATACAACTAGGCTATTATGGAATTTAAACGGTTGGCGTTTTCTAGATTCGTACTTCCTTTTGTTAGCAGTATTCTTATTCTTATTCTCATCTTCTACGGCCACATCAAGCCAACGACGTAAGAATAATGCGGAAAGAAAAATGCTGTTTATTAGATTGATTAAATTGATTAAATTGATTCGTCTTAATTGTCGTACAGACTTGTGCAGCAGCAGTGGCAACAGTTTCGATCCGTTGTTGGTGTGGCTGTTCAGTCGCATTGGGAAAATTTTCTTCAATACGTTGGGATGGACGATTGGAATTTATACGTCTGGGGTAATTATAATTGTCGATTTGACGAGTTAATTATCTTGGTAAAACATTTAAGACCTTTTTCAAAACAACACCTTTCTTTTCACCTATCTTTCAAAATCCTATCTTTTAAACCACCTATCTTTTCAAATTCCATTTTGAAATGTCGGTATTTTGTTTATCTTACTGGACTACTACAACTGGCCAAAATGGATTCTGAAATACAAAATTCAACCGGGCACCAACGAACCAGTCGATTTGAATAGAGTTGTTAAGGTATCCGTAATCTGAAATCAATAAAATCGATGTTAAATCCGTGCGTTATTCGTTACGACGTTCTCTTCAGACTGTTAAAGTTGTGTTAATCAATCAGGGGGCCATCGCTTTTCCATTGATCATCGCCAACTACAATTTCCAGAAAATGATCAACAGAATGCCTGAAATTCTAGAGCTGCCAACTGTCGAGCGTTTCTTATTCGATTTCCTGGTCTCGTTTATTTTTGAAGAGATCGGAGTTTATTATGTGCACAGGTATGCACAATTCATTTAAATGTATATTCCTAATTTAACCATTATTTTGTTCTTGCTGCATATTGATTCACCATCCCAAATTGTACATCAGAGTTCACAAGAAACATCACGAATGGCGAGCACCCATCGCGATAGCTTCTATGTATTCCACCTGCACCGAATATTTCTTGCTGTTGAGCGCAGCAGCTTCGGTAGTTTTTCATTAATCTTGTTACCCGTCGATTTATTGATCACACAACTTTTCTTTTAATATTAGGGTCCTCTCCTCATGAATCCTCACATACTCACTTTGTGGGTGTGGTACGCTTTCGTTCACCTTAGGAGCGTGAATGAGCACACCGGATTCGAGTTCCCGTGGCTTCCACCTGCCGAACATCACAACTACCATCACATAATGAACAACGCCTGTTACAGTCATTCGTATTTCTTGGACTGGCTCCATGGAACAGACAAAGGATTTCAATCTTATATTGTTACAAAAAGATCGGTATTTAAAGTAAGCTATAACGCTGAGTAAATCAAACACAAAAGATTTTTCCAATTGGTTTTATTATCTACAAATTTTAGGAATTGTTTATTCTCGTTTTAAGTTATTCACACGATTTGTGGGTACCAAAATAATGTATTGATTATATTAATAAAATTTGATTTTTGATTGGGATATTTGAAACGTCATTTAACCGAAGATGGGAGAAATTTAACAGTCATATGGTCCTGTGGCCCAATGGATAAGGCGCTTGCCTACGGAGCAAGAGATTCCAGGTTCGATCCCTGGCAGGATCGGAGAACTACCCACCAAAAAGAAACGATATTGTGTTAAAACAGTCTCAGTTTTTCCTAAACATTGTCATTTATCACGATTTGGATTGCTTTAGAATTTTTCTGTTTTTAAATGGAAGGAAATCGGGGGATCTTATCTCCGACACGAAGACATTCCCTTATTGACAGTTGTTTAATGACTAGCTAATTAAAATGTAATAGGGATGAAAATCTGATGAATCTGAACACGGGTGGATCTGAAAAATCACGCGTTCTTTAAAAAAAAAATGTGTAGCGGATGTTTTAAACGATCGATAAAAAAAAATATATATTAGAGCGTCGCGCCATTTCTTTCGATTGATAAACTTCTCTTCCGTGAGAGCATAAAGTTCGGCTTATTCTTTTGTCGTATTATTGCATCCGTTTCTTCATGATAATCTAATAACTTTCCAAAAGAATTTATAGTACCGGTTCTTGACACACAATGGGAGCAGTTTTTGAATCTTAAATTCCTTTATTTAAAATATACTATCTTTTAACGTATACAATTTTTGAGAAAAACATTAATTTACATTTTTAATAGTGTCGCTCTTCCGGCTTGAGTTTGACACAAGTTTCACTGATTTCCCAAAGTTTTTTTGCTAGACCAAGGTCCTGTCCCAACTTTGAAGTTTGTGAGATCTGTGTCAAAAGGAAATGAGAAAGTCAGAAAAAAGTTGTATAAGGACAATCAAACAAGTATCAAAGGCTTGTTTACTTTGCAGTCAGTGAAATATTGTCCAGTAATGCCAGCGATATCATCAGCTACAGCCAGGTAAATACTGGTCTGCGCACCTTCTTTGACATTCTGTAATCAAGACATTTGAAATTAAATAACGAATCAATAATCGGAAAAATATGTCGTTGAAATGAAAAGTTTCGCTTGAAAAAGGAAGAAAAAGGCAAACCTTAAAGAATACGGGAATTAAAACGCCAAGCATTGTCTGGAACACTAAAAACATTTAAAGGAATAAAAGACAGGAGTGAAAAGACTAAATGAATAACAATATCTCATTATTGTTGTTTACATGAAGAAGCGTTCCTGAATATTTGGGTGTTGACGGCCCCGGGACACAAACAATTGACAGTCACCCCTATTTGGAATGAATTTAAATCAAGACACTTGCTGGGTTAGATTTATGAATATTAACTAACTTACCGGATTGAGAGATCAAATGGGCAAGGTGCCGAGTGCAGAGAATTTGGCTCAACTTTGAGTAATAATATCTAAATAAAAAATAGTTAGAAATTTTCGTTTGAAAGATGAAGGCACACAGAGAAACGAAGAATAGGGTATGAAATTTTACACTGAATTATAAAAGCTGCCATTATTGTGAGACAATTCCCAATTTAAATTGTTCAAGTCAAAAGTCTTGATCAAGGAATGCGCTTTAGAAGTGACGTTGATGATTCGAGACGGACCTGATTTTTTCAACAATCCTAAAGAGATTCACAGTTTAAACCACAAAATGCTAAACTGTTATAATTAAGTCAGCGATGCATTATTGCATAATAATATAGATAGTATTATTACCCAGTAAGAGATTTGTTAACAAGAAATGGCCAAAGTAATTAGTTTGCATCTGAAATTCGAGTCCGTCTTCCGTCAGTTGTTTTTCGATCGTAACGCATCCGGCGTTGTTGATGAGGACATCCAGTCGAGATTCATTTTTCAGAATGTCGGAAGCAAATTCACGAACGGACTTGAGAGATGCCAAATCAAGGTGACGGACATGGACATTATCTTGACCTGATTCTCGAATAACATCATCTAAGAGGAAAATGAATGAAATTGAACGCGCGTTATAAAAATCCATACCCAATTGAAATATTACCTTTAGCATCGGCTGCTTTCTTGAGATCTCGACAAGCGAGAATGACACGAGCTCCTCTCTTGGCCAAGTCGATGGCCGTTTCCTTGCCGATTCCCGTGTTGGCTCCGGTGATGATGACCGTTTTTCCCGTCAGTTTGTTGGTGCTCTTACAAACTCCTTTCGTTAGAATGAGATGAACTTTTAAACCACCGAGTAGCAACAAAAGCAGCAATAGCAGTTGAACGACTAAAGGCAACGCCCACAAAGACGTCAACATTTTCCTGACATCAACAGAACTGATAAAAGACACAATTAAAATGAACCAGCGATTTTGCCATGCAAGTGTCAATTGAAACTGAAATCAGCTGAACCGGCTGAACGTAAAACAATGGCTTACTACGTAGCACTAAAGCTACGTATAGTTTGTTTTTCAAGGTTCGAATGGTTTTTTTTCCCCTGAAATTTAGAATTCTCACCGCCCCTTTCTAAAATATGCCTTTGGCGGTGTACGCAAAGTACCGGTCTTATAGCCCTCAAGGTACCGTATCTTCTATTCATTGAAAACCCTTTCAACTTTTAGCCTTCACCTACTTTTCCGACTTTCACTTTACGTTTCTTTGACCGATTTATGGGACGAGAAACTGACACGAAAGGGAAAGGTACTTGTTTTACAAAATACTGATTCGTCTCGATGAAAACCAGTCAGACTGCACGTCGTTCCGGAACGGTTCTAATGCATTAGGATAAGGCGCTAGTCTGCGGAGAGATTGTGTCTAGGTTCGATCTCTAGCAAATCGATTCAATTAATTATTAATCATTGTGAAGTTAAGTTCTGAAACAATCCGTCTCTATCAGTCTACCCGATATGTTTAGATTTTTGTCAGATGGGCAAGCAAACTCACCCTGACATGATTGAAAATGTTCTAGATATCGATCTAGAGATGTGTTCCTATTATCCCATGGTTCTGTGGCCCAATGGATAAGGCGCTTGCCTACGGAGCAAGAGATTCCAGGTTCGATCCCTGGCAGGATCGGTTGGAAAGAAGAGAAGCTAAGTAAAAATTCAAACATTTATTCAATGTACTAAAACACGAGCATTGAAAACCTTTTAATGACGAATTACCTTGCCCTATATCGTTACCAATACGAATGGACCTCTGAGAAGTGACCTTAAAGGCACACGCAACTTTTGAACAGAATCGCAAACGCATCCGGCATAATTGCAGATACTCTATATAGGTAATATACGAAAGCTATACGTGTCCGTAATGGACTATAGACATTAAGCTACAATCGATACAGTAAACTGCTGCGCGGTTTTTTGTCGAGTACAGTGGACAACTGGACATGCAATCTTTCGTATGCAAACAGTTTGATATAAAACAAAGGAGCGAACGAATTCAACATTTCAGTAGATCAGAACCTTCTGACTGCTGAAGAGCATCAGCAGAAAAGAAAAATGATGATCGTATTAACTAAGAGAAAACTTGCGTCACTCATAGTAGGCCTCTGTTTGGTGCTCTCAATCATCGCAATAAATAGCGTATAAAAACTCAATCACGTCGTCCACTTCCGGAAAAAGTTACGAAGCGTCGACAGTTTGAAAGGAAAGGAACTACGTGTCGTCACAGGCCATGTATGTAAAACATTTTTCAATAAGCCTTTTTGAATAAGAAAATGACATTCTATTTCAATTTTAAGTTCCCACCGTACATTTCTATATTGAGGAATTCTTCCGGTAATATAATTGAATATTCAAATCACGTCTATCACGTTCTTCTGTACTTGTCACAGAAACTAAAATTTACGTAAGTATTCATCCTTAATCAAATTCTTGTACAACTATAATACTCTACAATTTCATCATGTATCCCAATACAGTTACACAATTTCCCCTGCACCTGAGAACACCTTTGGAGTCAAATCTAATGAAACTTGGACTGGCATTATCGGAGCACTCACAAGATTCGTAACCGTAATTTTAATTGTTATTGCCTAGATCTCTCTCACTCTAATAAAATATCCAGAAAGCTGATTTGGGATTAGTGCCAATGACTGTTTCCCTAGAACGATACGAAGGCGTTCAGTTTAGTGGATTCGTGGGTGGCGACAGTACCGGAATCCTTGTCAAATATCCTGACGCTAAAATTTCATTTACAAGCGCACTGGACATGTTTTCGGCGGCAGTAATACTTTCTAATCAAATTCAAAATAATTGAACTCATCAATTTTGAACTGTAATTTGGATAGGTGGAATTATTTCAGGAATGGCAATGGCTGCCATTTCTGTCATTTTGTCTTACGTAGCAAAACGGTTGCGTGTTATTGACGGCCAATTACCGGTCATTAGGGCAAAGACTGTTTCGTGGTACTTGTAGGCAATCATGGTTTCCCAAGGTTTCATAAATCTGTCATATTTTTAAATGAAGATCGCTGTCGCAAATTCTTCAATGACATTTTCTTGTATTTGATGCTGTTATTCATTAAAGGGATCCACTTTCCATCTCGTCAATCATGGCAGACATTTTTAGCCGCAGCGTGGTGTCTTGCAGGTTTTGTCTTTGTCAACATTTACAATTCCAATTTGATTTCTTACATGTCGGTGACTTATCAAAGACCCGAAATCAATTCCTATCACGATTTAGCGCTTGCCACTGACTACAAGGCAACTGTGTTAATGGGTTCCATTCAAGATATCGATTTACTGGTGATTTAATTATCAGCTTAATTTGTCATTATATCATTTGTCTTAACTAAAGCAAAAATCGTTCAATTTTGTATAGCGAGCACGAAATGGCGATCCGAAAATAATCGCTGACAGAATCCAGAAATGTTCATTGAAATGCAAATTATTTTCATTCCAAGAAATGGAAATTTCAGTTTTAGAGGAAGACAAGTGCGTTTCGATAATAGTAAGAGCATTATACTAATGTCTCAGCACAACTTTTGTTTATTATTGAATTGAAATATTTCATAACAATTTTTAGCCAGGGGCTCCTGGTATAGATGCCTTACGCAAGTACAATTTGGAGAGAGTCAAGTGTCGTCTGGCTCTGGCTTACGAGAAAACTTTGTGGAGACCCATGTTCTTAGCTGTTCCCAAATCGAGTCCATACATCGAAGAGATCAACCGAGGGTCAGTATCATTTTGAACTTGTTCAAATCATGTACTAAGGATCTTCATCTTGATTAATTGTAAAGATCATTATGGTTTTTCGATACTGGATTGCGGGACTATTGGTTCAAAGATTACGAACAATTACCCAAACAGTGTCGATTGAACTACAACAACAAAGGCGTTGCAACCAAGAGATCCAACGCTCAATTAAACTTGAAACATTTTTATTTAGCTTTTCTGATTCTCATCATTGGCTATTTACTGGCATTGTTGCAATTTTGCCGTGAAAAATTTATCGTGGGACTGCTGCCCACTTTGGGGATGTAATAACGTATTATTATGAAACTCCTTGAGTCCTCCCCCTAAAAAAAAATAAAAAATTGAACAAGCTTTTAATTTCGTAAATTTATAATGATGTATTTCTTCTTTGAGTGTGGTTCTGTGGCCCAATGGATAAGGCGCTTGCCTACGGAGCAAGAGATTCCAGGTTCGATCCCTGGCAGGATCGGACATCGAAAAGTATTTTTATATATCCTTACCACAAGCAATGACAAGTTGACAACCTTTCATAGAACATTAGATATAGACATATTTATTGAAGAGTACAAGCTCCTTCATTAAAAAGGAAAAGCCCCCAAAGAATATTCGCACATTTTAATTCAGCATTCACCCCACAAGGCCATAATCCTCATCCTGATTCAATTTCATAACTAGTGTACTCGACAACTAAATTGTCTAACAAATTTCATTCTTTCGGTGAAAACAAGAAAGACAATTCAAATTGGAATGAGCTTGCAATATATATACTAGTATTTCTTTGATCACTAGTCTTTAAAGGATTGTTTGAATAAAATCAAAGATAATAACGGCACAACGCTCGAGATAATGTTGATCGAAAATTCAATATGTTATTAACAGTAATGTATTGACGTTACTTATACATTCTATAATGACTCAGCGGAAATTGCCTTAATATTCATTTTCTTGTTGTGCGCGGTTGTGCGTGCCTGAAAATGAAAATGTCCTTTTTTCAGTGTAGGGCACCAGTCAAGAATTGATCAATGGTAATCTATCTATTGCAAGAACTACAATTTTGCATTGACGTAGTCTGACATGAAAATAAATTCCACTCGATTACATTTCATGACGTGGATATCAAGTAGAGAAAACAAAGGAATAAAATTTACAATATTCAGAATTTAACTTGGCGAGATTGGCCTCGAATTGTAACACAAATTCAAATTATCTGGTTCGGCGTACTGATCGCAGTTAAACATGTTCTTCTCTTTTTCCAAAATTGACCAAATGTGAGGATCGCACGCTTTCGCCACATCTAATAGTTAAAAATACGCAATTCATAATGGCGTATTAATTTTTTTTTTTAAATTTTTTACCGAGGCAAAGTTGACGACAGGGACCGATCGTGCCATCTTGGCGGCATTCAGGCTGTGCTGCTTGACAGACAAACTGTTCAATCAATGGGTGACTAATTGTAGATATAGAAGTGAAAATAATTTTGTTGAGTTAAATTTTTTTTTAATGGACGTTCTATACCAAAATGAGTCGATGACAGTTTGCAGAAACGCCCAACTTCTGACGAAATCATCTTCAGACTTGTCTCCCGACAAATTCGGATAGACGGTTTCCGTGTAATTTAGCGTGTTGTTGCAAAAGACCGAATGACGGGCAACACATTGCGATCCCGTCAGTACCTTCGACAACGGCGGAGGCGGAATAATCTCTACATGGAGTAATTTTTGCACAACAGTAGCCAATGGAATTTAAATCAGTGAAATTCTTGCAGTTGAGTTATATATACCTGTGGTGTTATTGCGCACGTTTTCATCGGAATAAGTTGTCGGTTGTGAGGGCGTTGGCGGCGGATTGATTTCAACGGAATGTGGCGAAATGGAAATTCGATTCTCATCGTTCGACGTGACGTTATTCTCCGTAGCTAATTCTCGTTATCGTATCAAATAATGAAATATGAAGGGAAACAAGTAAAAGTGATTTACTGATTTTATTACACCAATCGATTTATTCGCGTATCCCTAATGAATTCCGTATTTGTTGATACAATTTAATAAGTTCTTAACGTTATACCTCTATCATCCTTTAATCCAAAGTATACACCACAATACAAGGCTGCAAATGCCGCCATCATTAAAACCAACGTCAAACACGCAAAGTGCATTTGTCGGTTCCAATAATAGCCCTTAGACTTTCTTGCGGCCACTGTTGGCAATTCCATTTTTCGTGCTGTCATCGCGCTAATCAACAAATCCTGTCGATTCGCCCACTGTACTATATATTTCTTTCACAATTCCAAATATATCCTGAACACTAGTGTATTTACGTGAATATGTTTTTACGTCTACGAAGCACGCCAGGCTAAACACAACTACATCACTGCCGCTGTGAAATTTTGTTTTAGCTGTAGCGGTAAGACAAAAATTATTCATAAGCAGGTTTTACACGCCTCTCAAACGGTATACAGAGCCTCCCTCTGATAAGAAATATACCGTATATTAATAGCATGTATACCAAAAAGTTGCCCCCCTGATTACATCGTGCTTATAGTTTTGAAAATTCCCATACATTACAATGCATCGAAACTTTCAAATGTTCCGCATTTTATGACGTCATACTTTAGCGAAATCTAGCGAAAAATTGAAGAAGTCTTTTCATGGAGCCTCCTCTTTAGAAACAAAATGGCGCACTTTTATGTGTGCTACTGTGCTGTAGATCTACTTCGTCGGTTAGTTTTGACGTTTTGATTGCTCTTGATATATTTTTTAAATAGCTTATTTATCAATTGAATAGATTTTCGTTACTTGCAAATTAGTTATTTTCGACTGTACTATGAAAGATACTTCATTAAAAGAATTCGTCTGTCCGTGACTGATGAAACTTTATCCCACACGAGGTTATATTGTACGTTCATCAAAATAAAACCGAGTCTGTGTTGAATTTGATCTCATTACTAAATTATTTAAAACTTTATTCCATTCCAGTAGAAATTGTATCAACCTCATCAAGAAGTCTACGGTGAAGCTGCATGAGTGTGTGTACTGCTTTTTGTTATGTTAGCATGTAGTTGTGGATTTCTGCTGATGCTTCGTTTTGTATACCAGAGGGTTAGGCTGGTAATTGTCTTAATATCTTCCTTATTTACTTTTTATTACATTTGAAGTCTTTCTGTATTACCTCTTTCTAATTAAGTATCCATAGAATATATTTTTTAAATAGAAAATAACATAATTTTGATAATTCAATTTACAGCTATGCAGCATAAATTGTGTTAAGATATTTTAAGTGAGTAAGGCAAAGTTCTTTCTTTTTAAGAATTTTCAAGTATTATTATGATGTAATCTTTTTATGTACCTCTTTTGTAGATTCGGGATTGCCTTCAGGGATCTCTTGCTAGTTTTCAACAATCAACACTCGCTGGGAAACAGCATAAAGCTGCCTCAATCAACTGCGTAAATTCCATTTTGGCCTTGCTAGCGAGTCAACCGGTTTGCACGATCATCGACGCTGGCATCAAATACCTTTCTATTTTTAACAACATCGGACTCGTCATTGACTCAGGCACTTTAAGTGATCTTTAATTATCTTTTGAACGACGGTATCCGGGTCGGCTTGTAACTGTGAACGCTGTTGCGTTTGTACTCAATGAAAATGGATCACAGATATGTAACTTTCATGGCACACACAACCAACAGTTGGCGATTTTCAAATGAGCTAGAAGTGGATTCGAGTTGAGTGACAATTGTGAAGGACATGACGGGCATAATTTTTTACAAAACGCTGAATCGTGACTGAAATGCAGTTTTACGTTCTTTGTGAAAAGCCGGCAGTCAACTTCAACAGTTTTTCAGGATTACGCTGTCGAAAGTGTTACGATGCCTTCAAAATAAGTGAAGTGTTGCGTTGTGTCTCGATTGCATCAAGTCCAGTGGGACGTTCTCTCTTCTAGTTCAGATTCAATTTCCATTGATATCACTGACTCATAAACAGGGAACTCTTTGGATTGCCATTGTGTTTGGTGTTTGGGTAAGCTTTTCAAAATGTTTGTTCGATTTGTTCATAGTATAGCCCACGTCAATTCTTTGCTACTTTCAAAATTTTACAAATTGAAGTTTCAAGACGAAAATTAACTTCTAAATCGCCTTTTATAAATCTTTGTTTTACTGTCAAACAAAGATATGTAATTGTAAAACTTTGACAATTACTATTAATGTAAGATTGCCCAGTCAATTACCGCATGGTCTAGATTCAAGTCTTCATCGTCGGCATCTCTTCTGATGTTTTGTTTCAAAATGATCTAAAATATGTGGAATCCTTATCCTTAAAATTTGAAACTTTTTTATGTGGAAACATGAAATGGATTGGTTTAAAAAGTCCAAACTGCTTAGTAATTTCAGAAAAAAATGTGCATTGCTAAAATCGTTGTTTTTAATAATTTTTTTGGATTCTTGGATTGCAACTCTATAATTTAACTTGACAGTTGTAGAAATAATGGCATATATCTAGCTTCAATTTTTAACATACTAATATCCCCCAATGGTAGGTTGGTCAGCGCGTTGATAGATAAATCCTATCATCCTGGGGGTGGGAACCGGGTTCGAATCTCCGGTCAGACATCTGTAATCCCTGTCAGCATGTTAGTCACTAAGATGGTTTAGCCCGATGCCTGGATCAGGGGGAAGTCATGTGGTTTCGTCGGGCCTGCGAAACTTGATTGATGTCTCAATATTCTGAGATCGAAATGGTGGGGGCTAAGGAGGAAGTGCGATAAACATTACACTGTGGGAGATACAGTAGTTAACTGTGGGTCACTGAATCTCCCTCATTAAGTAAGTCTGGACATGTCCATGGACATGCATTGGGTACGTCATGTTAGTTACAGGTTTCGGTATGAATTCTGTGTGGCTTTCTCGACATCATCTGGGTATCTTGATTGCGAAGACTTGAGAGTGGTTAGCGTTGTTGACAGGAAGGAGGTGCAGATTGTTGTCCGTAGGAGCGTTCCATTTTTGGAATTTTTTAAAGATATTTAAATATTACCTATTTTCAGATATTATGTAAGGACGACGAGCCCGTTGTTGAGACCATTTAGTTGTTTAACCATTTTCGAACTTTCTTAAACTTTCCGTATAGATTCTGTGATAATCGGTTGTGCCTTTTTAACCTACCTATGCCGTTTCTTGCCCATCGTCTCCAGCTAATTTCCATTTAAAAATATAAACTGCTGGCAGAAAACATTTCATTTAGAACATCATCTTGCCAATGATGTAACACACTGATCAACATCAGCCATATTTATGAATATTAATCAAGTATAACAATTAAAAAATCTATAAGACAAGGTATTTTCAATGCAATCGGCCTATCACGTCTGACATGTGTGTAAAGCGTTTTAAATTAATATTCTAAATTCATTTCTTTTTCCGTCAAAGCTAATTTCAAACCTAATTAACTAAATTGATTTTTAATGTCGAGTTGTGAAAATTTCAATATCGTCCCTGTCTTCCAGGTCCGTGTCTGACTTGAAACGTGATACTATGGGCATTCAAGGGTGTATTTTTGCATGATTATTTGAATGGTGGGGGATCAATTTTAATTTGTAATAAGTTTATTTCTTTTTTTTCTGTTGTTTCCTTCTATATTTTTTGTTCATTTATTTTTTTTTTTAATTGTTCAGGTGAACCATGATGTCCATCCACTTGATGTCGGGACGACTAAAACCTCCATCCTTCCTTCTTGTCCTGGTGTACAGACCTGGTGGCACCTGGTGACTAGAAAATCTCGGAAGGAAATGGTCTGACAGGAAACGAAAGCTCCGAGTAATGCCTAAGCAAAACTCATCTAGGTAAAGTTTCGCCAATTTTTTTAGTCCAATCACAGTCAACATTCTTTTATCCTCAACGTTTTCCAAGTGTTCTTCTGATTTTGCCATGCAGGCTCTCGAGAGAACTGCATCCTATGGATTCGACATTCATGACCAAATCTTACAATCTTTTGTAGCCTTCTTGCCCCATTTTGGAGAAAAATATTTTCTATAATTTTGAATATATCTTTGTCACATGTTGCCAAGCTGTGTGAGGTATTAAATATTTTGGCCTATAATTGCTTGATTTTATTAATGAAAGTAGGTAATTAATCTTGTACTATTACTCTATTTAAAAAAACAATTAATACTACTATTGGTTTATTCATTCGCCGTTTGTTCCGTTGTTGTAGATATTTAAACTTTAAAAGCACCACTAGATGTCACTGAATGTTAAACTTTAAAAGCACCACTAGATGCCACTGAAAGATGTCAACACAAATTCACCAATGTCGGCTTATTCTACGAAGAAGGAAGAAGTTTCTTAGTTCTGTCAGGGTTTCGTCTTGCGCCAGTTATTTGCGATTATTGCTTTTTGTTTGTCATAAAACTAGTGAGATGATGATTGAGATGAAGTGTTTGTGAAATGTGTGGAAACAAATTGTCGAATCGAGTGACCTTGCTAGTGAGAGAAGAAGGAACTGGAAATCGGGAACGAAAATTCGATGACTTTGGATGTAAAGACCGGTAAAGCCGACCTCGTACACTAGATGAACGCGAAAATTTAAGACTCTTGACGTTAACTATTCATATTAAATATTTATTCGAACTTTTAGGTGTCGGATTAAGGGAAATACATAAATGGCTGCCTTCAGTCAACTGGTGACTTCTGACAGAGGTGAACTCTATTCTTAAAAAATTGCATTTATAAATGTCTGAGTGAATTTGTCTCTTAAAGAATTCAAAAAAATAAAACCAACAAAACAGGAATGTTGATGACTCCACCTGCATCGCCGCCTCTGACATCGAATCTGGCGAGTGTATCTCGAAGTGTTAGCCATTCCTCCGTAGTGTCTGCTTCTGTTCATCATCCACACCACTCGTCGTCGTCAAAGCAGCAACTGATTTCAAACATATCCAGTTCGGCAGTTCCACGGCCGCTGCTCTGAATCGAATTGCACAGGTGGCTCATTCCTGGAGACCTGAAGAGGCTCGACTATTAGCTGAACAAGCTTGGCAAAACAGTCTTCTATCGCCGGCTGGCTTACTCTCCCACAGCCAAATTCTCACTATTTACTGACGCTGCTGCATCTGCTTTGGTGTCGTCTTCGCCGGCTAACAACACTTCGACGACTGATACAGATGGTGAATCTATGCGATTTTATCGATCCTACAACTAAGAACAGCTGTATCAAGTAAGTTTCGGCAGATTTGCTTACTTTTCATTTTTCTTTTTTTCGGGTTGTTGACAAATTTGTTATTAAAAAAAAAACATTTGAATTTCTGGCATCGGATGTGTGGAGTCAGACCCGTATCGTAGTCTACTATCGTCTTGCGGTATTTAATCGTATCCAAAGTGAACATTGTTCAAGAGGAGTTGCGCAAAGAGCGCAGCCGTTACTCGGCTGCTCTGGAAATTGAACTCGACAACTGTCTGGGTGTCTGGCCGAACTCTGTTGAGATTGAAAGATCAAGTCAAAATCCAAATATATCATTCTTACACTTTACATCCAAAAGTAACAATTGAAAATAATTCCATGAGGAAAAAAATTAAAAAATGTATAAAATTCGAAGTTACTAAATAATTAAAGATGAATGAAAAGAATTATCCATTTAAGTTTTGAAAACTCGTCCCCTGGTGCTAGTCCGCTGGGGTGTAGTATTACGTAACCTGTTTTGATGGATATTAGCTGCCTTCGATTGGATATTATAGATGTGGTTGGAGGTTGACACTTTATAATTAATCATCCAAGTAAATTGTAAATTCAAATAGAAAAAATTGTCTGTCTATGGTCCACGCCCATTCATCATTGCCCTGCCTACTAGTCACTAGCCTAGGGGGTTTCCGTTCGGACAGTCGCAACACAGCGTAGGTCTGACCGGTACAATGACGGCCTGGACGTTTCGTAGTAACCAACTAGATTTCAGACAACCCTGAGTTTAGAACCCAGGTCCCCGCGAATGGCAAGATCAAGCGTTAACCAATCTATCACACGTGGGTACTATTGTTTGCCGCTAGGTGTTTGTGCTTTGTAGGCCTGTTGAGTAGACCAGTTTTCACCCGTTTGTTTGTTTATATGAGGTTTTTGTTTGTTTTTGTCTTAATCTTCATCTGAAAGCATTTTGAAATTACGGAGAAATATTGATCTCAATTCCTTCGTGTGTTGCCCGCTTCTTTTTTCTGGTTTATTCATCCGCCGTTTGTTTTCTCTGTTGTTGTAGTTATTTAAACTTTTGAAGCACCACTAGATATCACTGAAAGATGTCAAGACAAATTCACTATGGCGGCTTACTTTACAAAGAAGGAAGAAGTTTCTTACTTTCTTAGTTCTTTCATGGTTCCGTCTTGCGCCAGTTATTTGCGATTATTTCTTTTTGTTTGTCATAAAAGTAGTGAGACTACTATCATCTAATTTATCCCCTTTCTCTCCCTCCTTTGTCTTGCTGTTCGGACCTTCAGTTATCAGTTTTTTCGAGGCGGATTCAGCCAAAAGTCTGTGTAGTCGGCTAAAGCTTTAGGTCGTGATGTGAAGAAATGTCTGATGTGAAACAGGCTTCCGCTCCTTCGGACATTGCGACTTTTGAATTCTGACGAAAAAAGGGTCTTTATTGCTGTATTGTCTGTATCTCTTTTGAATATTGATGTCTTGTTTCAAAATTATCTAAAATGTATGGAATCATGATCCTTAAAATTTGAAACTTTGTTATGTGGAAACATGAAAGGGATTGATTTAAAAAGTCCAAACTGCTCACGAAATTGCTTTGTTAAAATCGTTGTTTTTAATAATCATGTTTAATTCTTGAAATGTAATTCTGTAATTTAACTTGACAGTTGTAGAAATAATGGCATATATCTAGCTTAAATTTTTAATATATTAATATCCCCCAATGGTAGGTTGGTCAGCGCGTTGATAGTTAAATCCTATCATCCTGGGGGTGGGAACCGGGTTCAAATCTCGGGTCAGTCAAATGTAAATCCCTGTCAGCATGTTAGTCACTAAGATGGTTTAGCCCGATGCCTGGATCAGGGGGAAGTCATGTGGAGGATTCGTCGGGCCTGCGAATCTTGATTGATGTCTTAACATTTCCTGAGATTGAAAATGTGGGGCTCTAGCTAAGAGGAAGTGTGGACGGTTGAGGGAGCCCCCGGGCTCCAAATCCCTGAGTCACTGAATCTGCCTCACTCAGTAAGTCTCATCGAGTAGGGACGTCATGTTAGTTACAGGTTCGGTATGTTCTTCTGTGTGGCTTTCTCGACATCATTTGGGTATCTTGATTGCGAAGACTTGAGAGTAGCTAGCGTTGTTGACAGGAGGTGCAGGTTGTTGGCCGGAGGTGCGAATCATTTTTTGAATTTTTTAAAGATTATTTATTTATTATTTATTTTCAGATATTATTTAAGCAAGAGGAGCCCGTTGTTGAAACGATGGTTTAAACATTTTCCAACTTTCTTAAACTGTCCGTATAGATTCTAAACTGTTTCCTAATTGTTTGCAAGATGAGGAAGTTCGTAAGGTGTATGTGGTGAGTATCGGCAAAGAACGTGCAGGGGTCTCTAATATGGAAAGCTCATTCTCTAACATTGTATGTGCAGAAGGGTGTAAATTCTAAGGATGCGTCCTTGAGTTCACGGTGTTTGAAAGTTACGACTTTCGGACATTCTACGGGTTGGTGCTTGCGATTGCTTATTACTTTTTTTTTTCTATCTCGTATCGTTTGAAAAGTATCACTTGAAAGTTTGAAGAATGTAGAAATTTAGATGAGTTTTTTTTTAAATAAAACAAGGAAAAAAAGTCTCATAAGTCATAAGCTATTTTTGTCCCTGTAGAAAAACGAGGAAAAATTAACAAATAATTTTTTCCATAAGTGTTTTAGGAGTTCTTACCTGATGGCTTTCGACAGGTAAAAAATGATCACCTTCATCCAAAAAGGATTTTTTTATTTTTTCAATTCTTACCATTTCCTTAGTTTAGACGGCAGGTATGATATAGGCAACGTCAGTCAACCAATGGAGTAGCCGAGACTGGCCATATTGGGCAGTGGCGTAGATTCCGTTCCAGTTGCTATCAATGTACACATATTCAATTTACCTCAACGCCAGCAACTTAAAACGGGTGTGGTAGTAGGGGAGGCGTTACAACACCAGACGGATCATCCATTATAAACGCCATGGAGTCTCAAGTACTGAGCGAATGCATACATTTTAACGATTAGCCCTCTGTGGCTTGGATATTCCCTCCTGTGGCTTTCTAGTGTTGGGGAAGTCAGCTCCATTTTACGATTAGAACTGCGACCGATAAATATTCCAACACTATCCGGCAGCAAGCAACAACAGCAATGCCGTGTGTGAAAAGTATTTGGCCGAACTCAACGGAAATGCATTTTAATTTTACTTGTTCCACTCGTTGAATAGGCGACGCGTAAAGGAACATTTTAGAAATAAAAAATCCAAAAGGACTCAGGGAACTGCCCAACTTTCCAGTTTTTAAATCCAAGAAATGACGAGAGCATCGGTAGAGGGACGCTTATTTAAAATCTTGTCTCGCATTATATTTCTTCTGAGATTTTAATCAATCTTATAGAAAATTTCAATTTACAGAATGCAAAACTAAATCTAGAGGGCGTTCTTAGTAGTTGTATTTTTTACCGCTAGGTGTCTGTGTTATAGTCTTTAAAGAAACAAGTTCCCATTGACCCATTCTGCTCGGCCATTCCATTTTCCATATCAAATTGTCAGTTACAAGTCGCATTCGCGTGTTTAATCCTTTCGAGTCCAAATCCAAAACAACACTTGGCAAAGAAAATACAACTAAGTAAAACGTCTTGAACTTAAACGCATTTCATGGATGATGCAAAAAAAAGTCTTTGCATGATCAAGGTTTAGGATGACAACTGACAAGTGATTTCGCACGAACTCGCTCGTAGGAAACAAGTAAGAATCTAAGCGTGTTCAGACCAGGTCCAGACAGGTGAAATTTCCTTAAATGAACTGCATAAGATATTTGACTTCTAGTGATTTTTTGTCATAAACATTTCTTTTTACATTTAGTTGTTCCTCTTTTGTCAGCTTCACTTCATACTACCAGAAAGATTACCCGTGTGGTTGGAGTTGGCGGTAAAATCCATTAAGTCCTCAATGCTAGTCATTATATTTCAGTAAATCTTGACTTCAATCTGAAACATGCATGGTGATTGAAAAAAAAAGAAAAGGTACTAGTGATTGCATTCGATTTTTGAATCTTAACGAACATTTAACACAGTTACAATAAAGTAAAACATTTTAGCTCATTATTTTTTGTATTAGGATTTTAAAGTTAAGTAACTATTTGCTGATTGAAAGAAGAAAAAAATTCTTTTTTGCTTTGAAATTTTAAGTTGGTACCACTTGATGAGTATCTCTTAGAAACCAATCGAAAGCTGTATAATTTGTTCACATTTTAGTAAACAACAGAAGAGGATTGCAGTCTTTCAATCACAAGCAAAGTTTTTATCAGATTGAGAAGGTTATAGAAATGCAATGATTTGCTTTAAAATTCTCTTTTTTGTAGCTTTATTCATGACGAAACGAAACCATCGAAAATTACGTTTCGTGTCTTTTGTTAGCATGTATGTGTAGCAACGTGTTTTATGTTAGTGTAATATTTTTTGCTGCATAAATGTCCTCATATTCTTATTTTCAGGTTATCGAGTTGTTGCGTAAATTGGTTTGACATTCGTCTAATCGAATTCCCTGGTTAAGACGTAGCCGTACCCATTTTTTTTCCAAATTTCGTTGTGGGTTAAAGTGCCAGTGGATGAAAGTTCAGCTCCCATTCCCACTGATTGCTTAAAATTTGTCTGATATCCGTAAGTCGTTCGTCTATTTATAGAATCGTTTCATCAGCCAAGATAAATATGCTTTATTTGAAATTTTATTTGGTAACTAACCGTTTCAAGGATGAACATTTAATAATACCTCATTTTGTTATTGTTTCGTTTTTGAGTTTCAGGAATCGAAGGGTCATAAGAATTTGAACATGGATCACTTATTCCTCTACTTCAATCACTGAAGCTCAATGATTTGGAGTTTACCCAGCATGGAGTATGTTTTTAACCCATCGAAAATCAATCTAAGATATGTGTTCTTTTCTTTTCACTAAGGAGCTACTCAGGTTATATATTTAACATTAGGCTGTCGTTGTCAATTCGTCATTTATCGACTCTATTTCGTTATTCTTTAGTAGAAGTTGATAGGTAATCGTGCTACTTCAGTTTCAGGCACTCACGTTGCATTTGCGATATCTACGAAGTCGCTCGTTCTCTCTATTGCATTTAATTATTTAAACAAACTTTAGTTTGAAAATGCTTTCATATTTTTAGGGAATTGGTCCTGAATGAAAAATCAAGCATTGTAGAATTTAATATATTTTTACCATCTAGTGTTAAGATTCAATATTGCTACGAAAGGGAAGCAAATAAGCGCAATTAAGTAAAGAGATGGCGAGGATGGTTAGTTTTAATTATTATTATTTTTAATTAATTTTGCTGCATAGAACAGAAACGAAATTCCTTAAAATTGAACTCAGGTAATTATCCTTACTTGTTAGAAGTAAAATGAGTAGGTGATCGATGACGGTTGACACCTTTCAAAATTGCTTTCAAACGTGTTGATTTAGTCATTATCGTTATCCGTATCTTATTAATTAAATTAAATAGCATCGAAGTCAGTTTTCTTAACATTTATATAGGCAAATTTTTTCCATTTTTACTGTGGTTTGGTAGCTCAGCGCTAGAGCTCAGTGCTAGCTAGATCGCAGTGCACGGCGGTTATGAGTTCGACCCTCATACAAGCCACCGGTATCTCATTGAAACGTTCCAGAGGTTATAAGGTTCAGAGAGTTCTGACTTAAGGTAACAAGCTTACTTGAAGTGGTCCTATATGCGGTTGGCCAACTAAACTAGGCCATGAAAGTCAGAGCCAAGCATGGTTCCTAAGCCCCAATTGGTAATCAGGCGCGGAAGGTGTGAAAATGCCTAATGAAGTTATGCTTGATCTAAAGTCAACCTGGAAAGATATCGTTTTGCTAATTATGTCTCCATATTTTTTTTTAACTTTCAGCGAGTAAAAGAGAATAACCAGCAGTACGAGCAATTTGATTATGTTGTTATCTTTTTAACCATTCAAGTTGAATGGTTATTCATTGATTCGTTGAATGATTCAACTCCAAGTTTCTGTTAGTCTCAGCCAAACGATGTTTTTTCAAATTTAATTGAATTTCGCTTATTGAACAAATTTCTCGCCATTCCATTTGCTGTTGTCGATGTTTTTTTACGAAATCGGGTTCCGTTAGGATCGGGCCGTCCATAAATTACGCCTGAGAAATGGGGGAGAGAAATGAGAATTGGAGAAACTGCAAATTCTTACGGAGAAGGTTAGGTGAAACTTTTTCTTGCATAATTGTTTATTTGTTATCGTATCACGTGCAACGTTTGGTTCCAAATCGTGCAATTTAACAGAACGAAGAGAAGAAACCCGGATGACATTTGACCATTTTTAATTTTGTTTTTTTATTTCTAATGTGTTGTTGAGGTGTTTTTATGTCTGAAGAACTCGGCAAAATTAAGTTTTTGTTATTAGATACATTAAACAAATTTCTAGTTAAATTTTATTAATCGTTGAATTAAATAGAAATGAGATCAACTTTTTACGTATTTTCAAAAAAATAAAGAGAAAGTGATAGAAATATATTTTACTCAAGTTGGTTTTCCCAAAATTTTTCTATTCATGTATTTTATTGTAATTGGTGCGAAATAAATAAGTCTTACCAATGATGTTTAAATCCATGCCCTTATTTACTGATCATGTTTGTTACGACCTACTCTTTAATAAGTCAAAATTTATAAGTAAGATGTAATAAAAGGTTTTAAACTGTGACACCTAAGTTCTAACACAATTATACACATGTGCCACGTAAATATTCTTTTGTTACAAGCTTTTGATTTGAAACACCAAAATTTTGAATAATACCGCTTTTGACAATTTAAACAGAGACATCTGGTGGAAGATCTAGTACTACTCATTGGAAACAGCTCTCAAACTCTCATAGTCTGCTTTCACTGTGATCGATTAAAAGTAAACAAACTAAGTCTTAGGCCTAAATAAGGATTGTCTGTCAAGTGTCAACATTACAAGTGTAAAATTGTAATCTAGTAACTAGTGATAATATTCTGTATGATTAAAGTTATTTGTTGTGAACTACTTTTAGCAGAAGTGTCATTGTGATTGTGTTTAAAAGTCAACTCAAAGACTCAACCTGTGTACAATCCATAGTAAGTCAACTTCTTCACTGATCTTTGAAATTATTGGATATCTTATTTTACCTCGCTGAATTCTTTGTCACGTTATTTTTGCATTTATGATTAATTGAAATAAGTGACAAGATAGGCCTATACTTTTTGGCAGTATACAGTACAACTATCATAACCATAAACTACTTTTTAAACAATAACAGAAAGCTATTTTAAATTGTACTCAATTAGCTCAACCTTAACTGGGTGTGGACACGATGTATTATAGCCATTTTTATTAGTTAGAAAACAAAGCTCATGTTTCAGATTTGGAAAAAACAGTGCCGTTCTGTACTTCCGGTTTCTGAATGTGCTCATAGCTAAGGAACCATTGAGCTGACGCAAAAAAGAACCTGATTTTCGTGATTCTCGTGAAAAATGTGGTTAAGTTCATGTTTCCACCCAAAATACCTGAAAATCGTCGAAAATCGCAAAAATCGATGGACTATAGTTCAGAGAAATTTTTTTTGAGCCATATCATGGATTTCGTTTAAAATACATCTGTCCTCCCTGAAATTTGATGGGGATCACGAATCTGTAAGTTATTTTCACCACAACTCAATAGTTGAGGAGCTATCAGTCTATTTCCGGTGTACTTCCGGCCAAAATTGAGTTTTCTAATTGCCTAAAAGTAAAAAGTGAACTTTGTTCTCCACACAGAATCTATCAATTTAAGCATGTTTTATGTAAAGAAGAAGTTGGATTTTTTAAGTTGTTTGTGTCTAAAGAATCTAAAGAACTGCTGGATTGGAATCCAGTCTGGGGGATGAGTGTCTAAGGACTGACACTAGATGACTCTGACTGTTGTTGTCTTCGTCTTGGGAAAATGTCTTTTTTCCTGTGTTCTTATTTTCTCGATTAATGTGATATATTCTGGATAAATTCAGTAAAAAATTCGCAAGTAAGTTAAACTAGAAGATTACTAAATAACTATAGTTACTAAAATGCCTAAATTCTACTTGAAATCAAAGAAAATGAATGTATTGTATATCTGACTATTTGTAACCTACGGTTGTCATTTTCAGGTCTGGCAGAATCATATTAATTGCCTACTTGAAGAACTAGTGACACAATTGTTTCCTGTGTTAATTTCCCCTTCTGCTGAAAAATCCAACTTCATTCTCAAGCTGTTGCAGAATTACACTCGGGTAAGCATGTCTTTCTGACTCTACTATTTCAGAGAAAATGTGGCTTAAATATCTAATCAAATGCATTTATTATCTTTGTCATTTTGGCAGCATATTCATCATTAGCGTCATTAGATGTTCTATTGAACTACAGTCATCACATGGGAGCAGGAAGCTTCTTTATTCTTCGTTCAGAAAATGTGAGTATTGCCTTCTCATAATTTGTATGTGTTTCAATAATACAATATTTTCTTTCATTTCAGGGAAAAAAGCTACAGTCATCATCATCTCACTTGAATCGTCATCCCATCGTACCTTCTTCTCGATCAGCCAAGAAAACCTTACCGCCAGTAAGTTACTGGTATTACCATGTGTAAGTCTTCTTCTCACATCTCTAAACTAAATAGAATTGTTGTTAACCCCTTTTCTTTATTTAGCCATTTCGGTAATAACCGGGAGGATGCAGCCTAAAAGAACATCGAAAGAACCCATCCCTTCTTCAAGTTGTCATCGTGGATCATCATCTGTTCATCTTGTATTATTGTGGTATTTATGTTTTTGTTAGTTTACCCGTTGGCTGCCACGCCTTTGCTCTCCCATGTTAGCTTGTTCCGCCGAAAGGCGCGTGTTGTGTGCACCATAGGGACTTCCCCCTTGTCGACGTGGTGATGGGTTGTAGATGCGTGCACGCTATTTACTACTCCCATCATCGTGTCAGCCCGGACTTGTCAGCAATTGCAAGTCCCACCTTGGTCGTGGATCCTTCGGACACGACGTGTAGATAGTAGAAGAGCAACCTACGGGTTGTATGGTGTGGCAGCCAATGGGTAAATTATAAGTGTATGTTATGTTGTATGTATAATGTGTATTGTAAAATTAAATTGTGGTGGAATTGTGGGTGGAGGTGGGAATTAATAAATAACACAATTCCATTATAATTTATCTTGTGTGTTTAATTTATTATGACAAAATATTAACGAGTGCAATAGACTGACTGAAATACTAATTACTATAACCCAAACTTTTAGAAAATAATGAAAACAAAAGTAGTTTCAAATTCTGAATAGAGACCTGAAGTCCTTAGGATTGGTTAACAGTATATGCAGAACAGTGTCTTGATTTCTTGAAACTTGAACAATCTTTTTCTAAGTATCTAAAACATGATGTAAGATCTGCATCGGGTTGGCAAAAGAGTTTTTTTTTGGACATAACTGGATGAGGTAAAAATGAATCCAGCCACAGTTGCAGCACTCACAACAGCTTTGGTCTGGTCGAGTATTCTTGATGCAATATTGGTGAGAGCCAATGCAGATTCAAATAGCAAGTCAGGGCTAGAATTAAAAACCATGGTTAGTAAAAAAATCAGGAAAACAGTCAAACATTTGGCTTACTTGCTCATATTACAGAGGAACTCTACCATCTTTGGTACAGCATTGATGAGGGTCCATGGGCAGATTGCGTTCTCAACTGAGGATTGTACAGGCAGCAAAGGTTGCAGTGATTTCCTTATTTTCAGCACCACTGGTGATACCTGACATTCAAAAATTATCAGGGGTGTTGAAAAGCACTTATGTTTCACAAATACTCACACCATTGGCAAAATCCGATGTAGCGATGTTGGCTGCAGCCCTACAATCGAAGAGATGGATTTTGTTCAAGAACATAACAGCTTAGTTCTTCAAAACCTAAATAAGAAAAATATCAATTATATAGTTGCTAGATAAATGATACATTAAGACGAATTAAGCACGTTAATCTAAATTCAATTATCAGAAAAGAGATGTAAATTAACTATCTTCCTGAATATTCAATTTACTACATTTTTTCTTTTCAAAGCCATGTTAATAAAAAAAAGATTTATAAAAGATTTTCTTTATCATCCTTCTTAAAATTAAATTAACCAAACATTGAGAAATGAAGCCAAATAATTTATTTGGGCATCTATGAACAATGGAATATGAATATAGAAACCCATTTGAGAAAGCTTATTTGAATCAATGAATAAAACGAGTTACCTGTTGTGGAGTACAAATCACCAAGTGATGGACGGACATGATGAAATCAAGATAACTCAACAGTTTATTACTTTGAAGTCATGACACCACTTTGCTGTCTACAACACAGAAAATGAATCAGTGTGAGTGCCTGTATAAACACATTTTAGAAAGCTTACTGGAGACATATTACAATAACTGACTTACTGGTAATCTAACAATAACAATGGACATTCAATCCAATATCAAAGTCACTGCTCAATGATATAACTTGACAACATCAACAGCTTCTAACACTAGCTCTGAGCAGAAAACACCTGAAAAAGAAACTAATATATTAATTGGGGGACGAATAGAAGTTACATTAAGAAATAAATACTTTTCTTACCAAGATACATGAAAGTGACTGAAATTGTCCTTTTAAAAATATTTGGTCGTAACCAGCGAAGCAATGACGAAATCCATGGCCTAAAAAATTGCCCAGTCGAGGAACTGTCAATAATAGTTCAGTTGATCAAAAGAATATATCTATGATCAGATGCCGGATTCCAAATGACTTAACCAAATAACCACTAGGTCGGTCTGAAACGAAACCTTGACCGCCTTGACATCCGCCATTACTAAGTAGTCATTGTTGACGATATAAACTTTTGTGTAGAACTGAGATAAAATACTGATGATACTATGATTAAAAATACTGGTGAGGATCGTGAACTATCACGTTCTATATCCAGTGAAACTGTGACGGGCACCGCACAGTTCCTTGATGAACAGAGAATTCCATAAGGCAAATTTCAAATTAAAAACTAATTGCTTATTCGTCAATATGCAATTATCCATGCTCCATTAAATCACAAGTGGAAACGATTATGTATCGATAACGATGCACAGAAATGCAAATAGATGGATACAAACCGCTCTACCCGATTTTACCACTAGATGGCGCCATAAAGTGGTTGAATTTCTAAGCATTATTTCTATTGTGAGGAGTCTCGCTTTAATCAATTAAAATATTTGTTGACCTGTAAAAAAATTGATCATTGAACAATATTTGAAAAAAATTAGCAATGCGCACCGAAATTACAATTTTAATGATATTAGATTAATTACTGCAGAAATCGAGTGTGTCTGGACTTGTGCGAGCTGACTAAAAGTTGCCCTCATCTATAAAAGCTAGGAATAGGAAGACGGTACGTAAAATACGAAAGATTGTTACGGATCAAAAATGAAAAAAAACTAACAATACGCCAACAAATCCGCCACCAAAGGCAAAAGCGCCATTGATCCCAGATCCGAGAAAAAAAGAGCTAAAACCGGTTGCTAAACCTGTCAAACAGAAAACATCTCCAACCAAACTAAAAAAAGTGGCTGCTCCTTTGAAAGCGGTACCTGTTGCTACTCCAGTCAAGCGTGGACCAACCTCGGTACCACCAGCCACACGTCCATCTCTAGAGAGAGGTCCCACAGCAAAAACTGAGAGACTTTCTCCGGCCACACCGGCACCCAGTCCGGCAAAGTCAAATAAGCCTGTAATCAAATCGATTCTGGTTCCCACCAGAAATGTCGATGCTCCGCCTGTAAGTCCGAAGGCAACAGCTAGACGAACGAATAATCCTTCTCCTGCCGGGGCGGCTTCTAATGGAGCTCTAAACAAAACAACTCCAAAGATAAAACTGAATAAAAAACAAACTGAAGGAACCAACCGGAGTGATGGAAGAGACGAGGGGAATCCTCAACCCCCCAAACAATCCTCGAATAACATTTCCTGGACACAAGTGGGCAGGAATGTCTTCAGTTTTTATTTTTGTTTTTGTCTTTAAACTATGCAACATCAGTCCTCATTTTTAATAGCGCGGTTGCTTGTGAGTTGAGATGGAATTGATCTTGTCAGTCATTCTCCTCTACTGGCTGCAATCGGTTGAAAAAAAAAATGTGTTCTGCGTTGATAAAATGAGTTATGTAATTCCATGTTCTCATCTTATCCTTTTCTTGATAAATAAAAAAGTTTCAATACTCATGATCAAATACGGAATCAAATAAAATATTAAATCTTTCTAAACACTGTTATCTTTCTATCTTTTAGAAATTAAACTGAACTTCCAGTTACTTTGGGTAATTCACATCACATTGATTGTTATCAACGTATTACAAAGCATTCTTTAAGACAAATCCACATCTCCTTCGATTAAACGATTAAAATAAAGAAAAAAAAAACGAATCAACTTACCGACCAATGAAAACAAGGATCAAATTGAAATGGCGGAAACAGTTCCATAATCTGGAAAATCTCGTTTCTTGAGAACCGTAACCGCAAGGACGATTAGAAGGTAAGTTTGACACGCACACTCACACACGCATTCGGACACTCACTCACAAGCATCAGAGTGTTATCTATTTAATTGAAATCGATAGCTACGAACGCCTCCCACAAGGAGGCGGAGAAAAATTTTCGGACCACCCGCTAGAAGGCGGGGGCGACAGAACTTAATTTTTAGCACTTATTTTTACAGCGCAATTATTTTAAAGCAATTATTTCATTGTCACTTTGGCGCTCCATAACGGATTGTATTAATTCAAAGATTTTCGTTTCAAGCACTTTATATTGCGTTTTTATAGTTAAAGTTAAACCTTATGTGATACGAAGCGAATCAAGCGATGTTCACGGACGGTAGGTTCGGTTGGATTTAACGTGTATTACAGATGAGGTGAGGACTATTTTTTAGCTTCGTCTTTCATTTGCATGAAATTCCTATATTTCCGGGAAATGAGCTCAAAAACAAACGTCCAGATCGAAATAGCGACGCCAACAAAGTACAGCAAGAATGCACTCGATAAATAATTTAATGTTAATCTTTGATTGGGAGTCGAGCGTAAACTAGAAACTGGAACAGAGCAGCGATTCGGTTTGGGTAAGAAAGATGTCCTCCAGTAGTTCAACAAACCCATTTGCCGGAGCCATTCAATCCTTGTTTGAAAAAGAGATCCATTTTTTTTTAAAGAAAACATTAAAATGATGATGTCCATTCCAGAATTATTCACAACTGACTTACTCGTAATTAAAAATGCTTGTTAAGGGACTTGACTTGGGTAAGGCGACAGCATGCAAATCTGGAAAAAGTGGCTCCTTGGCGATAGCTAGGCGACATTGTTGACTCGATTTCAAATCATTGGAGATTCGCACAATTAGAGTTGTTTCTTCCTATGATATAGTAAGACGCTCTTGATATTTGTTTGTACGTGGAAAAGCAAGAATTATGCGATGAAATTACGTGAGCAAACGCTTTCCTATCATAAAACACTTTATCTTCGACGTTTTCCAAAGATGTCAACCGATTTTCAGGGTGAGCTCGAAGATGAGCGCCAATTTTGGCTAGGGGTCCGGACGTTGCAGCCTGTTAAGTCATTTACATGAATATAGTTGTAATTATTATAACGATTTTTTTAAATGTTACAAATAGTGCAGCTTCTACGGAAGTGTGTTTCGCCACCGCTATCGAAACCTCCCGACTATCTGCCAAACTTTGGACTGTGGTAATCAGAGGCAGGAATTTCGGGGCCATTAAGTAGGAAACTAGAATTCCGGTGTAGGAATTGACGAAGACAACGGTCATTAGACACCAAGCAGCGACCACCAGTCTCGTCGCCAACGTGAAATTGATGACTCCGTTAGCTATAATACTCAATTAAGCAATTTGCATAAATACATGCTTGCATTTATAAATGCAAGGGTTAATAGATTATTAATCCAACATGAATTATTACGATTAGCTACGACTCGAAAGATAAACCAAAAATGTGGAACCAATCCTGTTTCTCCGTGGAACGATTGAGGATTGATGTTTAATTGAAATCGAGAAATCAACCAGAGAGCGACGGCTACAATCAACAAGCTAAGGATAATCCCAATCCACACCTATCATTTCATGAGAAATGCGTACAGCTCATATTAATTCAATCCCGTAATTGCTTAATACCTCATATTGAAAAGGTTTGACGATGCCAGAGATGTATGGCAAGCCGTTCGTGCCACCTGTAAAGGGAAATGTAAAAGGTAATGGTGAAGTTAATTGTAATGGTAAACAGTTAACTAATGGGAAACGTAATGATAGTGTTAATGGTAAAAAATCAAACAATGCCCAGTCCTAAATTATTTAGAAAATGAAAATGAAAACGAAATTGGATACAATAACTAAATGAGGGTTTTAAATACCATTTACACCAACAATTACAAATGCACTTATTATTGATTTTAGTACATCATTTAATAATTATTTAGAATTAGTTCAATTCAATCTCGCATTTCAATAGGCTTATTCAATCGTAGGTTTATAATGCGCGGCTACTAAATAAGAAGTGTTCGACGGCTCCGCCATCTAGGATGGAAAAATATGAGCACAAAATTTAGACAATGTAGAGCAAAGCCGAGCAAGGACGTTGTTCCACTGGACTAGTTTGGTGCACTGATTCAACAATAAGGATTCATAACTGTCCTTGTTAAAGTTGTACATCCACATGATCCATTCCTGGTCGCTGTTGACTGTGGCCCAGAGAAGACGCTGGCGCGGGATCAAAAGTGAAACCAAAGAGCCGTGCTCTCCACTCGTATTCATCTTGTCCACATCGCTAACGCTATAAGAGTTAGATTATATATGTAAGGTGAAGGGGGCTAACTACCGATGGGCTGGATCAACAGCCACTTACGACGGACGGGAGTAGCGAGCGAGTAGTCGGTTCGGAACACGGCAGGTCTTCTGCCATAATAGATTACGGAACTACCATTCCGTCTTGATCTGTCATTGCACAAAGAGGGAACGGCAGGAGTCGATATTCTAAAACGACATCCCAAAAGGCGTGTTGAATGGCCCATTCCAACTTCTCTTTCAAAACATCTAAGTTGATGTGGCCACGCTCCCAGATTTCGGTGAAGTAGCGAATGGAGTATTTCTATCACAGCGTCGTCCAAGTTTGTTCTGCAGGACGCACACCAAGTCGACATTGATGGCCTGTCCAGCTTCCGTGATGCCGTGCACTTTTAGTTGAATGCAATCCTTCTCGAGCATTAGATGCTGTTGCGACTAATACTGTTGACTACGATTAAGTGATACACTGTCCAGGCTCATCTGATCTCCAGCTCCGACACTATCTCGCTCAATTAAAGATCCACTTCGCCGTTGCATGTCAACGAGCTGTCCTCATCTAAACCACCTGAAACAAAACAAAAAAAAATTATAGCTAGTTCAAAAACTTATTTAAATCACAAAAGAATTCAAAATTAAAAACGAACCTTAGGTCGATCGCTAACATTCCAATTAGATGATTTCCCTATAAGCGAAGCCATCTGCTTCATCGGTATTGTAAAGAGAAACGGAAATAGAATTCGGAAATTATTTCGATGACTGTTGCACGACGATTCGTTCAGAAGCTGGTATAAAACGTTGCCGGAATCTTCCGGTAGACGAACATGTTGTTGCGATTGTTGACGCTGAATCCGCGCTGAGTACGATGCGCAATTATTGAACACCGAAAGGGCCAACTTTTCCGGGTTGAGTATTGACTATTGAGGCGCGGATGGAGAGGATAACGCTGCGTCTCCCATACTTTACCCGCATTGGAATGTGTCCGGTTGCAACTTGAGCGTAGCTTTATCCGGTAAATTTTAAGAAACGGATATGTCTCATAATTCATAAGCTACATACATGAATGAGAAAATGATTGAGTGTCAGAGTTGTGTACTGTGTACTGTGGAGTGATGAACAAATGACGACAGCCATTTTAGGAATTCTTGCTGTCAAATCTGTTCACGCTAAATGACGCTATGAGGATCACCATAAATTTTGTGCTCATATTTTTCCATCCTAGATGGCGGAGCCGTCGAACACTTCTTATTTAGTAGCCGCGCATTATAAACCTACGATTGAATAAGCCTATTGAAATGCGAGATTGAATTGAACTAATTCTAAATAATTATTAAATGATGTACTAAAATCAATAATAAGTGCATTTGTAATTGTTGGTGTAAATGGTATTTAAAACCCCCATTTAGTTATTGTATTCAATTTCGTTTTAATTTTCATTTTCTAAATAATTTAGGACTGGGCATTGTTTGATTTTTTACCATTAACACTATCATTACGTTTCCCATTAGTTAACTGTTTACCATTACAATTAACTTCACCATTACCTTTTACATTTCCCTTTACAGGTGGCACGAACGGCTTGCCATAGAGATGGTGGTATCCAATCGGGGATAAGGAATCAATAAAGAGATGGGATCATCTGAAAAAGCAACAGTGAAATCGACGAACTTGGATCGTGGATAAGTTATAGATAAAGCTGTTGCCACCATATCGATTTCCTGAGAACATCCACAATTAATGTAATTTTTTAACGTACAACAGCTAGCAATCGAAAACCTGATGTAATTAATTAATAAATGCCACTTATTAACTTACACCACGGATAAGTGACCCGACCAATCCGTTCCAAGAACCGTTTACAAATGCACCGTATGCTCCGTCTAGTGGCTCCACATATTCAAAACTAACAAATTACAATAAAAGTAAAACAATCGGAATTGTGCTTCCCTAATAAGTATAAAAGCCATGATAAAATTATAGATACTCACGTGAAATCGAACCTTTCAGCCATCCACTCAATGATTTTGTGAACGTGTCCATTGACATGACTAATGTGTGTTCCGACATGTTCGATAATTATGTACGGAGAAATCTGTATCGTGATATTTTCGTCATTAAAGTACAAGAGAAAAGAATAAAGTATTTTTAAACAAATTTAATTTCTTACATGAATTGTTCCAATAATAAAGTGGCGTCCTCCAATTATTGGCTTCTTGACTTTGTTTGATGTGCCTATAATAATAAGCCACGGATTGGAAAAAATTAAATAAGAACATAATTCAGCTTAATTGTGCATACTACTAGCCATTCCATCCTGGAAAGCACAGCTACAGAGTGTAAAGATCGTCCAGAAATAGACGAGCATGCTGGTCGACAATTTTCTCAAGAAAAGAACGAAAGTAAAAACGCTTTCTTTTATATACGGTTTTCAGCTACTAGCGTTCTTGAATATTGTATACCGCACGCATTTTCTGCTAAAAGTTGACTTGTTGGAAAAAGGCAAACCTCTCTATCAACATGCATGTAAGGCTCGAAAGCGCATCTTGTTCACAAAAGTCCGTTTTTTCGATGAATGTGGTCGATATTGTTCGCAGGTGACGCTCGAATGACCCAAATAGTTTGGCTAATACCGACTTTTGATTGAGTTTAATAATTCCTGTGACGATTTTCTTTTAATTGAGTTTGCCTCTTTCTGTAACAATGTTTCTGCAACTACTGATGCAAGCCAATATAAATTAATGAAGTGCAGAATCGATAAACAGCAGAAAAAAACTTTCAGTAATCGTCTTTATATCAATAAACCAAAAGAAAGGCAGGTGATGTTTTTACGCCAAAACTTATAGCACTCAGAAAGCTTCGTTACTTCTCTGAAGTTAACTAAACGAAAGGTCGCTCCTTAACTAGGCTACAGATTAAAAATCCAGGGTGCGCTGACACAAAATTTACTTCGATCTGACTTGTTCACTGGACTGCGACCAAGTTATGTTTAGATTGTGTACGTAGCAACGCCACGGATGACCGGAATCAGTATCTGACGTCTTGTCTTCTATACTTGTAATATTGCATTATTAGGATTTATGTGCTAACTTTAAAGAAGATCTCTGGAAACGAACTGTCGGCCGCGAATAGCTTAATAATATACTTTCAGACGGTACATCGATTTATAAAGAAGACATCGATAGAACCACTTAACAATTCATAAAAAAAAGATGCTAGACAGGACCACCCTTTCGGTTTCTTCTACGTAAAAATCCGAGTCATAAATAAAGACTAAAGACTAAACTTGGACGTAAATAAAAATGTTAAACTAATAAGGCTTTCTAATCGCAATTCAGTTTATGAATACAATTTTTGCTGTTAAATGTAAAAACTGAGCGAGGCTTTATTAACATAACTGCGGGAACACAAATAATATCTTTCTTGGATATCGTGAATGTGATTTGAATCACAACAAAAGGTATGAGGGAGATCAAGAGTAAAAAAAGGGAGATAAAAAAATTGACAAACGGTTAAACTAGTTTAACATTATGCAGCTTTCTTGTTAGGCGAGTTCGGGAAATTTTTTCTCATTCGCACTAATATCAGATTTAGAAGAGGTTTTTACTGCTGTGACCAACTAAGGCGGAACTAAGTTTTCTCTGTATGGACTGAAAACGCTTTTCAATTGATCAATTAACTGGAAAATTGTTGGAAATTATTTATCCTAAACGGGAATTTCGACATCCACTATCCATCCGTTTGGCAATTGAAGGATACCTTCGCTTACTTGATTTTCGCGTAGCAGCTTGAGCGCTTCGTATATCTCCAGGCCAATAGCAGAACGACTCTAAATTGGTAATTTTCATGTATCTATAAACTTGCATGTAAAACTTTAAATACCAACTTGAATTTCATCAATTTCTTTGTCTTTCGCTTTCAGTTGAACCTCACAATCGATCAACTCCGCTCGTATAAGGCTGTATCGCTCTTCATCTTCAGTACCTTTTCGCTGCAGTTGCTTAATTTCTTCCTCAACCTTGTAACGCATTTCCCACAATTCCTTTTCTGCTCTTTTTCGGAGAGTAGTCTCTTCTTTCAACCGCTCCTGACAATCAAGGAAACACATAAAAATTGTGCTGAAATTCGACATTTGTTCAATTTTTACTTGTAGAGTATTCATTCCTTTCACGATTTGCTGGACGATGAATTCTTTCTGTTCGACGAGTAGCTGCTTGACCTTGCCAGCGGAAGCAATCATTTCTTCTGTTTCTTGCACTTTTGCCTGGAATCATATTAGACTTGGGTTATGAAATGCAAACATTTATGTTTCTAATTACTAGTACTTAGAAATACCTGATATGCTTGCAAGTAATTTGAAATGCGCTTTTCGTCACACTCTTTCCTTTGAAATTCATATTTATCCATCATTTGTTCCTGGACGAATATCCGCTCTAAACTATCAATTCTAGCTGAATGTGAATTAAGTTGATGTTTGGCATTTACCAATTCTTCATGTAGTTTCTCTATTTGTAATGTCTGAAAGTAGTTGCCATTTATTTGTTCTTCACTAACCACCTTTTCTATGGGCTTAGATAAGTCTTTCAAAGGAGCATTGTCTGGAATCGCAAATGTGTCTCGCTTATTCTTTTTAGCTGGTGGCTCTTCGCTTCCATATTCTGACGGTACACGGAAAGCGAAAACATATTTGGAAGTATTACCAAATTCAATAGTATCCATGTCATGAATGGATGCTATTGAATTTGGTGGTAAAAAAGTGAAATTTAAAGCAACTCCATTCAATCCCTGAATTCATGAGAAGAGAATAAATTCTTTAATGCAAATGCTTATTTGAGTCAAACTAAATCATATTTTTTTACCACATTTTCAACAGTCCATTGGTCTTGAATGGATCTAAAAACAACATGCTTGCGAGACAGCAGAGGATCTGGTATAAAGATATGATTCTGTCTAGATCTACCAACTGTAATCTATAAGAAAAATAATGAGAAACCTATTTAAAGCTCAGTTCAAGTTACATCAATATTCCCACTTTCTTCTGCTTAACAATTCACCTCATTACGGTCCAGTTGTAGAAATTTATATTTATCATTACTAGATGATCCTATTCTTTGCAGGAAGGCCTCAGGAAATGATGAAGTCATACTCGCTTCAAAAGGGAATTAATAGAACAAAGAAATTTAGTTTCTTATCCCATCTCCCAAGAGATATATATGCACATGTGTTCTCAGTTTTTTCCCCAAGCTGTCTAACATTGAAAAATGATAACACACATAACATCTTATCAATGTATGAAGATATAGGCGTTATCATAATATAAAGTCTTAACATTTTAGACACAAGCTCTGGACACAAGTAATAAATGGTCGATACACGTACGTAATGAGTACAAATGTTTTTACCTTGGCAGTTATGGGTAAATACTTTTCAGAAAACTCTTCTATCCAATTTGATTAGCCTTTTGTTTTCAGCTTGAGAAAATAATCCAATTATAATCACACTCGAGTGATCGAATTCTATCACTTTTTTTTTAGTTTTTGACACAACAGAATGATTAAATGAACAGATGCACGAGTTGCTTCGTCACGTCTACCATGCGTCAGTCCTCATTGCAATTTTTTTAAATTAGGCTCGTAGCACGCGTATTCACGTATTTGTCTTGTCAAAATTGGCAACACTGCAAAAGATTTAATTCAAAATGTTGATCTCATTACTTCATTAGCCATCCAAAAGGATTCAGTTATAAATCTTTGATCCTTAAATACCACTTAATTAACAATCACGATATTATAAAGAAACAGCCATTTAATTAACCATGCCGACAATGGGTCGGATTTATTGTAAGTTGCAAATGTTTACAAGAAAGAAGTATGAATCGTGTTCCGACTGTTCCGTGTTACCATTGAATTGAATTCAATAGCAACTGCAGTAATTTTAGAAACGGATGAAACGTTTGAGAATGTTCACAAGAAAATCGAAAAAAGAATGTGGCGACTTAAAGCCATGAGGTTTAATGTTCATAGTTATATAGGGCACATTAAAAAGTAATACAGTATTAAAATTTTGAAAAGGCGATTCGTTGAAGTTTATAGCTTAAAGCATTCCACCAGTTTAAGAATCCAACGTACCCAGCCAGTAATTATTAATAAAGATTTCCGCCATTTTTTACTTAAATTGACAAACAATAGAAAACGATGATGGAAGAGTAGAATGAAAAAATACGAGTTGAATTTGTGGATCATACAGTCCAGAGAGCACTGGTGCACACGCAGACGAGAACAGAGCGGGATTGAATAAGGACTGCTCAATAAGAAGAAACATGATTGAGCTTCAATTGGCTCTTGCAAGGCAAACGCCTTAATTTAGGATAACTGAGAGGGGTCTATCCGTTGGTAGTCAGATCGATCACATATACAGTACGATGACTTAGAGTTCATAGAAACACCAAGATGGGATTTAAGGTAATATCCGTTAAATAAAGAAAGAAAAAAATAAGGCAGGCGGGTAGAAACAACGTGAATCAGGATTCTAGTAAGGCCAATTTTAAGCGGAGTTCTTAGATATTTTCTTGATCATTGTATTTCTGGTAAGAATAGACTTCTTCGGCAGGAACCGCTCTGTCACGGCAGGGAATAGCCACGGGCTGCTCTGTGACAGTTTCTCCATTGATGGCACCCCTTTCAAAGATATATATTTAAGATTTAACAACGAAATAAAATTGAGAACGAAAATGAAATTCATACTTGCTAGGTCGTCCTGAATCCAAGGCAGAAGTAGTTGCAATGGTCTCCATCAGGTGAGCCGGACCATTACATTGCGACTCGGTCAACACTTCAGGAAGAAAGACATTGTTATGGTGTCCTTGATTGTTTACTGTGGAAAAAGAGTCAACGCGCTGACGGCCGGGGCTGTTGGTATTAACTCTCGGTTCTGAGAATTTCTAAAAAATAAAGAAAATATTAAATGCTGAAATTACTAACCCACGGAAATTTCAACAAGAATCATTTGATTTAAAAAACCAATCAAGTGCAAGGGCTGGTTAAGAATGGGGGCGTATTAGTTAAACTAAAACCGAAATAGTAAAAAAGTTTTAAACCAAAATGATAATAAATATAAACCATCTACAAGATAAGAATTCGCGGCATTGTTTGGAAGTTATAAATACTTGTGAGATTAAAAAACATCAATCACCAAAGAGGTTAAATTCGTTATCATGCATTAGCTAATCCAATAAAAAGAAGGAACAAAGAGAAAAGAAGAAAAAAGCCAAGCAGCGTAGCGTACACCAGCATGGTAGGTTTCATTCGATTCAGCAAGCATTAAGTCTTCGGCAGTCGAAGAAAGATGGGGTTCGTGCAAATCCGTTTCGTCCATGTCACGACGTTGGCTCACCCGGTATGAAATGGGCGCTAGCCCACGGAACCAGCGAAATGAGGCTTGAACGACCACCAAGAATAAAGTGGCGCAGAACCCAACGAGGGCAAATATAGTGACGTCAAACAGACCGCGACGCAGCAGTGAAAAAGAAGAACAATGTCAACTGCAAGATTAGAAACGCGATCATGACAAAGTTGATGGCCGTTGTATGGATATTCTTGTTGATCCGCGAAGGGGCGTATGCGAAAAATATGTTGTAGCGATCCACAAAATGTTTCAGAAGGACATAGACAAAGCCTGTGATTTCAAGAATTCAAGAAACAACATAAATACAAATGTTTAGACTTATTGATAGTCAATCGACTTACCGAATGGTGTGATTAAAGGACAAGAGACACTGTACATCGTAATCAATGAAAAGTTGAGCAATGTCCAAGCGTACTGAACTCCAAAGTTAAATTCCCACAGTAAATTGCGGCGTACACCAGGAACTTCCGCTCTCGACCTAATGCAAATCAGTTGTAAGAGTAAAAGACTAAATCTCTATAAAAATGAAAGACCAATTGCTCTTACATTGCGCAGGACAGTTTGCAGGCGTACATGAACAACTCAGAAAATCGCATGAGCTCCAACGCCGTTCCAATGAAACTTGAAGTGATAACATAGTTAACGAAAAAAAGCACCATTGTCGGGAAGAAAAACGCATTCCCAACGATAGGTCTCGTTCGATCTGGTTGCCCACTCAAAGAAAGCCTTTAACAAACGTAAGTAATATTAATCCGACGAAAATTCACTTGATTGAAATTGAAAGATTGATGTTGAATGTAGTTTACCTGAGCGCTAGTAAGTCCTAATGATGGTAAGATAACCACCATAAACATAAGAAAGATGAAGGTCTTCCTCATAATGGTGTGGTTAGCTGTGGATTTAGTCCAGTGACACATCCATTCGTCGGAATAGGCAACCATAACCGGCATCAGAGCCGAGGTTGTCCACAAGAGGAGAGTTGGTAAGAATTGAGACAAAATTGGGCTCTGTGAAAAGAAATTATGAGTTATTCAATAAGGTAATTCTTGAATTAAATAAACGTGTAGGTCATACCATTTTTTCGATTTGGCTAGTAATGTTTGAAAACTGGAAAATGTCCAGCGTATTTACAACGACAGCCGGAGTGGTCAAGAAAAACAGGACGATGAACAAACAACTGTTGATCAGAAACGACCTCAAATACCAAAACCGCGATGGGATTGCCAAATTTCCCCTATTAAAAAGATTATTAGACAACATAGAACGAATAACCCTTAATAAATAGAATCTTATTACCAATTGATCTCATCCGGACGAGGCGCAAAATCAACTGACCAACGGTGAGGCTTAAAAATAACACTAAGGCTCGAACTTCCTGGGTTTGATCCACATCGCCAATTGGGCCTATGATCTTGTCTTACTCTCGCCGCTTGAAGGTTCGCAGCGAAGGTTATAAAAGCTATTCCCACTGGACGCTTGATAGCCTAGTCGAAAAAGAATAAGTGGGTTACTAGGCAAATCCGTTTTTATTTTTAAAAAATGTACAGTATACTTTCAGTTTTTCTTGATCAACAAGTGACGCTAGTTGCCTTTCTTCGCTTGTGTAATATTCGGCCGCGTCAATTTTGGATTTCGGGCAACAAGGATCGCAACAGACGCAGATGTTACCGCAGAAGAAAGGGCGTACTAACATGCGGTTACCGCTCATGGCTTCACTAACACTATAATTTCTGGCGTGTAGTGCAAATTGCCTACAATAAATCCAAAGGTGAATTCAAGGAAATTGAATTGCATTGAAATTCGAATCAATTTTGACACCTTGCTCTATCCAGTTTGATTAGTTTAGACAAGTTGTAAGCAAACTGTATGTCAATGACTTCGTATTCAGGATACGCTTCACTGCAAGTGCAAAAGGAATGAAAAATAAGATCGGAAATACAAAAGACACGTCTCAGGTTTTTGTCTTACTTGAAGTGCTTTAAAAGATCAGCTTTGTTGCAGCGCGATCGTGGGATGTGGTTGATCATCAAGGTCCTCGACACTGTGGAATCAACTTCAGGGATGTCAAGTCGCTTTGAAAAGTGCCGCATGATAAAAATGGCAATAGGGACAAACAGTATCGATAGTCCAATGTGAACCCACAGATACCACGATCTAGAAATATGAAAGGATTAATAATGTCACATATCTCCATCGATGCTTTCAACTAATTATACTTGGGATCCAAATTGCTTAGTGTGGTATGACCGAATTGCTTTTCGTCGCCTTTAAGATCACCTTGCATATTGATGGGCAAAGCGATACTCAAACTTACGACCATGACAATCGACATCAATACGATAATGTGTCGTTGGAATGAGAGGTACTGAACAGCATCGTCTCCACATTTAGATCGAATCTGATCATCCCTATAAAACAGAAGAATATAATCTGGTGAGACACGGAATTTTTACTGGTTAATTTAATTGAACTACTTTATTCTAAAAACTGCCAAGATCCAAGAGAACATTCCGTGGTCGTAATGGGAACCCGGATCAAAGGAAGGTGCGGCCTTATGGCTTTCAGAATCTCCATCTCTGTCTTCTCTTCGATAGAAAATCTGTGTCCATCTGAAATCAACCGAAAGTATTAATAACGTTTTATTTTAATGCTTATTAGTAAGATTGCAGAACCAGCGTGCCAATGCGCCCAATGCCAGTTTTAAAATGTTGGCCAAAAGATCTATTAATTAAATAGAAACAACCCTACACCACTATAGCCACAATAGTTTTCAAATAAAGTGTTTAAAAAGTAAAATGTCAGGGGGGAAAATGTAGCAAACTAGCAATATCGTGCAAAGGGAGTCAGCAAAAAAGAAAAAACCTACATGTTATATTCACTGAATCCCGGGGTAGTTTCTCTGTCAACACCAACAAAAAGATAGGGTATGAACATAATAACAATAATTTAAAACAAAAACAAAAACAAAGTTCAAATCAATTTGCACATTGTTTAGTCTTCCATACTTAATCTATATAAATGGGGCATTGGGTTGTAAGAGTCCTGCACAGGAAAAGCTATCACATACTTCACTAGCAAAACAACTTGTTGGGAAAAATATTTGAAAAATAAAAATACAAAGAAAAGAACAAGATGTTTTCATGCATTTGAAAACACCTACACTATCAACAAAGACTGCAGATAGGCCTACTTACAACTGTAAAAAAAAAAGGAATTTAGTTTACAAATTAGTTACCTCCTTTCTCTTCTTTGAAGTAATGCCATTCTGCCATAATTCCAGGCATTTTTCCTCAGAACTGAGAAGAGGATTATAAGGCACTATAAGATAAGAAAGAAAGGAGATATTAACCATTTGTCGCTAAAACCCTGAAATTTGAATTTACATACAATCCAAGCAACGAAATTGATACACAAATTTTGTGGAATTCCTTCATATCCTCCGGGAATTATAACAAACATCGAAGAGTTTTTGGGTCTGTAACCATGATCGCAGTGTGAATCATTAATATCAGCTCTTATTAAGTTGACCATTTGTGATAACTCTGCAGCACGGCTATAAAAAGTTTTTCCTAAAACTGGCGTAGTATCTTGGCCGTTCATTTCTGAAAGAAATGACAACAGATACGAAGCAAAATCCAATAATGGGGTTATTAACTTTCACAACTTGATGAGTCAATAAACAGAGGCAACTGGCAATGACAAGACCCTTCGTGAGAAACTGGAGATCGTCTGCTCCTTATTACGATTAAGTTCAAACGGTCCGACGTCGTTTTAATTAACGGTTTTTACGGATGAAAAATTTGCTACGTAATTTTCATTTTCGTCATGAAACAAATGCAATTCAACAGTTAATTTTTGCAAAAAAAGGACCTCGTCAATTTGACATATTAGCTGACACTAGTACAAAATTCTGAACAGGAAGAGCACGTCGCTCACAAGTATCGATACTTTTAGTACATTACGATTACAGTTCTCATATCGATTAACAGGTATAAGCGTATAACTTGAGTAAGAATTCTTAAATGTAAAAATATATTCATATTTTTCTATTACACCGTAATTTCTACATACACAAGACCAAATACAAAAGTGAATTTCAGTTTTCAAGAAATTCTTGCACAAATTTCCATGCTTTTAAGACTTGAGCAGCTGTGACTTCAGGTTCCCAACTAGAGCAAATGACGACGTTGGCGCTTGTCACCCGATCACTGTTGCTAAGCTGGGATTCAACGCGCCTAGCTGCCTGTTCTGTCGTCAAATGATCCCGTTCTACAATGCGGTTGATTGCCTCGTCTTTGGGGACTATGGCAACCCATACTTCAGCGCAATCTTCTTGCCATCCTGCTTCTAAAAGAATAGCAGCGTCCAGGACCACAACACCTTGAAAGTTTTGCTCCTTAAGTTCGTTGATTTCCTTGGTGTATAAACGACGGATCTCGGGCCAAACCATCAAGTTGAGCCTTTCCAAGTGGTCCTGCAAATACAAAAGAGATAAGATCAACTGCAAACAAATTCGCTTTCCCTGTTTTAGTCCTACTTTGTTTGAAAAAACTAGAGGTCCCAACTTTTTCCGATCAATTTCGTTTTCTTCATTCAGTATGCCGTTTCCGAAATACTCGACCATTTGCCGGAAACATTCCGTTTCCCTTTTTATAAGCCAAATGACCTAATTGGTCACAAGAAATGGTGTGCGCACCCAAATCTTTCAAACGCTTTGCAATCGATGATTTGCCACTCGCGATGCCACCGGTCAATCCAATGACATAAGGCTTGGTCTTGAACTGTGCAAAACAATTTCAAAAATATTTAGTATAAATAACTAAGAAATTCATTGGCGTTTGTCTAATACTTTAGGTGGTTTGATATGTGATCCGAGAAGGCGTTTCCTAAATGATGACGAACTGATTTTACTCTCCTCTTGTTCTCCGGCATGATGATCGTCAATTATTGATATGGTGTGGATGTCCAACAAATTCCATCCTTTTTCTTGGCGTAGTTCATTAATTTTCAGTCCTCCTCTTTGGGTTTCTTCACTGACTACCAACAACTAAGATAACAAATGTTACATTGTGATATAAAGTTTAAATAATAATTTGCTAATATAATCACTTGAAGAGTAGGATCATCTTTTGTTGGCCCATACAGATCGGTAATGGGAACGACACGGTATTCTAGTCTAGGTTCTACATCCATGAGATACTCTTCCAGCTTCTTAATTCTTGTTTGGCAAGGTTCAATTAACTCCCACAGTTTTTTTGTTGTGATCATGTTGCTGTCTGTTACACCAATAGTTAGGCTCTTTTTACACCTCAATATTGCTGCTGATATTAACATCTTGTGACCACTGTGAAGGTGGTCAAAGGTACCTCCTATTACAACGTGATCATACATGCTGTTTTCATCAGCAGCCTTTGAAAGGGTTGTATTTTTCTTTTGGTGTTCTACAAACAAAAGTGTTTCCGAGTCATTTGATTGAGGGTCAATCTGCAACACCTCATGAGACGTTCCATTTCGCTTATTCAAAATACACTCTGTGTAAGAATTCTCTTGATTTACAGTGATCACTGTATCAATCGTACAACTTGTTTGCAGCTTGTTCAATCTGGTATCTTTTAAATTCATTATAGAATCCCTGAAATCAGTCAATATTACTCTGGTGTCAAAACGGTCAATGGCACTTCTGGAAGACACATGGTAAATTTGATTAACAATGGTGTTGTAGGTGGGAATTCGGTTTTCAGCTAAAGATAGGTCTTTGACTTTAATGTAAAGAAGTTTTTCAGCTTTTTGAACTGCAGCAGAGACAATCTTTGCCAACAACTTGGGATTTATTACAGAGCTAAACTGTAGGAAAAGTATGCCTGTATTAACCGGGGACATTCTAAACAGAATTCAGAGAAAGGATAATAGTTGTTGCACCTAGATATGCTATAACAAATTGAAAAAGAAAAACACTTTGGATCAGAGGAGAGAGTCGCAGACAGACAGACTAGTTCCGAATTTGTGTCGTCTGAAACTTTCAGTAAACAACTGAAGATAGGCCAGAGTTGTCAGAAACTCAGAATATAGAAAGTGTTAAAAAGTTGATCAAAAACCTAAACCTTCTAAATAATTTTTTTTTTTAATTAATTGCAAAATATTGATGAAACAATCACTAATTTGTAATCATCTGTGCAGACCAGGTCCAGGTCATGGTTGTAGATGTAATGGTTCCCAGTCACAGTGTTATAAGGTCCCATAAGGCAGCTGATTTTTTTGTGATCTTTGGTAACTTTTGACAACCCCGCCACCTGGTGTTGGAAGGATGAAAGCTAACACTGAAACAACACTGAAATTTTCTAAGTCCCTCGTATGGCTCGTAAACAAAACAAAGTTGTAGGGCTTGATAAACATGCGTAAAACAGATTTATTTATGATTTCTAATTGATTTATTTCAGATGAAAAAAAAAAATTAATTTTGCTATTATGTATAATGGTCAAAAAATGGACTTTGACAGGAATCGAACCACAGAACTTGAGATCTAGAGATAAACACCTTAACCATTACACCATGAGTACTGCTGTTAAAATGGTAAAAACATTGGAGAAAGCTGTTTCTCGTGTGTTAAATCTCTTATGGACATGGAATTTTGGTTGTTAGTTAGAGATTGTGTGTACAGATGGCAGCCTTTAGTAAGTTACCATGCCCTGAGGGAAGATCATTGACGGAGAACTTTCAATTTTTTTCTTATGGGACCTTATAACACTGTGACTGGGAACCATTACATCTACAACCATGGTCCAGGTCACCAAAATGTAAAAATTGGGATTTCTCGTTCTTGATCAAGAGTTTGCAAGTTGACCACCAGATGGTGTTGGCTTAAAAGTAAATTTTAAAAAAACATATATCGGTTTTCAAATGTATAAGCTAGCTAATCAATTGTGTTCAACGTGAAATGCAAATTTTAAACATCACAGCGAAACTCTGCCCTTAAAACTGCGCGCCCATTCGATCAGCATGAACTGCGGCGCTAATCAGGACGATATGCGCAACAGGAAAAAAGAACCAAATTCAAATTCGAAAATGAAATAAACGCGCCTGCTTCGCTGTTTTACGATCTGATCATGAGCGACGTAAATCAAAAAAATAGGAAAAAAAAAATCGTTTCCTAAACTTTTCTCTTCTTGATGATTTCTTGGATTTGTTGCGCGCGCGGTAACGGGATTCTATGCTTATTCATTTCCTCGTAAAAAAATCCTTCAAATTGTTTTCCCTGTTTTTTGTTTTTTGTTTTTTTTTCATTTCCATTCATCAATAAAAAATGGGATAATAGCGACCCGGCCCGCGTCGTGTCTGCTGTACAGAGCGCCCATATCATTTCTTTTATTTTCGCTTGTTATTATAATATGTCTTGTACCATTCTCATCTCCCATTTGAAATACATAAATAAACTAGCAGAGAATGTGTATGTATATAGTAGTAGTAGTATAACTATATATAAAGTTCTAGTTTAACAGCAAAACAAATTTCCCTTGTTTTTATTTGTTTTAAAAGTCTGTCTGCTGGGCCAGCCATGCCATCCTTTCATTCCTTATGTTGTTTAACTCCCATGAATACACAAATACTATATCGGAGGAGCCAAATAAAGGATAAAAATTGTCTTCCATATGTGTGTGTGTGTGTGTGTGTGTGGGTTTTCCAGGTATGTATTTGTCTTCCATCTGGGGGCCAGCATGAATATATGTACAGTCTTGCATGATGTTGGGACTATATGCAACTAATACTTTGCTCCTGCTCGTCCTTCTGCCACCCTGTCGTAAAAATCAAATAAAAAGAAGGAAAAAAAGATACAACAACAACAACAACAACTACCAGAAAAACATCAGCAGCAACAGATCTACCGTCCCTTTTTTGAATGGAGTTTTGCCCGTTGTTGTTGTTGTGACGACTATCTTTAATATGCGGTTCTCTTTATATTTGTTGCGTCAGTCCCGTCCTCCGTGTGTCTATGTAGATATCCATTCCGTCTGTTTTCTTATTTTTTTGTTGCGCGATATAAAGTGGGGCCCCTCCGCATCGTTTTTGTTGTTGTTGTTTTCTTTCTTTCTTTCTTTTCCTGTTGTTGTACATATAAGAAATGAGAGACTCTGCTGCTGGGAGAGAAATGCCGTGGATTCGAAAACAATTAGGCGGCGATTTACGACGAGGCCAACGTTGTAAAACCCACAAGCGACCTGTCGTAAAAATAAAGAAAGTCTTGAAAAAAAAAAAGAACAAGAAAATGCAAAATAAAAGAAAAAAAAAACATTTTTTTTTTTGGGTGCTGGCTGCTGTACAGCAGCCGAATCAAACGACGGGAGATTTTTCGCTTCTTATATATAATAATAATAATATTTCTGTTTTGTTTTGTTTTTTAAAAGAAAAACTGCGCGTGTCTGCATTTATCGAGAGCCAAAAAAACGGGACTCCCAGATATTATTATAAGCTACATTTTGTTCCACCTTTTCAATATTAACCTCATTGCTGAATTTAGTTCTATGATATTATAGTATAGACTATATGTATCATCTCCGTCAGGGTAGGGTGGATTTCTGGGTTCATTGACCGCGCAACCACAACGTATTTCTTCGCAGCAGCAGCAGCACTTGATTTACAATCTATAATATAGAGTTGGGAATAAAAACCAAAACCAAATCGATGTACATGCACAGTGCACATAGTAAAAACAATAAAAAAAAGAGCCCAAGAGAGAGAAAATCAATCGAAAAAAGAACAAAAAAAAAGTAATTTCCTGACTGGGTTTTTTATTTCTATCGTCGGATCGGAGAATCGCTTCAGATATATAAATATTCAGTCGTGCAGGAAGTTCATGGAGCAGCCACTGACGATATATAGAAAGAAGCAGACGGTCGTGATGATCGAGTCAGACGGGAAAAACAAAAAGCGCTGGGTCGCGGGAGAGTGAACACACGTGTAATATCATAAGAGACGACGCTCACTCTGTAAATAATAATCAAAATAAAAAGGATATTTTGGTTGATGTGTATCTCTGTTCAGTCACTAAATCTAAAAAGAAACTACTAGCGACGAGCCGACTACTAGTCCAAAGCGCTGGAGAGAGTTGCAGAGGTTGTAAAACAAATCTAATAGCTATTAGACAGTCGTATAGCAGACGCAATAATAGGAGCTACAGCACACACACTTTTCTTTCTTAGAGCAACAGGTATTATTATTATTATTATTATTATCGTTATTTCGTCATGTTTACTTCTTCTTTTTCTTCTCTGCTCGGTGAATAGTGTATAGTGAAAGAATGGTCCCATTAGCGGGTCGTTATTTCAGTTTGACCAGCAGTCGAAAAAAACAAAATTTGAACGACGAGTTTTCACGCAGACGATGAACAGCAGAGAACCTACTTAAAAATATATTATTAGATACTCTTAGCAACTAGAGAGAGGATTTTGACGCTTTCTTAATGATAACGTGTCTGCTGTCCCCCCTCGACATGTGCAGCATAAAGAAAAAATATCAAACGTTTTTATAACTTTCCTGCATTTGCCCCGCCGCCGGGAAACGTTGAAAAAAGGATTTGGTTTGGAATGTGCTAATAAGGATTATTTTCTGATGATCGAGTATGTTTTTTTTGTTTCGTCCGAAGAAGAAGAATTCGTTTTTCTTGGCTTCATTAGCGACGTATGCGCTTTAGACCTGTTTTTTCATCATATCTTTTTCATTCTTTAGAGTTTTCGTGTTTGCTGGACTTTGAGGAGTGAGAAAAGCGGGGCGTGTGCTGCTGTTTGTACAGTGCACACGCAATTGCCCCGCAGCTTTTTCAACCAGTATACAACGCAGATAATAAATATTTCCATACAGAGAATTGACCGAGACGATACATTTCTTTTTTTCCCCCCATATGCCAAAGGGCGAAATTAAGAATTTAAAAAAAAAATATTTTTTTAGTTTGAGCGCTCTCACCTGTCGGGACGGGATGGGCCCCCCTCATCATCATCATCATCATTTCTTCGTAGAGGAAAATTCTTAACTGTTGATGGGTAACCTCCTCCACATTCTCACACATCCTCAGACGATCTTCTGCTGCTGCTGCCATAGAGTTCTCGTATTTTATCAAAATGATGATGATGATGATGTTAAATATAGCGTTGCTGGGGCGCATCAGTATAGAGAAGACTGTTGTATCCTCTTAACTGCAGTCTAAACTAACTCTAATCATTTTTAACGTTACGTATAGTACAACTCCATTTATCTCTTTCTCATCGCTAAAAAATTTTACATGGCCGTTAGCGTTTATGTTTTTTGTGTGTGTTTATCCCGGCACGCGCTCCATTTCTTCCTATTTTGAAATTCCCGCCAGCGAAAATGTGAGACTTACTTGTTTAAACTAATCAATAATTCACAGACAAACTGTAACCAGCAACGAGAGACAGTTATTAGTTCATATATACAATTCAATAATAGAAAAAAACAAACGCTGCCTGAAAAGAATGTCGACCGCGTTCAGCATTTCTGAGCTATTGGCATTTCTGGCACAGACACACACAGCAAGCGTTGCATGGCTCAAGTTGTTTATCTCATGTGTCCAATAACGTTTAGGAAAGAAGAAAGAAGAAAAATTCTTTTTTGGCTCTTGTATTTTCATTTTTATAACCGACAGAGGGCGGCTCCTCATCTATCGACAGACATGATGAAATATGCAAACTGACGTAGCCGGTCTCTATATTATAGCATTCTTTGGCTGCATGCTGCCATCGTATATAATAATAATCTTTTTTAAACCCAAAAAAAAAAAAAAAACAAGAAAATGATTTTCTTATATGATATTTTTTTGTTTTATCTTGTTTATTATTTTGTTGGTAATATTTGGAAGCTGATAGCCGGGTAGATGCGCTTATTCAACTCAAACACGCTGCCAGAGAGTGACTTTCCTTGTTTGTTTGTTTGTTTTTTGACTGACAATAAAATTGAAAAATGTCAAAGTCGGCGAATTATATTACAGAGATTTAGCGTCACAACGTTAAATAAATCCATTTCTTTTTTTTAAAGAAAAAAGGAGCTCAAATCTTATAATATTCAATAAATTGATGGGCGTCAGCGAAACCAGTCATCGCCTTTTTAATAATAAACAATGTCGACCGAATTAATTAATATTCGAAAGAGAAAAAAAGAAAATATAATAACAGGAAAGATTTTCCATTTATTTTTTCATTGTAAAAACACACCACACGTTGTTTACATTTCATTTTGTATAACAGTTTTAGTTTGTTTTTTGTTTTGTTTTTTTTAAAATCCGTACGTTCAAATGGTCGGGTCACACCTACATTCAACAAATTACCTACATGTACAATTTCTAGATCAATTTGAAATGACATCATTTTTAAAAGGTAAAGGAAGAGACAGAGTATATTATGTATTCATACGTAGTTATGTAGTACGAAAAATTGTTATTTTTTTAGATCGTAAGGCCGGGAAGAAATGGCTGTGATATTTCCTTTTTAAAAAAAAGGCCGAAACATTTTTTTGTTTTTGCGAAGAATGAGGTTCCCCTTGAATTAATTTTTGTTCAATTTCCTTAAACTGCCAATATTTACAGACACACACAGAGAAAATTACAAATTAAATATGAAAAAAAACGAACAATCAGATATAAATTCATAAAAAGCCACAGGCGATTATGGATCGAGACAATTTTGTGTTATAAATAAACAAACAAAATTGCAAATATCAAAACGAAAGAGAAAAATAAAACAAAAACAAAAATTTTAAAATGAGACAGTACATGTGTGAATTACAAAATACGACTAGTTTTCATTTTTTTTTTCCCTTATTTTCTTCAATTATTATTCGAAGAAAGAAAGAAAAAATTCTTATTATTTAGAAATTTAATAGAAAAAAACAATCAAAATTCATTGGTCATATTATCTACTTGTTTTAATTTAAAAAAAAATGAATTTTTATTTTTAAATTCAGACGGATGTTTCGGAGCTGAGCCGCAGAACGAACTTGTTGGATTTCGGTTCGATGATCTCCTCTGTGATGTTGAAATGCGGCAAGTTGGAGATGCGGCAGAGCAGCGAAACGTCGCCTTGTCTCAACTGGAACACGGTCCCGTCCTCGATGCCACGCGACAACAAAACGTCGCACACCAGCGACCACGTCTGAATCGGACACTTTTCCTTATCGTTCTGTTATTTTTTTAAATAAAAAATAAAATTTTGAAAATTTAAAAAAAAAAAAGCGGGAAATTCAAAAAAGTAAAAAAATTTATGACGTTTTTAAAAAAAGAGGCCTGTGTAATGGGTCTTCACGGATGTCGGCAAAAAGAATCTTAATCTTTTGTTGAATGAAAAATGGGGTCCGCTTAAATAAATAATGATAAAGAATGCTGCTGTAGCTGTGCTGTATTACCTGCATGACGGGCGAGGCAGCGAGGAACTTTTCGACAAAGGCGCGGGCGGAGAGGTCGTGACTCAAACAGATGGCCAGGTGTTGTAGAATGGACTCGACCGTGTGCCGAGGCTGTTGGCGCGTGATCCTCAGGTACTTTTGCAACGGACGAGCCATCGAAGGGAAAATCGCCTGGGCCGCTTCATAAGGATCCATCGGAACAGCTGGACCTTTTAAATTTAATTTTAAAAATTACATTTTTTACCCCGTTTTTAAAATTACACCGGAGATTTAAATTATTATTATTATTATGAAAAATACCTGGTTCTGCTTGGAGTCGACGGATGTGAGTGAATGCCTCCTCGGCGGACGTGACTAAACGGGCGCGCCTTTTTTTCAAACGTCGTTCGTATTCGTGCTCTTCGTAAAATCGTTCGTTGTGGCTGGAATTGTTGCGACGGGCCGTCGTCGACGAGCTGGTCGTCGATAAAACGCCCCTGGCATTAGCCTGGTTCAAAATGGATTTTTTTCCCATTCGAGATAAGAGAATTTTTAGAAAAAAGGAGATAGAAATAAAACGTACGGGATTCAACGATCCGTGATTGTTTTGAGCATCGAGATCGTAGAATTTGAACGACGACGAATGGGCCAACTTTGAGCGGCTTCTCCTCGGTGGCAAACGCTCCAGGAACGGGTTGTAAATCGGAAATTCCGTGTAGTATTTGTCCAGCAACCAAACGGCAGCCCGTTGGATCGATATCTTTTTTTTTTGTAATCCATCAAAATACATTTTTTTGAACAAAATCAAATCGATCAAATCGATTATAGAAAAAGAATGTCAAAACTTACGGCTCCGATGGGATAGCCTCTAGAAATGCCGTCGGGACTGCGGATCACGTGCAGGTAATATCTGGGCGGCATTTGGCGAATTTCCAGCAACAAAACGGCAGCGTAGTGAACAAAGAGTAGAGCGTCGACTAGCGACAGAGCAAAAGTCACAATGGCCTGTTGTTAATATAAAAAGAAAAATTGAACAACGCGGACAAAAATTGGGAAATTCAAATTTTTTTGGATGGGATACCTTGTAATCGAGTTGATCCTGTTGTTCCACGACTCTCACACCGTAGAAAAGACAATAGGCGAACGTGGTGACGAAAACTAAAAGTAAAAACCAACGTTCTCAAGAAGAAAATGCGCGGCATTGTCGCCCGCGTTGGACGCCAGAAAACGGCCCAACTGCCCAAAATGAGTAGAACCAATTTGACGGTGAGCGTGATGAGTAAACCTTCACATTCGGCCGGACATCTGAGCTGTTCCGATCTCAACGGAACGATTTGCATCCGCGGTAGGAGGACCATGGCCACCGGTGTCATGACAGCCAAAACGGCCAAGACGGCGGCCGTGATCGAGCCGAGATAACGTTGACATTTGAAATTCCATCCCAAATTGCTGTGACTCTGAAATTGTCCCATGGCGTTGGATGACCAGGCGGGATCGTTGGGACCGCCGTCACCGACGCCACGTCCACCGTCACCACCGCCGAGTCTCGACACGTCATCCATCGATCCCGACGCCACCGAAGTGTTGCCCGTCAATGCCGTCGCGTTGTCTCCCCATCCGTCATCCTGGAGCGGATTTTTTGAAAAAAAAAAATGAATGAATGAGCGCTGTGAATCATCAGATGAGCCATTCAATCAATGTGACCTCTTCTCTCTTCTCTCGTGTGTGATTGTCTATTGCGTGTAAAATAACCGACACGACGGGAAAAGAAAATTTTTTTTTTCATTTACATTTTGAATCGCGCGCGGTTTCTTTTTTTTGTTGTTGTTTACACGTGGACATTGCGAGGGTCAGCTGTGATCAATCAAGTCCCCAAGAAAAATGAATAAAACGGTCGGTCTGTTTTTATTCATTTTTTTTTCGAATCTCATTTGAATCATAAAAAATAAAAGTTTGTATATTTACTTGCGGTAAAATTTGGACTTCGATGACTTCTTGATGTTGGCCGTTGTTGGCACGATCTCCGTTGAGGACGGCCGACGTTTGCATGGGCGACGATGAAATCGGGTGATCCCTATGTCCCGCCCTCCTAAAAAAAAACATATAACGACGCCATCGATAAATTATTAAAATAAAAAAAAAGGTAAAATCGACGATGGAATGATTCCCATGAAAGGAAAAATGAGAGAAATAAATTCAGGTCCCGCTCACGGACCAAATGGAGCGATGTCTCTCGTTTGACCATTTAAGGCCAACAGGTGAGAGAAAAAACACCTGGTCCTGTCTACTCACTCGGTTGGGCCGTTTTTATTTATTTTTTAAAAAATTAAGAAAAAAAAATGAAATACGGACGCAGACGGACCTGTGCGATCGGTGATGGCCGGAGCTGGAACTTTTGTTGGACTGGGTCGATGCCAGCGGACGGCCGTGTTGATGATGTCGGGACGAACGAGACGAAGACGATTGGATGCGATTGGATGAAGACAAACCGCCGCCCATGGAATTCGAATGATCGGAGCGCAGCGATTGGTTCTCTTCGCGGTCGTCGACGTTGACGACGTTGTTGCGGTGATGTTGTTGTTGCGATGGCACCTGAATCACCTGCTGTTGTTGCTGCTGTGAATGGCCGACGTTATTCCACATTTGATGGCCGGCCATGTCTTTAACGCCGGACGATGATCCGTTCATCATCAAACCACCGTTTGTCTATTTAAATATTTGAACGTTCTTATTTTTTAAAAAGAATATTTTTCTAAATAATGAAAACAAATTTGATTTCAACTATTTACCTTGAGGGCGTGTCCGTTACCGAAAACGGGCGTCGATCTCGGCGAACCGATGAGCGAATTGGCATTTGAACTTGAATTACCTCCGCCGCCAATTTGATGATTGGATCCCGATCCGGATTCCGGCGAATCCGACAGCATATAAGTCGTCATATTATCGTACATTCGTTTTTTTTTTTTTTTTGTATTTGTTTAAAATCAAATTCAAATCCTGAAAATATACACACAACAATCAAAAAATTTCAAAATAATATTTAAAAGAATTTGGCTTTTTTTCAATCTCAAGGAAATCAATCTGTTTGGATGATGGGCACGCTCTCCTTGAATTAAAAGGAGCTCTATACAAAAATAATAATAAACCGGTCCCGCGTTTTGTTCACCATTTTCAAATCAACGCGCAGAACTGTAACCTCCGAGTGTTTATGCATTTCGTGCACGCACAGCTTTTATAATGATCCAGTCTCAGAATATCAAGTTTTGATATTAAAGTATAAAACTCCCAGTTGTTCAGTTTCTTATTTTTCTTGTTTGCAAGTTTGTTGTTATATAGTTAACGGTGACAACCACATTCTTCTTCCAGTCCAGCGCGGATTAGAGGAGGATAGTCCGTTGACACTATCGCTAAATCATCAAGACAGTTGGGATGTAGCCCCTCAAGGGCGTCAACATAGAAAGAAGAAGAAGAAGAAAAGAGTTGCAGCTGGACCAGTGTCAACGCTATGTCGTCGCTTTTATTTCTTTAAAAAATTGAATTTTTTTCTTTTTTTCCAAGTTGTTGAACAACTTATTTTAACGGATTACAGTTTGTCCAGTTTTTCTTCTAAATCAGACACGAACGCCTTTTGTGACAGTATCAAGCGTTTTTTCCAAGTATCTATCGAAATATGATCGTTTATCAAGTTCATTGGCATCACGGAATGAGTAGCGTTGCCAGTTTTTTGTTAAAATGAAAAATATAACGGTGAAATTCAACATCTATTTTGAGTCATTATTTCAAAATGAATTACTAAGAAGAGCGGCTTTTTTTGGTTTTTTTCGGCAGCCCCCCAAAAAAAAGCGCACAAATTGTGTTCGACATTATTATTATGACGTGCCAGCAGCAGCTGCAGCACACAAGAATTCTAGACAGTCTGTGTAGTATATAGTATAGTAACAAACATTTTGTCCTCGGCGCTCAATTCCGGAAATAAACAGAAGAAGACGACCAACGATCTCTCGAAATAAACTCGGCCAAGGGATGAACGCCGGCGCGCCTAATACACAAGAAACGGGATACATATCGGCGGCGGCGGCGGTGGAATTTTTTCTTCTCCATTGTGTGTGTATGAGAGAGATACGTAAGAATTGTGTAAACCTATACCGTATATTATCTCGATGCGAGGGGGGAGTGTTATCACAAAAATAGAAGAGGACGAACATTTAGCGTCATCGACATATTGGATATCCATTTGAATAAAGTTTCATCAGCCAGCACCTTTCGACTAATATGGAACTGAAAAAAGAATAAAAACTTTTTCTTTGGTCGGCCATTTTGATTCTATTGTAATTGAAAAGACGTCAAGGAGGTAGGCCAGAAGATCATCATCATCACATCTCCCTGCCAAACAACAACAACAACAACAACAACATTGTTTGTTTTTTTTTCTCTTCTATCCATTTTTCAGATGGAAATTCTATCGTAAAAGTTTGTGTCTGCTGCTGCGCATTATAATAATAAAATGAAGATTGTCAAGTCGAGATAAAAAAAGAGAGAGACTCTCTAAAAAGGAATTTTTTTTTTTTTGTTTTCTATCTGTGAATAAGTTCACCGAGTTTCAGACTCGACGGAGATTACAACAAATGTCACACACAGGTGACACACACACAGCCAGTAGATCCATTTGAGGTTGTTGTTGGTTGTTGTTGTTGTTTTTGAGCCTCGTCATCTAACGCCAAAAGAAGAAGAAGAAAAAAATAAAAGTATAGAAAAGATGACTGTCATCATCATCATCTGTTGTCGTCATGTTTTAAGCTGCCGGACAGCACCCGCCGTTGATATTTTTCTGTACTATACGCCGTTCTATTATAAGGAAATAATAATATCTTGGATGTTGTTGCATGGCTAAAGGCTCTCTGGCCTATGACGCTCATCATCTTCGTATGAAAGGCTATGAAACATGGAGATAAATGAGCGGCAATTGAGCGCAACAGCAAAAGCAGCAGCAGCTCTTTTGGCCAAAAAAGGGACACAAAAAAAAACCAACAACTAAACGCTTCCCGTGTTTCATTTCCTTATAGAAACAACAACATATACATCAGTATAATGAAGAGAGCGCCAAAATATCCGAAAAAAAAAAAAAAATTCGTACGGGCGGTCCGTTATTTAAAAAATGGAAAAACAAAAAAATTCCGTCCGACATAATTTTTCTTTTGTTTCTGTATCTCTGCTGCTCCTGCAGAGCTGCCAACAGGTCAAAAAAAAAAAGTTCTTCGTCTCTCCTTGTGGGTGTAATAAAAAGTCTTGAGAAACGTTGGTCGCGCAACAGTTCTCTCTCCCCTTCTTCTTCTTCTTTTAAAATAAAGGTAAGAAGAAGAAGAAGAAATAGTCGGAGAATGAGAGAATTCAGGTGTGCCCTCAAGGGAAGCTGGAGGGTTGTCTTCCCCCCCCCCCCTCATCCACTTGCTGGCGATGGCGATGGAAAAATACAACAACAGGTGAATGGCCCGGGAGGAGCCGAACAACCAAGGATGGAACCGCATCGCCACTGTTGCCATACCATCATTAGATTTTGAGATTCTTTTTCCCCTCAAGTGAAAAAAAAGGAAAAGAAACATGGAAATGAGGGGGGAATTTGAGCTTCTTCTTCCTGTTTTATCAGACTCGAAAGATCAAAAGAGTCTATAGTTCTAATCCCCCGCCGTCTAAATTCAAAATAAAAGACTCTGAGATTGATAGATTTCACGGCCGTTCACCGCATCAGCCAAAATATAAATAAAGAATTCAAAAATTGAAAATTTTAAGTTTTTATTTTGAAAAAGTTGTTTGGCGCCGATTTATTACTTTTCGATAAGAATCTCTTATGGATATAGGCCGCAATGATGACGCAAGTAACAACAACAACAACACGATGTATAGTTGCTATCATATTTCATCCGCAGTTGTGTAATCGTTAAGCTTCTTTCTATAACCGATTGAATGACAGCGAAAAAAAAGTTGTTCCATTATCGTCTGTAATGAGCTCATTTGTGTCGACATTCATATCAGATGATTGGCGTGTCACTGACTCGTCAAAAAGCCAAAAATCATCGTCTAATTTCCTTTTTTTTTTTTTTAAATTTAGTTTTTAAAAAAAAATTAAATAAGGGTGGAGCTCATTGCCTTTTGGGGTTTACCGTGAATTGATGTCGACGACATTACATGGCAGACCTGCAGAATGAATTTTTTTTTCCTTCTTCTTTATCTACCAAACAAGGACGTGCGGATCATTTATTAGAATTTAAAATAAAAATAAAAACTTAAAAAATTTGAATATTCAACGGAAAAAACAAGTTGGGCCATTATATAAATTATTTGACCGGTTTTTTTTGGTTTTTCAATATGAAGAAATCTATCTACCCATTTTCCCAATAGATGAGCTGAGATTATTCGGAAACGAATTTTTTAAAAAATCTCGAATTTCCAGTTTTCATTTGTTTGTTTGTTTTTTTTCGTTTTTTTTTAAAACTTTAACGAATATTTTCCTATTCGAACTTGCGCCCATTTGTTATAAAAAGGAAAAACAGAAAAAAAAAACGTGTTTTTTTTTTGTTTTTTTTTAAAATAAAATAAAATAATATAACGACGAATTTAATATGGCAAGGGTATACATTTAGTCACCTTGATTCTCTCTCTCTCTCTCCAAATTTTGAAGGTAAAAAAAAAAACGAGTTATTTGCGCGACAGAGAGAGAAAGAAGAAGACATTAAGAAAAGCTGTAACTTTTCTTTCTCGTCATTTTTTAATATTTTTCTAAATTAAAAATTGAAGAAAAAATGTTTTTTTTTTTTCTTTGTATATAAAAGGAAAAGTATATAAGAAACCTTTCCCGGTAGTACAGGGCCAGCCAAAAGGATTATATGGAAAACGAAAATGTCTAACTATATAACGTGCGGATTATATTTTTTGAGACGATAAAAAAAGAATTTCAGACTCTGTCTGATATGCTGTTGATGACAAATAGGTTTTTTTTTTTTTTTTTTAAAATAATTCTCACCTTTTTATTTTGTTAATTTTTTTTTCAGATGGGCAATTTTTTCGTTGACTTTCAGGTGTTGGGTGAATGTTTTTTTAAAGAAGAAGTGCCGAGTATCTGATGACAATCGGTTTTACTGTAATCGATAGATATTAATCCAAAGAATCAACACAGATGAAAGAGATAATCCCATCATTGGATTATATAGAATTCCATTCAATCCAAACTATTTAAGAATCTCTTTTTTTTTTTTAATATGAAAACACCAACACACACACACACACAGTGAGAAGAAGAAGAAAAAAAAAATCACATTCACAATCAAATGATGAATTTTTCGTTTTCAGTGCCGCTGGCTGACTCCTGGATGCGCTGCTGTTGCGGCTAAGCGTCCACACTCGACTGAGCTCCGGCTGTACGTCTGAAAAAGCCACGCCACTTTTTCCCCATTTTCTTCTTCTTCTTCTTTTATTACATGTAGTGCTCTCCTGGTGTAGTGTAGTATATATTTATACACGAAGGGAGAAGAGTAAGAAGAAGAAGAAGAGGGAATAAATACAAGAGAATGAAAGAGAAACGAAATATATATATACACACGAACCCTGTGGCAATGCGGCCGCCCTGTTTGGACCGCCCTTCTTCTTCCTATATATAGGAAAAAAGGGCTCCGGTGTTTGGCACCCTACGAAAAAAAACAACCAACTCAAACGAAAGAAATACACTTGGCGTCAAGCCGAAAAAACAAAAACAAAATAATGAATTAAGAAATTTGTTGAACATTTTACCTTTAATTTCATTATTTTTTTTTTGCCCCACCGAAAAAAATGAAAGATATTGAACCCATGTTCATTTTGTGTTTTGGGCTGTTTTTATGTTTGGTATATTATAATGATGATGATAGCAAGTTCCGCTCGAGTTGAGCTCCTGTCTACGTTTCAATGTGTCCATCCATCCAGATCGAAATGGGATTACTAAAGTCCCTCCTATACTAACCACCCGCCTTATCTTATATAGACACGCAATTCTTAAATGATATTAAACTAAATACTATATTACATATAGGTTAATCCTTTTTTATAGTTTTTATTAAAGTTAAAACCGCAATGACATAAAAAATGGATTATTTTAAAAACTATATTTTGTTTTTGAAAGTTGCTGTTTCATTTTTTAAACCTTTCTTTACTGGAAATTTCGAATTTCTTGTGTTGCGCATTCCATTGAAATTTCAACTTCAAAAAAATGTTATTAAACATTAGAAAAAAACTGGAATGTCTCAAAATGTGTTTTTCTCTTTTCGCTATAGGCTTCGTTCGTTCGTTCGTTCGTTCAGAAACGCTCCGATGATGAAAAACGGGAACACATTCCGGAAGGATTTTCTTATATTTAAGGTGCAGCTATTATAGCTTGAAGGCAACATATACACGTGTAGAGTTAGATATATAATAGTAATATGTAGACATTTGTGAGAGTCTTTTGATTTCTCTCTCGCACAGTTTTCGATGGTGAATGGGACATCACAGCACATACTCGACTCCATCTCCCACATAACATAGAACATCCAGTGAGGCACAGCAGCTCAATACTGTGGATATGTTTTTTGCGGGACATGCGGTGAACAACTTTCAAGGTTCTTCTTCTATTCTATTCTATTCTATTCTATTCTTTTTAAAAAAGTAACGCATCGTTAATTTCATTTTTTTTTTTCGGGTTGAGGATTGAAGAATAAAAAGCTGTCGCACGTCAATGACGACGGATGGAAAAAGGCAACAACGTGAGAAACAACAACAACTAACCAACGTGTGGCTTGTATATAATAGGGTCTGTCTCTACTAGCTCTAGCTCTCCTCTGTGTGTCGAAATGGTTCACGAAATAATAAGAAAGAAAGAAAGGAAAGAAAGAGGCTCATGAGAAAATCACGTCGTCGGCGGTTCGTCGGCGGTTCGTCTAAATCCCAGCCAGCAGCAGACACACATAGAGACTGTCTTTTATATATTTTTCTGTATAGCATTAGCCGGCCCTTTATAGAACTGGATGCCAGCATCCCGTCACGAGTTTGAAAGAAAAGAAACTGAAAATAGATTTTTTTTTTTTTTTTTGACTTTATTTTTATAAATAGACTAGAAAAAATAAGAACTCGAGATGATTCACGATCTAGTATAGTCTCCCTGTGTTTGTGTCAGTCAAAAGAAAACGCGGACAAATTGAACTTGGAAAAATTGGGCGGGAATTTCGAATTTTTTTTTCCGGGTCTTTTTGGCGAATAGACACACTCACGATATCACGGTGGGAGGGCACGCAGAAAAAATAACAAGTGTCGGATCTAGAAGCGTGAGACTCTTACTTTTTTTTCTAGAATATTTTGATGATGACCTCCCGAACTTGACATCATCGTCACATATATATATACTCCTCCCGTGGAAAATAGGAGGAGTTGCGGGCAAATGACAAAAAAGATTTTTTTTCAAAGTCGAACACGACGAGATGTATCTAGTATAGTGTAGTAGTAGTACCAGCAATTCTATTATTATTATTATACAACCTCAACATTTTTTTTTTTCAAATTGAAATGTGAGCCTCTTTCTTTGACGTCTTCCTTTCATATACGAACCGAATTGAATCTCAAAAACGAAATGTCATTTTTTTTTGTGTGCCATTTGATTCATTTTGAAATTGATTGATAAGATTAGAAAAACGAATTTTATTATAGAGATCCATTGCGTCACCAGACAAAGAAAAAACCTCTTTTTTCATTATATTATTTTTTTTTTATTATTTTATTTTATATTATTTTTACGTAATGTCAAAAAGAAAAAAAAACGACAATCACTTTTCTAGAATTTTTTCTAGTAACGTGAATGTAGAGTGTATACGACCTGTTTAAGTGGATATAATTGACAGAAATGATCCATCATGAGCTGTAACTCCAAGAAAAAAATTTCCAAATGTGTCCCAGGTTGTTTATTCTCTCGTCTCTTTCGATGGAAATGTTCAAGAAAAAGAGACACACAAAAATTGATATTATACAATGGCTGTCTCTCTCTTTCTATAGTAAGATCGGCACTGCTTTTTTTATAAAAAAAACATTCCGAGACTGACGAATGGCGCTCAATGATTTATCGTTTGAAATTGAATATTTGATATTCTTAAAAAAATTGTGTACAGCATTTAACTGGTTGTTTGGCTTTTTAGAAAATGATTCATTATATATATTTATATACTGCGCCATCAGGTTTTTTGTGTGTCACAATTATTCTTTTGATTTTTAAAAAAATATTTCGATCGAATTTCGGGAGAATTTTCGAAATTTTCATTGTACAATTGACGAGTGTTATTACATCCGACATTGTACAATAACATAAAGGAACGTGCCTTGCGTCGATGCCCAAACTCTGCCGTGTACATCGCGTTGCCATGGCGACGGACCCCTTCGCAAGAAATAGACGCCCGGTGATGACGCATCGTTAGTTTTGGGGGGGATTGTGTATAGTGAAAGAGGGTGAGAGAATTTCACGGTTACACGTGACTGTCTATAGTTGTATAGACTCAAAATGTATTGATCTGTTTCATTTCCAGTCATCGTCATCACCCTCCATAAAAGAAACTCACAAACATTTCGTTCTTCCCCCCCATTTTATATTTTTCGATATTTACACATGTCTGATTGTCTGTGTGTGTATACACAAACAGGGGCGTGTGCGTTTGGTTGCTGCTGTGTTGCGTTTTGTTTTTTAAATATTTTTTCTCATTTCATTCCGAAAAATCGTTTGATTGCGCAATCAAGAAAGAAATTCGTGAGTTCGTTATACACGCCGATGATGGATGGATATCACCATAGAACAAGTCGCACATCTTTTTGCTCCATTTTCTGAGATCTTTTGTTTACATAAGAAAATATCTGTTGGATGAATCACTTGTAAAAAAAACTTTTAAAAAACAATCGGTGGCTCATCCACATTCTGTTTGCTGCCCTTAACAAACGAAACGAAACAAAACAAAACACAAAAAGGTTAAAATATGTTGTCAGGTGTAGAGCAAACGCCGTGATGGATCGATTTGGGATGTGCTGCTGTTGTTGTTGTTTTAATTGAAAAACAAAAAATGGGACGTAATGAACATTTTTTTTTTTTTGGCAGAATAATAATCAAAAAAAAATAAAGGGGGTCCATCATCTTTTTAGATATATATAAAAAAATATTTATTCAAATTGTTTTCATTTTTCTCAGTTGGGGGCCTGAAACTACTCGACTGTCAAAAAAGAAAAGAGATTTCGGCCAAAAAAAATTGAACGCAGACGCGGTTTGTCTTAGTAGTTGTGAGTGTTGACCGTAAACGGAAAACAATGAAAGAAGAGGATAGGACGAACCCTCCGTGAGAAAAAACAAAAACAAAAACGAAACAACTAAAAAAATTGGGCGTTTTGATGTGAAATTGTTTTTGTTTTTGTTTTTTTTTTCAATTTTTTTAACAAAAATGAATGAAATTTTTTTTTTGGGTGGGTCCGCTATTTTTCGGCTCGGCCAAGCGAATCTATAAAGGATTAGAATGAAAATTCTATAAGCTTCCGGTTTATTTTGTGTCATTATTCTCATTCATTTATTTTTTTAAAAATTGTAAATGACAATTTTTTGATTATGTGGGGGCCACCCATTTCGAAATAAATATTCTGAAACAAAATCTCAACTGCGTTTTTCTTTAAATTAAAAATCAAAGTTGATTGTGAATATACAGAAAAATGTTTTCAATTCTAAATCAGAAGCTAAAAAACAAAATTTCACGCTGGTTTTCTTTCTTCTGAGTCTTATCAAAATGCTCCAACTGTTGGATATATTATAACGAAGTCGTCGAGTATACGTAGAAATCGTGAAATTTTTATCAACATTTTATCTCTCTTCTCGTTATTATTATCATTTCCCCTCCACTGGTTGCGCGTTGTTGTGTTTTTTCTTTCTTTTGTTTTACATACGCGCGCGTAATCACAATCGTAATAATAATTTCAAAAAAAAAAAGTTAAATTAAAAATGCGAATCGAACAGACAACATTCTTGGTAGGGAGATAAAACGAAGGTTATCATTATTATTATTATTTCAAATGAAAAAAAAAGAGCAAAGACAATGGGAGAGAAAATTTTTAAAAATTGTTTGGATATTTTATTTTTTTATTTTTTAAAAAATAAAATAAAACGTCCTTGCGTGATGGTAGATGACCCATTAAGACGCGGCAGCAGAATGTTCTATTAGCGCAGGTAATACAAATGAATTGCGTCGCAGATGGTGTTAAATTTAAAAAAAAACAGCTCCAGTTTTTTTAACAACTTTTCAACTGGGTGGGCCCTTTTCCCTTGTAATATTTTCTAAATTTGAAACGATATTTTAAATAAAGTCACCTGTCTCTTTTGAAATGATGAACGTCGCATCGTTGATTGAGCGCCCCAAAATGGGAATTGACGTTCCGTGTCGATGAGAATCAGACCTTCTCATATTCAATTAAATCAATTCAAACAAACTATGTAGGACGTCACAGACCTAAATATGTGAATGACACGATCAAAGAGCCGATGGCGTTGCTATATTATTATAGCGAATAAACCTCAAGTAAAAAAAAAATAATTATTAAAAAACAAAAAACAGAAGACGATTGGTTTATCTCTTTCTTTTTGAGGCTCCTGCTGCTGGACAATAGATAATAATTATATATAAAAATCTATGGAAATGAGGCTAAGAATTATTCTGACCCAATCAACGAAACTATATAGCGCGCCCAAAATAAAAAGAAATATGTCGACTGATATAAGCAGCTGTTGTCTCTTATATAACTTCTTTTTCATTTATATTCCATGGGAATGTTCTAATAATTACGAGTCTCCTGACTGAGCGGATACGAAGAATAAAGGCCGTCAAACAACGCTGCTGTCACGATCTTCATTTTCCTATTGTATATATGTATTTATATATAAATCCAAGAGGTCAGGACTGTATAAAAGGGCTGGAGAAGAATAGAAAGAGATAAGGCTATTATGTATATTTTTATATACTGTACAGCAGCACACAAATAAATATCATTTTTTTTTTAAATTTCATTTGATAAAAAATAATTAACCTGGCGGCTATATTTATATTGAATCAAGTCAATCAAACTTGTTTTTTTGTTTTGTTTTAGAATTATCCGCACGTAGAATAGAATAAAATCATTTGGATATTATGGAAGAAGAAGAAAAGAAGAAGTTGTCGATGGAAAACCAATCAAAGACTCTCTCTCTCTCATCTTATATAGAGTTGCAGAACAGGTTTTTTGTTTTTATATGTTGGAATAACAATTTCCTGATGTGTGTTCTGTGTATATAAGCCGCTCGTCTTGGGCATGGTTGATATTGTTATTCTCCTTGAATACTAAAACATTGTCGACGGACGAGTCTTAATAGATATATACACGTTGGCTGCTGGGTTGGTTCACCTAAAATGGGAATATTTTTTTAGAAATTCTTATAAATTGGGAAACAGAGAAATTGAGGGAACCAGCAGGAGCAACAGAGAAAAAAAAAACAGAATAAATATACACAGTAGCCAATTGGATATAAAAGTTTTTCCATTTCACATTTTTGGAGTTGGTCGATTTTGTTTCTAGTTTCAGTTTTTCCCGGAATTTCAAATAGAAATTTTCTTTTAAATTTTGAAAAAAGATTTTCAAATTGGACTCTGGCAGTTGTCACTCACTAAAATTTAAACCACGCCCAATCATCAATTCTTTAAATTTAAACATTCTTTAAATTTAAAAAAAGTGACCTTCATGTTTAAAATTTCATTCTGATGTGCATATGATTGACAAATTTTCATTTGGTTCGTCCCTTTCATTGGACCCATCAATTTGTTGATTGATTTCAAAATGCGACGATGACATGCACATAGCTGGGCCAGCAGGGATGAATAATATACAATAACAAGTTCATTAGTGAATGTAAAGCTCGTCTGGCGTGGCGGTGGTGTGTAACGCGGCTGGAATTCTTTTCTACTCCATTAGCTCGTTAATGCATCCGTCTTGTCGTCCTTTTTATTTTTCTTTCATTTTCTTATCTGTTGCGCAGTCGTGCCACCCGACAAGTAGAAAAAAAACCCCAAGAAACTGGAAGTTGCTGCGCTTCAACTTATTCTTCTTCTTCCCAGCAATTTCTAGAACTGCTGAATCAAAAGAATAAGAAATATATAAGACAATTTTATTACCATTTGTGGCAAATGTCATCGCACTGGGCTCGCGCGACCTCGCCATCATTTCCTCTTAGCCGCCGCAGTCTGAGAGTAAAAAAAAAACGGGTTTCTATTTTCTTCGTTCATTAGATTTAGACATATACGGGTACGTACGTACGTACGTGAAATTTGATCAATAGAAAAGATTTCACATTTTTATGACCAAAAACAAAATCTAAATCAATTTTCATCCTTGAAAACTGGAATGCGCTTCATTTTTTTTTTTTTTTTTTTTAAATTACCAAATTTTTAAAAACTTAAATTTGAGTAGACTAGAATGGGGCACCCTTAGCTTATTCTTAAAACGGTCAAAAATCGTTAAAAATAAAAATATTTTTTAAAAAAGAACGACGACGATATTTTTGTTAGAGGAAAAAAAAAAAAAGGTGCCGGACATGTTGGCGCTGACGGACGACGGATAAGTTTTTCTTTTTCCAAAAAAAAAAAGCATCCCGACGTTATAATATACGGAAAAGATTGCGTGTGTTGGTCTATTGCCGGTTGCTAATGGCCCAAGTCGGCCATTAACTCGCTGAATAATTACACCGACAGGTAGTTCTTGTCGTTTAGATTCTTCTTTCTTTCTTTCTTTCTTTCTTTCTTTCATGTTCCAACATAAAAGAAAAGAAGAATATGTTTTCCTCTCTGCCGATGATGATGGGCGTCCATTGTCCCGATATACACAAAACCGTGAGTGATTCCAATTCGATACGCTTTTGTATAAAAAGCTACGAGTGCTGTACGGTATACACCCGCCCAGTTTCTTCTTCTTCTTCTTCTTCTTTTTGAATTTCTCAATGTTTGAGAAAAGAACGGCGTGTGTGTTGAACATTTCCATATGCACAGCAAAACACAAAGAAACGAAGACGATGAAGGTGAAAAAGATGTGTGTAGACTCTCATCCATTTTCCCGGCTGTGAACTTGTCGTCGTTATGTTGGTAGGTATATAATAGCATTTGAACGCCGGCACGATCTAGTCACGCTGGCCCGCATCAATCGTCTTCGGGAAATCTAAAAACTGTGTGATGCCCAGCTCACTGACTGGCTGCATATATCTTTCACATATATTACCATCATCATATAATAGCTAGCAGCTATGATGAATATAGTTTCAGAGTTATTCCAGACCCAAAGGTCCAATTCTAAAAAAAAGGGAAAAATTAAATTTTTTTTTTAAAAACAATTTCCCAAATTAAGTCAAATTATTTGAATTCATTTGTCGGCATTGAATAAGTTGAACTGGTTTCTTCATATTTTTTTAGTTATAGAATTTGAGCGGTCAACTGTCTCAAAATACATCCTTTTTAGGGAAGGGGGGGGTCGCGGTGTCTTTTATTCCAAAATATCATTTTCTGCTCGACGAGGTCGAAAATTGAAAACAAAAAGCGGATGAGACACGTCGTCGTCGTGTATATATTTATAAAAATACAAGGGAAATCTTCTTCTTCTTACAGTCGTGCATGTTCAACCATTTTTAGGGGGGTTCCAACCAGACCACACACACACAGCCCATCTCTCAGTTATTCCAGACAGGTAAAGAAACTCAAATATATACAAAGAAATAAGGAGCCAAAAGAACACAAGAAGGATAAAATGCTGGCCGATGAAGAAGCGCACGTTATAATCACCGGGCAATATACACAACAACGACACAAACACACACAAAAACTGACGGCGATTTTGTTCATGTATTTACTATTTACCAAGTTTATATTCTTATAGCGGCCAAAGAAATTTTCCTTTTTTTGGGTGCTGCTGCTGCTGAGCTACTCCTGCGCAGCACATATACATACATAGGAACCCCATCTCCATCAGTTATTATTATGATTTTGCGGCGCCCTTTTACCTTTCCATAGTAATAGTATATATCTAAAAAACATATTTTCTTATCCATTTTCTTTTTCTTTTTGATTATTTATGGGTGTATAGGTGCTCCTCACACACACAGGTCTCCCTATCTATAGGTCTTGTCGCCTTGTAATTTTCGTTTCCTCATTACCTCAACCTGTACAGAGAACCTTTTTTTTATTTTTCGGACCATTAATTAAATTTTTTTAGAAAGAAAAAAGGTCAGACTCGTATACCCTCGACGATAAATAATAACGACCGTTACGAATGCGATTTTCCTATTTTTTTTTTTTTCGATTTATAAAAACTACTGGACATTTGAATTGAATGACACGGTTCAGCAATTGTTAGAGAAAAATGCGCTTCCTTCCCCACCACTGTCTAATATAAATTTTCGATGAATTTCAGGTAGGTGTGTGTACGTACCCACAAGTCTCGAATTTCGCTCTGTCGAGTTTGTTTGTTAAAGTGCCGCATAAGAAGCAGCTCAAAAAGAGGAGGAATGTTTTCGTTTTTTTTTGTAAAATAACAATAAAAAATCGGAATTCTTTTGATGTGTATTGCGTGTTTTCCCACTGGCACCGGTGAGCGGTGCCTCTGTTTTTGGTGTTGCTCGAATATGAATATAAGAAAGAAGAAGAAGAAACACAACAAGAAGAAGAAGAGGAGAGACATTGGGCAATAAAAACACAGCACGACGAAAAAGGGCAAAGAAAGAGAGAGAGACCCCCTCTTTGTCGAAATATATAATGACTATCATTTGCCGATGATGAAACTTAAGAGCGACAAGACAAGAAAAATATACGTATATGCATATAGGCAATGTGATGTTGTGTACTACTTCTCGTTGTGGTGTGTTGTTGGCCCTATATGTTGATGTTTTCTCATTTTCTTTTGATGTAGAAAAAAAACAAAAACAATTCCGCCAAATGTTTTTTACTTCTTTCGATAGACATTGTCTAATCATCCTTGGGCGCCCTTTTTTTTTAAAAAAAAAAAGAATATCCATTTGCGGTTTTGATATAATTTATTTTTATTTATTTTTTTTTTTTTTGTAAAAATGAACCGAGCTCCGCGTTTGAATGTAAGAAACTGTCACGAAACAAATACACAAAAAAACTTGATTGTTTATTTTTTTTTTGGTTTTTTTTTTAAATTTTCGATTGTTAATTAGCATTTTTTTTTCTAACACAAAAGGAACGTTGGTGAATTTTTTTCGTATTTCATTTGAAAAAAAAAAATAAAAATAAAAATAAATTTTTGACTGCTGTGTGGAATTATGATTCTTTGTGTGTTGATTCTTTATTTGTTTATTCACTGAAATTTTTCATCATTTCCCCCTTTGTTTTCAATTTTCTCGCCGACTCGAAAGCAGGTAAAGAACGCAGCACACACACACACACCGGTTGTGTAATAATAATAACGAAAAGCGCGTACGGTAGGTGTTGAATCTTCCGAGCCGACAAGGCACTGTGCGCAAATGTTGCCCCGTCTCTATAATGACGGGGGCATTACCTCCATTTCTTTTTTGTTCTTCTTCTTTCAAAATAGAAATTCCGAGTTTCACCCGCTGTTCGACTAATTTGATCAAATTTCAGGTGTGTAAAATGAAAGAAAAAAAAAGACCCCCAACCAATATGTATATACAGTGATATCATTCTTATATAACACAGTCGAGTTAATATAAAGAAACTTCTTCTGACTTTATCAACAATTTGAAACGAAGCAGAACAAGAAGAACAAGAAGAAAAGTCTTAACAGCATTCACCGCAGCCTAGCGTGCACCAGAATAGAACAAAAATTAAAATGAGCCTTTTTTTCTTTCTTCTTCTTCTTGTTGTTGTTCCGAGTCTTTTTTTTTGTTCCGTTGCAGTTTTGGTGGTGGGTACAATACCCGTCTCCAAAATAAGAAACTCCGCGGAGGTCTTCCCCTCCACCTTACATGGTAATCAGGTAGTGAAAAGAAAAGATAGTAGAGTATACCAGTAGCTACTACGAAATGAAATAAAAACGAAGAAGAATAAGAAGAAGCCAAAAACAGTAATCATCATGTGTCGGAGCATTTCCAGCAGGTGAACATTTTTTTTTGTGATTGTTTCCCCCTTTTTTTTCTGTGGGAAAGAAGAAAAAATGAAATCAGGGTAGAGAGTCGGAAAATGGCGTGACAAACTCACGACAAATTGGTCCGTTTTCTAACTCTCCGACAGCTTCGCGTAGATAATAAATTACATCTCTCGAAAGAAAAGGGACACCTATTTCTGGTCTGGTTTCTTTTAAAAATATTTTGAGCGAGAGAAAAATCCTAGTCACGCAAGACACGACCAACTGCTCGATAATGAAAGACAAATATTGACACAAAGACGGCGCTCCCTTGTATACCTCTATTCATATTTGAACGAAAGTCTTCTCCTCAACAATTGGTAAACATTACACTACACACATTTTCTGTCTTTGAGACGCAAGGAAAATAAACGGCTAAAGCGTGATTGCCGAACAAATGATTAGAATTTTCATAGGCAGAAAAGAAACCAACCAACAAAAGCAAAGGCACGGACAGAGCCATCTGTTGTGGATATCGTGTGGAAGGATCTAATATAATAATTTTAAACGTGAATTATTTATATATCTAAATGTGGGTGCCAGAGGCCTGCAATGACTGGTCTGGAATTGTTTTTGGAAGAATCGAAACTGGGGTGCTGGTTTGTGGAATCTGTGGACGGTCTGAAGTGGATGGACTTGCTGTGTCTCTCCAACCAGCCATTTCCAAGTCGACAGCTTTCTTCGCAGCCTTTTCTTCTTCTTGCATACGCTTGGCCTCATCTATCTCGTACTGGTATTTGGGGGCAGTGATACCAAGGAAGTCAGCCAGGGTCTCACCAACGTAATCACAGGCAGCCAATGCTTTGGAGGACACGTGGGAGAACCAAGGTATCCAAGTCATAGTTTTCTAGGAAAATAAACAAAACAAATAACATAAAACTGATTTATTGGCATTTGAGTTTTATAGAAAAATGTAAGACTTACAGGGTCTACCAGGGAGGTGCCAACAGGGACAGGGTAGACTCCTTCTTCGTCACTGCTGAATTCTTCGTAAACTCCATCACTGCAGTGAATGTATCTTTTCACCTTTCTGCCAGACTTGATTGGACTTGACAGTTGTCCTGGTTCCAAATTGACACTGACGGCAGCAGCCATATTATCTCCAAGGCTATCTCCAGCAACACTTGACTGTCACACACAAAACAATCAATAAACAATTACACATTCCCATCCACAATATAAAAACAAGAATCTACAGTCAAAACCACACCTTCGATGGTAGAGGATCCTCCATAAAAAGAAAAAAAAAAAAACAATATCCGGGGGGAGCGATGATCCAATAAAAATCCAAATCAAGATTGACACAATCTGGCAATATAAAGTTGCACAGACAATACCTCTGCTGCTTCTCTCAGACTAGTATAGATATAAGATAATAATAATGGGTAATTCGTAGAAAGTTATAAAAAAGCTGCTCACAATTATTATGAAGCAACAACAACAAATCGAAATATCCTTGGCAACGTTGCGTAATTTCTTTTTTTCTTTTCCTCATTGTAAATTGCATTTTTTTTTAAAAAGGTGAACCAGCAGGGAAAAAAAAGGAGTCTATTCAAAATAATAAGAGATAAGATTTTTCCTAAGAATTTAGCATTAAATAGTTGTTGCTACCTATTGAGTCTCTGTCTCTTTATAATACTTAGAGCGAGCTGAAATGAAAAAAGCATGACATTTTTTTTTGCTCGGCTGTGTAAACATTCGTCAAAAGCTCTATGCGTATGTCGTCGTGACATTTCCATGAATACCAAAGTGATGAAACGGTAAATGTAATAATCTTTCCGGTTGGAGGGGAATGTCTGAATAGAAGTCGAGGACCGATATTATATTTTAAAGAAAAGGTTTCTGTTCTTTTTTCGTAACTGCTCAATAGAGTCCAAATAATCGTAATCTGTGGAATTTTACTCACCAACTTCACTCGTTAGAATTCCTTTTCAAAGTTGTTGAAGCGACTTTATCCGATCGGAATTCGCATTCGCTCTCATTTGAGTAATCCGCAATTCGCCTTCATCTTTTTTTTTTGGCTTGTCAAGATTTTAAAAGAGAGCTAGATATCTCTCTGCTGCTGCTGGCGAATCAAAGAGCTAATGATATATAGTAGGTGCTAGAGAGGGGGGAAAAACATCGTCGTCGGCAAAGTTCACAAGTTTCTATAGCTGTAAATCCATATGGCCATTTGCTTGCGTATTTACACGTCAGGAGCATTACAGGAGCGTGGGAGAAAAGACTTCCAGCATGCACTCTAGGAAATTTGTATTTAAAAAAAAAGGTCTTTTCAAGAGCATTATTATTACACAGCTCATATATATATGTAGTAGTAGTAGTACACTTTGAAGCAGTACGTTGAGTCCGGGAGTGGGTTCCGCTCGTGTGATGCAGACTTGAAATATCTAACAAAGTTGTATACTTGGATGACGGTATTTTTTTTTTTGGTAAAAAAAAAGTATAGAACACTAAAAAACATTCGGTCCTCAAAGATTTTAATTTTATAGTGAATAATAAAAAGGGACCGGAAGTTGGACACTATATGTAGTGATAGACAAAAGACATGGATTTATTTGACAGATTATTTTATACAGCGTGAGAATCTTGTTACTATTTGTCTCTCAAGATCGTGTCGACGCAACTTTTTTCCTATCTTTCTTTTCTTTGATTTAACATTGAATATACGCCTCGTCGACTTTCGTTCAAATATTTGAATAAAAGAATCTTCTTCCATTTTCTCGTCCGCAAATCTTTTAAAATCCTCTTATTATAATCGCGATGCGCAGACACACAGAGCCAACATGAGCAGCATTCAAGGTAAAAGATCAAATAACCTTATTCCTTCCGGTATTTTATTTCTTTATTTCTTTATCTATTTATTTTCTTCCTACGGCGCATATCTATATATCTCTGAGATCTCTGTGGCAATCCGCTCAATAATTTCCCATTGGCGTCATCAATATAAAACGTTATTAATAATGGACATAATACCAAGCTAATAAGTACGTATATATAGCAAAAACAACTCTATATAATAATAATATAGGCCCCTAGTAGTAGATATAAATGCAGTTATAAAAGACCATCAACGTTCTACATCCATGGCAGACCATGTTGAGCTGGTTGCGATGGTGACCCGTGGTGACCAATCGACTTTTTCTTCTTTTTTAAAAAAGTTTCCCAACTCGATAGTTTATATTTATTTAAGTTACACACGTAGATTCAAATGTTAATTAAGCAAGTCAGCAAAGTATACACACCGTCCTTGACCGTATGGAATACAATCGAGGCACTTATATAATGGAAAGATATATCTCTTCACCATCCAGAAAATGCACTTGTCAATTGACCAGCAATCGAACGCTATATTACAACATAGAGAGATGAGAGTTGGCGTAACAAAAGGAGGTGGTTACCACTGCGTGTGTGTGTACACAGTGACTCTACGTTTATTAACGAGATTGGTCTTTTGTTGACGATCAGCAGTAGCGTGGCTGTCTTTATTCTCTCTGTATTACATCGTCGTGATCGGAATGCGGGACTAAATGCTTCGGGTAGTACCTATATACAATATTAACAAGCTGACGTGACTGATCAAAGTGAGTAACTAATAGTGTAATATATACGATGTCTACATGCGTTGGAACTATAGAATGGGCTAGTAGATTGCTAGGGGCAGCCTCGAGTTTCTATTGTCGTTCAAGTATAAAAGAGAAGCTAGATAAAGTTATTTTTCATCCCCCGCCATCAGAAAATCGAGCCAAGCTTTGATTGTCGCAAGATATACGTGACACTGCTGACGTTCACTGGAAATAAAGTAGAATAGAGTTGTACAGCAATCAAAATAAAACGAGGATTTTTATTGGGTGAAGAATAAGAAGAACTCTTTTGAATTCATCACACACAGAATAACGAAACGTTGTGACGTACCCAAAAGACCTTGAGATATTCCTCGAAGCTAATTTTTTTTTCAAAAAAAAAAAAAAAAGTTGTCGTGAACTCATCAACTGCACTGGTGACAACGCCCAGTATCTATAAATATTCCACAGATAGTATAAAATTGTAAATTTCTGCTGTGTAGAGCATCTTCAACAGTGGGCTGCCAACTCGATTTCACATCCCAGCGCTTGGTGTCAATTATAACTAACCACGTCAATTTTGAAAATAATTTTTTTTAACCTTTTCTTCGATTAAAACTGTCAGCGTTTTCGCCTACGATCATCGCCAGTTGCCAACGTGACATGACACATTCGGTACTTTATACTAAGACCTATATGTCACTTGAGAAATGGATCAATTAACCACAATTCCCGCGATCTATTTCATACTATATGGAAGTATACATCAAGTTTCTGAAACCTTTTTTAAAAACTTGTCATGACTTCGATGCGGCAAGGTGTGTGCCAATCGATCCCTTCTATTCATATAACCACAATATATAACAAAAAAGTTTCGTCTACAGCATATTTTTTGATCGTTGAACACGCTCAATTTGTGATGCTCACGCTCGGAGACGACGACTGAAACAAAGAAATGTATAGAAAACATGTATGAAGCGATCGAATGATTGCTCTTAATAGAAAAGAAAAAAAAAACGGTACAAATAAGAAAGAGAAGACGTATATACTCACTGCTATACGTCACAGAGTCTACACTTTGGTTGATTGAATTGACTTGTATATACGTACGCTGAGCTATTTTTATACCGCAAGCCACAGAGGGCGACTTCTTTGTATATTACTACACACAGCATATCCGACGCAGTAAAGTAACAATTATTGGAGTCTTGTTTCTTCTAGCTGCTCCCTCAGCATAGCATCAGTCCATTTGGATCCATAAGGTTGATGGCCTAGAGCTGTAGAATTACTCTACGTATAGTATCGTAAGAAGAACCCATGCGATCATGTTATTTAATTAAATATATATAGTACGTTGTTCATATCATCATAAGTTCAATAATACTGTTCTTCTTTCGTCCCCATTTTGAGTTTCACTTTCTTCTGGATGGGAGTTATAATTCCCTTGAGCAATCATTTCACTACATGCTTAAAGTAGTAACTTGACAAAAAAAACTTAAGTCGTTGTGCATCAAGTAGTTTCCTTTTTTTTCAAAGTAGACTCTGACGAACGTGTAGGTGGAAGAGAGCAAACTGATGCGCTGTAGACGCTGTTTGCAACTGACGATTGATCGCGTGGGATGATTTTCAACAATGATCTGTGTATGCACTACAACTCGCCCGTAGTAGTTTTCGGCCCTATGGGCAAAGTGTCACTTAAGGGAAAACCTAATTATTGTACTCGAGCGATAGATGCGATAAAAGTATCGACTGATGTTATAGACTAATAACAAGTGGAATCACTTTTTCCATCCCACCAGCATATCTCGGTACTTTTCGTCTCACTTTGCTCGTTAGCAAAGTTACTTTTCATCTTTCGGGACTCTTGCTAATCACGTACTGTGATCTTATTCCTAACCAAGTACGTGTGCCTAACAGATCAATCTTTTAGCCTATGATACGAGATTCATATATTCAGAGTGCATCGTCAATATTCAACCCCAAGTTTCCATTACGCGTACCCAAATCTGGAATTTGATGATGGATTTACAGTTATAATTAATACAAAAAGTTGCCATCACGGGGGAATCGCTACCATCGCGCTAAAATCAAGCGCAAAACATAATTTAGCCAAAGCTTTTAGTCTTTTACCAAGAAGGAATCGAGTCGATTATTATCATTACTTAATGGCCTAGTTGGTTTCGTTGCAACACACCATCCAGCAGTCAGTTCGCCATTTGTGCGATAAATAGTTTCCAAGAAAATGCAATGAATCATAAATTATTCAATGCAACTTAATTGCAACTCTCCGAGCACGCCTACGTCAATTCGTTCAGCTCAGGGATCATTTCTATAGATAATAGGCGAAAATCCATACAGGTCTAACAAAATCCAACATACTTTTTTTTTAAAAAGAGACGCAGATATAGAAAAGAAGAATAATGTGTGTCTTATTTGTAATTTTCATTCGGATGCGCCACAGAATGAACCGCAAACGGTCTGATAAACTCATGAAAGTAAATTAAGAAGCAAAAAGGGGGAATTACAAATCATCGGCGTTTGCCCAGCAGGACGTCTTTTTCTTTTTGTCGTTTTTTCACTTCATCAATGTTGCGGTTCTTCCAATTGCTCTTGCGCAACTTGATGGGTCGACTTCCCACGTACTTGCCTGTTGAACGACAAAGAAGACAAACAAAATGAAATCATCTCGCATCCAATCTAGACTGATTCTAGCTTACATTATAAGGCTTCATCACAGAGAAAAAAACATACAAAATATCAACTTGGACAAGATGGAAAGAAACTATCATGGGTGGATCACTAGGCAGCAATCCAGCAGGTCTAAGACAACAGGGGTCGAAGGCAACGATAAACCGCATCAAACGAAAGTTTGAGGCGCATGTGCATCCCTTTTTCAAGAGACTATAAGAACCCATACTGGGTGGCTCATGCCCTCCAGAGCAAACCCAACTTCTTACAGTCGATGGCAGGTTAAGTGGCGCTGCCATTGACACCCTTGTTCCACACAAAAAAAAACAAAAAAATTGAAAGTAAATCGGCAAAGAAAAAAAAAAACGCCCTCCTCTAATAAAATTGACAGAAAATGGAGTTGAATTTGATTTTGCGAACTCTTTGTCTCATCGCCCTGATTTGCACTTGTACCTCGACCGACTCATCTAATCTTGGTGGTGATTCGTTGGAGGATTCCTTCCCCTTGATGGGCCAAATGGACAAGCGCCAACCGTTCAAAAAACTGCGATCGTACAATCCCATACTGATTTACCATCAATCTATCCGACAACCGTAAGTTGTTTTTATTAAAAAGGATCATTTCAATTTTCCTCCCAGAACTTGCTAATCGAATTTGAAAAATTTGTCGTTAGCTTAGTCTCTGCTCTAAATCTAAAAACGGTTCATCTGACATTTGAGTGCCACTGATATTTTTTGAAAAAAAAAAAAATTTAATCATAATTTCATGAAAATGTTATTCAGACGGTACCTGCCAAAAATAAATAGCCATAGCGAACCACCAGTAAGCGAACGTGACATCCCAAGACGACTCATTCGACGCGGGAATAACAAGACTCATTCTAATTTGCAACCGCTCCTCGTCTGGAACCATCAACTGCTCCCCAATTTCTATAACAAGCGGCAGCCGCCCTTCTTCATGAACTCATTGCGCAGAGATGGCTACCCGAGTAATACGAAGAACACTTTGGCTGTCAAACGATCCGGTGGATGGGTAAATGACACTAGATTATCGCAAAATGTCTCATCGTTAAGTTGATGATTTGCCTTCAATTACAGTCTTATGACGACGCGATCGCACAAGGATTTCCATACGAAAAGTTCAATTACGAAAATAAAGGTCGGCCTTTTTTTTTTAAAAGAAAGCGAAGAAAAAAAAGGAACGAGTTTCATTTAAAAAAAGTTTTTCTCTCTCTAGATTATTACCAGGTTGAAAACGATTTTAACGAGCCGGAGTTTGAGCCAGCCGAAAACAAGGATGAAGATTTTTAATTGAAATGAAATTACTCATGTTCTTGTACCACACACAATTGATTGTTGCTTACCATACACATTCCACAAATGAAATGATCGATAAAACTAATAACTTGAATTGGTTATATAACAAGTTCTAAATATTTTCATCAGATTCAAATGTCTTAAAAATAAATAAATTGATTATAGTTGAGAGATCGCTTACCGTTCATCTCTCTCATAGCTTTGGTGAAATCCGCTGGATCTTTAAAGCTGACAAAACCAAAGCCTTTCGTTTTGTTGGAACGAGCATCTCTGATCACTTTCGCTTTTTGAAATGATGGGAATTTGCCGAAAACGCGAGCCAGTACCTCATCTGTCACATCATTGCCGAGATCACCGCAAAAGATTCGGTAGTCATCTGAAAGGAAATTTAAAACAGGAGGATAGATCAAAATCATGTTGTGTAATTTGTTCTCTTTATAATTCATACTTGGATCCCATTCCAGTAGCGAGTCATCTTGCCAAAGTGTACCACCAGCTGCTCTCACAAACTTTTTGGGTTTCTTCATTTTTTGAACTTTGGGCTCTTCAACTCCAGCTTTAACAGTTGCCGAACCAACTGTAGAGGATGGGGCCCTCAATACAGATGGTCCACTCTGAAAACATACAAATTATAGTAACTGGTTTCCCAAAATGTTGATTGCTATACTTACAGAAGCTGAAGCACTTGGTGCAGCTTTAACTGGGGATTTGGCTTCAACTTTAATCTTCTTGGCTGCTGGTTGGGGGGCTTTAATCAAACTTGCAGGTGCAGAAATTGATGATGATGCCTTAGCTTCTTTGTCAGGTAGGTAAAGAACAGGTTTGTTACTGATGATGGCTGTCCCAACACTTGATGCTTGGCTTGAAGGTGGTGCAGATGTGGAGGAAGAAAACGGCTGGGACATAGAAGAAGATAAAGTTGGGCGTACTCCAGCCCTCTGAAGCTGAGTAGGTAAAAAGTGTGTGGGTGGCTGAAATTTTTGCTGATATACTCCTGGTGCACCAGAAGCTGGGCGAATCATGTTTGGTTTTAAAAGCGATGTCGGTTTAGACGTGGAGTTGGAGATTTCCGCCTCAAACCTGTACCATTTCAAAATAATTCAATGAATAACGTTATTATACAAAGCATTACTTTTTGAAGAATCTTACCTTTCCATTTCATCTTGCATTTGTCTTTGAGGGTAACCAGCCATTTCGAAACAGCTTACTACAAAACAAATATTCGTTCTGTCACAAATTCACAATCACAATTTCTGTCTTCTGCAGCACGCTTGCTTGCAAATAGTTGCCAAATTAGTTAACGGGCCCCCAATGCGGCCTATGTCGCTGCAGGGTTTATTTTGATCGAACGGCAACGTCCAATTTCTTACAGACGACTCTTGTTAGGGGGAATGGGAATTTTGGTTTGGCTTTTGCTGGCGATGTGAAAACAATTGGCCCAGTTTATTTATTACTTGGAATAAAACTGAGGAGAATATGGAGTTGCCCACGCATGAGTGTGATGGAACTAACCAAGTCGCATTCAATTTTGTATTATCAGACTCACTAGGTAATGATAAGAAAAACAGAAATTCCAAATTGTGTTCTGACTTGGTAGAAATTGCGTTTCTGACAGGAGGGAATGAACTTTTGGATGGTGAAAATGCTGTCCCAATCATGTTCCCCCCAGATTTTGATATTAATAAGCTGTGGAAAAATGGGAATGGAGTGCAGGTGCTTTTCATAGACTCATCACAGGTTAGTTGGTAACACTTATTGAAATAACCATCCCTTTATTTTTGAAATAAATAAATTGCTTGATGTTTTATTGTGGAAGGTTGGTATTGTTTCAGAGAATTGTGCAACTATCATCACAAGTTCACCACTTCCAAATGAGATTGACGGTAGTGATCATCCTGATCTAACCGAAGCAGAGGTTAGCAGGAATCTGTCTGATAGTTTTCATGTTGAAACTTCTGTGGTAAAATTCACATGTAAGATATATGCTCTAATTGTTTGTACTAATCCTGAAAATACTTATACAGGCAAACGATTTGTTATCATGCTCGGATTGTGATGCAACATTCAAGAAAAATGCAGACTACAAAAGACATCAGCTGCAGCATTTAGACAAGAAGCCTCATCAATGTCCCAGCTGTAACCTTTCATTTAATGTTGAGGTAAGGCTTAACTAATCAATGTCAACAATGACTACTAATATTACTTAATATTTACATTCACTTTGTTTAATTATCAGAAAAATCTTAAACTTCACATGGCCTTACACAAACACAACACATCAAGTCAGTGCCCAGAGTGTGACAAGAAATTTTCTCGCTTGGCCAGTTTAAAAGCACACATCTCCCTTCATATTGAGGAAGATACTCTTACTTGTCAGCAGTGTGATAATGAATTCGAAACCATGAGGGCTTTACGGCGTCACATAGAAGAAGAACACCAATTGAACAAAACCGCCCCTTTAACGCTTACCGAATTGAATCGCTCGTTTAAGGGTTCGGCAAATCATGGTGAAACTGATGCAGTAAAAAAAATTTTCCCCTGTAAGCAGTGCCATGTAAACTTCAACACTATGAAGGCACTTAAGGAACATTCTCGACATCATCAGAAGGTACCAAATCATTCTTAATATTTTCAATATGTCAAGTGTCAACCCTTTTAAAATTTCTATTGCATATTTAGGTGAATTCCATTTTGTCTTGCAAGAAAAAAAGTAAAAACAACAAAATTGTTGGAAAATTACGTTTCAAATGTTCTCACTGTCCTATGGAGTTTGATAAACCGAGTCTTTGTGCTCGACATGAGCGAGTTCATACAGGCGAACGGCCTTACAAGGTTTTTTTTTTAAAATATTATAATTAAGTACAACATTTAAAATATTCCTTTACATTCATTTTCAGTGTGATCAATGCAGTCGGGGCTTCAGTCAGAAGAATTCGTTGGTTAGCCACCAAAAAGCCATTCATGGACGTGAAAAGCCGTACCAATGCACGTTATGCCCCTATGCCTCAAGTCAAAAAGGTATACGTAGAATTGGCTGATTTGCCAAGCATGTGAAATCAAAACCGAATTTGATGATCTAGGAAACCTTCGAGCTCATGTTCGTCGCCTACACCTTCTTGCCAATAACGAACAACAAGGAGACGTTCATCGCTGTGATGATTGCAGTGCCGTGTTCAGGAATGTTTCGAGCTTGACATCTCACATGAGCAAATTTCATTGTGATGGCATTCAGGTGTGTACTGTTAAGTTGATTTGGGTTTCCCTTTTTTTATCTACAATATTTCTTCCTTTAGACGACTTTGACATTGTCACACGTGCAAAATTCAGATTCCGCGCCTTCTCTTCATGACAACAATGAGTCAGCGTCACGTGACGATCTCAGCCACAAAAATGATATTCTTCAAAAGGCTCTGGAACGCATCGGTTTGCCAGTTTCAGATGGGGACGCGGAGAATTCAGGTGAACAACAACACACTTAAAAATATGCGTAGTTTTTAAATGCTATTTTACAATTATCTTTTAGATCAGCGAAATGACGAACAAGATAAAACTAAAGATCGTAGTGTGTGCACGACTACTCTCGTAGATAGAGCTAATCCAACCAAACTAGTGTAAGTCTAATAACAAATTCGTCGGTGTAATAATAATTCGACAACTTCTTTGTGTTAAAACACTGTTGGATGGCATGTTTATTATTTACTTCTTCTTTATAGGCAATATGTTGTTGAATATCGCATGGAGGGTTCTGTTCGCTTCCTATTGTGCACTCACTGCCCAAAACGATTCAAGAAACCACTAGATCTGGTTCGCCACCTTCGTATTCACAATTCCATTATGCCTTATAAGGTAATAGTTTTGTTAATCATTGAATGCCGTTATTCTTCATCAGAAACCTTTTCTTTTTACAGTGCGCAATCTGTTACAAATCCTTCCGTCTCAAATCCACTCTGATGTCGCACTTGAATTCACACAATGGGACCAAGGCATTTGAGTGCTCTGTCTGTAAAAAGAAACTGGCCAGTCAGGCAAGCCTTGTTCTACATCAAAGGTGAGTTCCAGTTGATTGTCGGCAACGAATGTCTGTACTATCAATACATTGAATTTACGTTTGGTTATGTAGACTCCATAATGGACAGCGACCCTATTGCTGTCAGTTCTGTGGCAAGCAGTTCAGGCATCGCAACTATTTCAAAATACACCTCCAGTCTCACCAGCGATCTGCCAAAAACGAAACTAAGGCTTCTGTCACATCTGAGGAACCACCAATGGTGAACGATAGGTTAAAAAACGGGTAGGAATACCTCCGTGACGCTAGCTGAACCGTTAGAGTTAACCGAGTCGGGTAAAAAAAATAAATTACAAATTCGACGAAAAAAAATCATCAGTACATGAGAGAAAAAATCATGTTATCTATCAGGAATTCTCCCGAGACTACCGGTGAACGCTCAGTTGTTTAGCAGATCGGAAGAGAAAAATGGCTCTCGACCAGTCCGTCCTTTTAAGTGTTTGAAATGTGGCGCTGCTTTCAAAAAATCAGCTCACCTTAACCAACACATTCAAACGCATTCAGGATTGAAGCCTTTTAACTGTAACATCTGCCTTCGGTTAGTTACTTTTCAGTTAACAATATAAAATATCCTATAATTGAATTTATCTTTTAACAGGAATTTTGTTTCCAAGTGGGTTCTCAAAGCTCATCATCTAACGCACGAACGAATTTCCGCTCCTAACTTCCAATGCTCGGAATGCAATCGCTCTTTCACTACGAGGGGTACTCTGAACCGACATAAAGCAAGCCATAATGATTCCCGACCTTTCTTATGCCCTTACTGCCAGAAGTCCTTCAAGACTTACTCGGTTTGCAAAAAGCACGTAGTAGCAGCACACACAAACGAGGTCATCCGTATGGTAAGAACACTTGCAATTTGATTCACTTACAGTCGAAATCTAATCGCTGTTTTTATTGTTTATAGCAAGAAGCACAGTCTTTCTCAGACATGCCTCAAGTTTCCATCGATGCCGAGACGCTTGAAAATTCAACAACATTACCATCAATATCTGAGCCTCCAGCAGAAACCAATTGGGATTTGGTAGTTATTATAACATTTTGATTCCCAATGAGAATTACATTTCATATTTGGTTCATTTCCTAGTTAAATTACGAGCCAAACAATATGCCAACAGATACGAGCACAACTCAGCCGAATGACGAATCTTCTTTGATTGAAACAAGAGAAGTCACTGATGTACTTAGTCTTCCGTGCACGACGTCCGCCTTGAATGATACTTCCTCTTTTGGGCCGATGCAGCTAGGCATGGAATTCGATGGTGAAGAGGCATCTGATGTTACTGACGCTCAAGCCCACTCTGATCTTCCAACAATATACGATAGCCAAGTCCTTTCACAAAGCTTTACTTTCCAGGTAAGTTAATCAATTCGTTTCGCTGGAACTAAGATGGAATTCTTTAAATTCTTAATTATTCGCAGGAAACTGAACTACTTACTGCATCACAAGTGGATGACTCTAATAGGGAAGATACAAAGTATGTTTTTTCTTAAACTAAGATACTAATTTTCTCGTAGTTCACGTTTACCCTAATAATAATTCTAAAATTATTGATTATTGGATTAGATGCCTTTCATGTGGACGGGAATTTAAACGAGCGTCCCATTTAAAGACCCACTTGCGAAGTAATTGTGGAGGCAATAGAGCTTATATTTGCCCTATCTGCACAAAATCCTTCTCGAATGTTCAATCTTTGACGGTAAGATGCCTATATCCTATAATATATTCATTGAAAGCCTGTTATTGTAATAGCATTTGGGCTATCTCGGATAGGCTCATCAAAAGTCTCACGCCAACCCAGACCCAGTACACTGTGTGTGTGATTCTTGCGGACTCAAATTTCCGTCTTTTCAGCTATACTTACGTCATGCAGAAGATGGATGTACTCAAACTAATGGACGTGCGTGGGAATTATCGACTAATTTTCTATTAAAAAATTGAAAAAGAGAAAAAATGTTGACTTTATTTTCTTCATTTTTTCAGTGGAAACGAGCTTTAAAGATCAGGACTCGACTATATTTACCAATGTATCTTCAACGCAAGAAGGAGGTCTGCCAATTGTCGTAGAAAAGACTTCGAAATCGCTTAAAGAGTGCAGTGAGTGCAAGAAAAGTTTCAAGTAATAATAATAAAAACAAACTTTATTTGTCAAAAGCCCTGAAAATCTTATTTTCACCATTCATGTGTTTAGAAAACAGTCGGATCTTGTTCGCCACATGAGAACTCATACGGGAGAACGACCTTTCTCATGTTCGGTATGCGATAAAAGTTTCACGCTCAAATCCACTTTGACGGCCCATTTGCGTACTCATTCTGTCGATGGCAACAAGACCATCTCCTGTAATTTTTGCGAAGGTCGTTACTCATGCCGGAACACACTACGAATTCACATGAGAATCCACACAGGCAAATTAAAGTATGCTAATATATTTAGATTTTAGATTGACGGCCGTTTCTTTTTTAGGGGATAAACCTTTCAAGTGCCCGGAATGTCATTTGTCCTTCCGGACAACCGGTCACCGACAATCTCATCTCAAGAGTCATCGAAAAGCTGCTCAGGCAGACGGAAAAGCCGGTTCCGTACGCACAGTGTCTGCTGCACCCAACAAGAGGAGATTGAAAGCCAATAAGTCGATCAAACAGGTAAAATCGCTTCATTTGACTAAGTTCATTTACTTTTCTTTACCTAATACATTTTTTTGTAGCGAATTTCGAACGGAGACATTGATACTGGAACTCATATGACAAAAGTAATCGCGATCACTAGCGACCTGTCAAATCAGCACAATTCTCTAAGCGATCAAACTGGGTCACTGGCCAATTTGACTGTGAAGTTTCACGTGGACGAAGCTGGCAATGTCCAGGTAATACACATTTTTAGCTCTAGTTGATGCTGGTTTAATTGAAAGTAAACAAAATTAAATATCGTCTTGTTTTTTAGTTGCCAACATTGGATTCAAATACGCTATTGGACTTGAGCGAACTTTTTCTTACCCAGACCGATGGTCAGGTTCAAGGAATCACATTGACTCAGGAAATGAATTTGTCCCATCTGTTGAATGTAGGCGAATCCAATCGTGATGAGCTAAGCAAGAACCTTATGAACTCTGAATCTGGTTTGAGACTATTGGCTGGGAACCACGAAGGAACGATGCTAGTCTCTAGTTCACATGTAGTGAGTCAGCACCAGTCTGAAGTAGAGGAGAGTGCAGATCATGCTATCCTGTTAGAGGCAGTCGATCCGGTCGTCATTTTGGGCGCTTCCAACGAAAAAAGTCCTGAACGGGTATCGGTAATCACAACTTCAAGAAATCGCAACTTCCAAAAGTGAATTGAAATGTTCCAATTTTCTCTTTGTAAAATTACTGTTCCTCCGATGTCGCTTCACGTCATCGGACATTTCCCATCTCTCTTCAAATTGAATGTTAATCTTGTGATTTTATTATTCTATTTCTGGTATTTTATACTTTGCTCTATTAAATAGAAAATTGTTTCTCTAGATTTTTTTATTTCAGGAGTTAAGCTGCCACTGCCAGACTCTGGGGCTGTGTCATACATTTGGAAAAAAATGCTTAGTATTATACGTTCCAAATAATCGAACCGAGAAAGTTTTTTCTAAGTCTTGATTATAATAATTCTGTTCATTTTTGAGTCTCTTGTGATCTTGGTCCCTTTACTTCCTTGTTTAAATTATTAATGAGCGAGAGACACGTCAAACCAAGTTCAGCGCGAAAAGTCCCTAATTATAAATTCCATAAATCGAATATAGTTTGACGGAAAACTTATTATAAATATTTACAAACTAAAACTTTGTGCAGTTTCACCCAGTTTGTCATCACAGCGCTCTTCTATTTTAAATTAAGGATTTATGGCGCGCAAGAGTTAAGTTCTCTCTTTCGCCACTCGAGCCCTTTGTCGCTTTCGCTGTTTAAACTTTAAACAATAACTCAAACAAACAGTCAAACCACGTGCTCAAACTCAATAAGCGTCTGGCCTTCTGCCTGAAATGCACGAACCGAACCAGTTGAACCACGTTTTTGACTTCAATTTGTCGCCCAATTTGTATATTGTAATGTATTTCAAATGGGAGATGAGAATGGTACAAGACATATTATAATAACAAGCGAAAATAAAAGAAATGATATGGGCGCTCTGTACAGCAGACACGACGCGGGCCGGGTCGCTATTATCCCATTTTTTATTGATGAATGGAAATGAAAAAAAAAAACAAAAAACAGGGAAAACAATTTGAAGGATTTTTTTTACGAGGAAATGAATAAGCATAGAATCCCGTTACCGCGCGCGCAACAAATCCAAGAAATCATCAAGAAGAGAAAAGTTTAGGAAACGATTTTTTTTTCCTATTTTTTTTATTTACGTCGCTCATGATCAGATCGTAAAACAGCGAAGCAGGCGCGTTTATTTCATTTTCGAATTTGAATTTGGTTCTTTTTTCCTGTTGCGCATATCGTCCTGATTAGCGCCGCAGTTCATGCTGATCGAATGGGCGCGCAGTTTTAAGGGCAGAGTTTCGCTGTGATGTTTAAAATTTGCATTTCACGTTGAACACAATTGATTAGCTAGCTTATACATTTGAAAACCGATATATGTTTTTTTAAAATTTACTTTTAAGCCAACACCATCTGGTGGTCAACTTGCAAACTCTTGATCAAGAACGAGAAATCCCAATTTTTACAATTTGGTGAGTGGTGACCTGGTCTGCACATGTGATTACAAATTAGTGATAGTTTCATCAATACAATGCTGGCATCCCTGGCGGGTTGCAAGGTTCCCGTAGGAATACAAAAGAACATTAATTAATACCTCAAAATTGAAGTAATATATAGAACTATAGAAGCTAAGCTAATATAGCTCCGCGATTAATTAATGTCTCTAAGTTTTAGTTAATATATAATATATGTAGCTAATACTAAATCCGTGCGACTTTGGTGCGGCGGGGCTTCGCCCCGCCACCCCACGCCGCACCTTTATCTAAAGCTTAATTTTCTCTAAATATTCATTTATATATTGAGATCAAAAATCAATATCGAATAAGATTGATTGATGATTGATAAGATTGATTAAGATTTAAATACGCTTCGTGACGGGGCTACCGTTGAATTATATAAGCCCCATCACCCTTTTAAGTAATATGTATAATTGTATATGTAGCTAATAATACTAACTCTGCGACTTTGGTGCTGCGGGGCTTCGCCCCGCCGCCCCACGCCGCACCCTTATCTAAAGCTCAATTTTTCTTTTAATCGTTTTAATATTCATTTATATATATTGATCATAGATCTTGAATCAATATCGAAAAAGATATTGAAATACGCCTCCTGGCGGGGCAATCCTCGTCGCGTTGAATTAAATAAGCGCCATCACCCTATGTCGTAATTAATTTTTAATTCCAAATAATTGAACTTGCTACCAAATTGCGTGCGTCGAATTGGTGCTATCAGCCTATTAAAATGTGTCGTACTGATCACCAATCTGACTTTCAAAAAAATGAACCATCTCTAACAAATTATAAAATGGAGTCTCATACCCCCGTTTCTTAAGAAATTAAGCCCATCTCATGGCGTCATCAAGACTTCACATTAAGATAGGTTTAACAGTAGAATTCTCTTATAAATTCTCTTAACCTAAAGAGACTCTTAGGTGAACAGTAAATCTATTCTAATTTAGAGGAACAGTCAACGACAAAAGAGCGGAAGGAATCGACACAGCCAAACTACTTCCCGGGAAATGGAGTCCGGTATCGTCCGGTCTAAATATTTAACAGAATGTAACTTGAAAAAAACCCCAAACTTAATTATTCGATTTTTCATTTCTGGCATTTGCACACGAAATGCCGGTGGGATGTATATAAGCTAACGTTCGGGTAAAAACCAATCTCCTGAAGTCTAAGTACGAAGTAAGAATTATTCATAACAGCCTCCTATCGTCTATTCTATCTATCGTCGAAAGATGCCAACGTTCTCTTCTCAGAAGTTGACCGTAACCGTACTCATAAAACTCAGCACAATCGACAAATTGAAACGAATTGTCTAACTGGCATTATTTTGGCCCACAGATGACGTTCTCGAGGCGCGCGGTTCAAAAAATTCCCAATCTCGAGGCGCGCTGTTCAAAAAATTCCCAATCTCGAGGCGCGCTGTTCAAAAAATAATACCAAAACTCGGGGCGCGCTGTTCAAAAAATGCCAAAAATCGAGGCGCGCAGTTCAAAGCAAAAAAATATCCCAAAGCCATCTATTGGTCAGAATTTGCAACTTTGTTCCTTATCATGAGACCTAAGTTGTACCATGGACTACTTAAGCTAGAGGACGGGTCACTTCGACGATTCCTATGTCGGCCAGCATTTTTTTTAAATTTATTTAATAAGTTAAGCTTTAAAAATTAGCTATAGTCTAATAAATTGTCCCTATGCGGAAAATATTGAATTTCGGTGTTATCTTCATTATAAGTCAAAGGGGGAAGGGGTAGGTGTTCGTTGGTTGTCTCCGCCTAGCGGTAAGTTTTGCAAGCTTTTGGAGTGTTTTCGAACGATATCATATAACTACAATTTTTTTTCTCTCCCATCCCTCTGAACGTTCGCGAAGAAAAAAAAAACTAATAGTTCTTGTTTATTTCAAGGTTATTTAACTAAAGAAAGTCGCAGTAACAGAGACTGATTTCTCTGCGTATGCACTATGTAGTTGTTTACTTTTGAAAAGCAGACGAATTATTAAGAATCGATATAGTTAAATATCGATTCGAATGTTATATATCAGAAAACTAGATAGAAAACCGTAAATACAATACCTTTTCTCACTGAAAACGAATTTCTTTCACTGCACGATTTGAGTTAATGAGTTTTATCACTGAACACTTTCATGACGTTGTTATTGTGATTCGCATTCTGCTTGTTTTCTTTCTTAATCCAAACAAGAGTTTAGAATTCTTAACGCTAGGTGGAGACAACCAACGAACACCTCTCCCGTCCCCTCAAAACTAAAATGTAAAAATCTTTTAATTTCATGTCTCTACTAGAAAGGTGCTTTGGAGACTTAGAATCAGTTTTCAACGCTCTATCGATTGACCCTTTTTTTTTAAATTACGATTAAAATCCACCCGACAAGCTATAACACGGCGGGATAGGACGAGAGTCCCGTCCTCTAGCTTAAGTAGTCCATGGTTGTACAGAATCCCTACGGGAAATTACACTTTTTAAAATATTCTCTTTCTGGGGCGTTTGGAGGTTGAAAACTTGAAATTCTACTTCAGTTGACTTGGATTTGTCAAGAAAATGATAACTGCGGTTAGACGCGGTAACTCATCTTTTAAGCCATTTTTCCCCTTTGGAAACTCGCGAGTTCGAGACGTTTTTAAGGACTTTAATTTTGGAGAGAATATTAGTGAAGATAATGAAGTGACTTGAAGTGACAATGTATTTAACCAACTATTACCAAGATTGTAACCAACTATTATTTAAATCTCTTATGAGAGGAATATGTTTGTGCTGCTTTTCTTGTTTTATGTTGAAGCTGTGTACAGCAATATATCATCCATTTACTCTTGATATTTTTTTCGTTTAGGTTCTGTTGTTGGGATGTGGTGATCTGAGAAACTCATTTCAAGCAATGACTACCAAGAACCCTCGAAACTTAGAGATTCATCTCAATGATTTTCATCCCTCTGTTTTGGCCCGAAATGTCATCATATTGAAAATAATATCATCACCAGATTTCAATCTTGATGACGATGAGGATTTTAGTTTTCTGTGGGATGTGTGGTTCGTGATTGATTGGCCAGACAAAACCAGGAATAGGTTCCTTTTGGTTTTAAAAGAGTTAATAGATGAGATATTGCCAGTTAATATTTCAATTCCAAACAACAGTCACCTTAAGAAGTTAAAAAATTTGTGGAATAACTGGTATTTGGTTTCATCTTGGAATGAAACTGATTCTAAATCACTCTTAAATAAAGTCTGTGAACAAAGGTATATCATTTAGAATTACTCAATTAATAGGTTTAGAAAAGACAGTTGAGATTAATTCTTGTATTTACTCATCAGGAATCAATGTTTGTTGATCTGGTGGGAAACATTTAATCCAGGATATCTACAAGAGAAGGCTAAACTGAAAAATACTGATCTTCTTACTTCATCTGCAAATGAATAGGCTGATCACTTTATGGCTTGTGAGGGTATCATAGGGTTGACTCCTTGTGTTAAAAAGAAGATTTACAAGGAAGTGCTCAACTACTACAGAGAAGGCAGTTGTCGTCTACAACACAACGTTAAACCTGTGTGCGTCAATCCAACATTCCTTGACCCTCAAACCAATGATTGTAAAGTCAGCTACTTAACTCCGTTTGCAGGCTACCTGCCGATAGCGAAAAGAGAGCTACTCACTTCAGGTGAAAGGATCATAACTCAATCTTGTTCCGAAATGCTAAAGAGTCTGATGCTTTCCTATCGCAAGCGAATTCAAACAGTTAATATCGTTTTTCACTTGGAGGAAGCTGTAGAATTTTGCTATTTAGACACAAATAAGTTTGACGTCATTGATTGTTCTAATTTCGTGGATGACGTTGGATTAGCCAATTTGCTGTTAGCATGCTGCCAAAGGTTGTCGAATAATCCGAACGCAATATTGTACACCGAAATCATAACGGACAAGCATCATTCGGCAAACAATATCGTCGAGACATCTCTTTGTGCTCCATTGAGTATGATTCCCACGATTTACGGGTTAAGACTTACTGATCATGTTGAATTAATATAAGGGATTCTGCCGTAGATTACTTGCGTTGCAATAGCCGTCAAAGAGGACGCCCGGTGAATCTCTGCTGGCAACGAGTACCACCTTTTCAGAACATAAAATTGGTCCCCTCTCCAGTCTTAAATGAATGCCTAACCAAGTTGGCCAATCTGTGTCATTTAACGGATCAAGAAGTTAACGAATTTTCTGAAACACGCAGTTTTGGAAATGAATTCTACACCCCACAAACATTCAGTTGTATTTTGGATTCAATGATTCAGCGGTTGGGACACAATTGTTATTTGACAGATATTCGTCAGTTTGACGTCACCCCCCAATTCAACTTGGCAATAAAAACATTGGAAGATTGGAAGAACGGGAAGAAGATGCAGAAGTTCTCTGCTGGTATTCGGTCCATTCTGAAATCTACAGCTCAAAAAAAGTGTCGCACTACTTCGTCTTGCTTTTGTCCCTAAACATTCACTCTTTTATCATCATAAATTATCCATACCTGATGTTCACTTTATCGACAATTTGAATCTTGAATTTGAAGACACCCCAAATGGAATGAAAGTAGAGACTGTATCGTTTTTACTGTCTCTCGATCATGGTTTGGATGAAACTTACGAAGCAATTATAGTCAATGTTTTGAATGGACTAACATTATTCATCTTGGATTCGATTGAATCCATGCGAGTTGAGGAATATAATCTGCCCTACCTGATAGGTCAAAGCAAATCATCTCAACTTCCGCTGAATAAGGAAATGCCCATGATAGTTAAAAGTTGTATCGAGTCGGAAGACCAGTACATCCTGGAGATAAGCATTGAATGTAATGGAAATGTTTCGGGTATGTGATCTGGCTATTTTTAAAATTGTGTGGATTAATTTATTCATCTCTCCATTTTACAGGATTGAAGGTGACCACTAACGAGAAGGCGCCCTGCGAATCGTGCCATGACAAAACAGTTTCATTGAATCAACCCAGCCAAATCAAACCGTTGGCAATCTCATTTCCTTTCCCGATCCTTGCAAAAAATTTGCAAGCTACGCTCCATCGCAAAAGTCGACATATTGATTTGGTGTTGAAGAAATCCCTGCAAGAACCATGGCCGTGCGAGTTCCATACTTCATTTACGTCTAAATGGATAATAGACGACTTAGTTCCTTGGGAAAATTCCCCACCTGACAGGATTTTTAACACTATTGTGCACCATCTGGCCAGTCAGTTCTCTTCAATGGAAGAAATGGATGCAAAAAAATCTCTCAACCTCAACCAATGTTCCGCTTTGCTCTCCTTGCGTTTGAACCTTGTGACAATGATGACGATTAAAAACGTTGAATACGTCAGCTATGGTCGTAATAACGAAAGGTACTTATTGAAACTGCATTACCCCCTTCTTACTTCCCCAATGGGATGTCCAATTTTGCTGATTACTGCTCTGAATGATAACCAAGCGAAAAACATTACAAAAAGAAAAACTCCGAAAAACGTGCCTATCATCAAAGAGTTCGCGGATCACAATCTGATTTACAACAAAGTTTTTCCTTTTGGACCGCTTGGATTTAAGGAAAAACTGGAATTGAACGCTGAGACCGAAGAAGAATTTCATTTATTTCGTTTTCTCTTGCGTTTAAATTCAACTAGGTAATGACTAACTTGCTTCTATTAGTCTATATAAGTACTTTATTACTTTTTTCTGGCATACTCCCTTATTAGAATCGAACCCAGCAAATGGCAGAAAAAGAGTGTCCCTCTGGGAGGTAGCAGTCCTTGGATTGCAACTTTTCTTTCCCCTCTCTACCAGGATCTTCCAACTTTCGTTTCGCCAGACAACATGTGTTTTACATACATAGAAAGTGTGGATTATTCCGATAACGGAAATGCTGTGCCACTTGTAAGAAAACCCCTGAGAAGTTGAAGTGCTGCAGTCGTTGCCGTTCCACTGTTTACTGCAGCGTTGAGTGCCAACGTTCTCATTGGCCAACGCATAAACTCGACTGCAAGAAAGTCTAATTTGTCCGTCCCTAGAGTTCATTTACGAATTCGTACTCAATTCTGATTCTGTTATGCAATCTTTTAGCTTAACCGAACGTTTTAAATAATTCAGATATAGTTGTGTGCTAACTTTTCTTGTATTGCGTTTATGCGAATCAAGATTAAATTTTTCATTCATTTTATTTAAATGTTTTTTTTTTTATTTTTTTTATACAACATAAAAAAGTTGTACCTACGAATCAGGTTGGATTGGTCTCAAGTCTCAACGACAAGCAAATTTTCATCTAATGGCGGGTACTTCAAGTTAACTAGTTTCATTGCTCATAGATAGCTAATCTCAGACGATTGACAGTGAGCCTCAAAAGAAACTAGAGCAGATTGGAGAAGAATCAGAAGAACTAGAAGAAGCCAAGAAAACTGGAAATGCACCAGCTGCAGTAGAAGGTAACTGTCATACTTAAATGCTTAATTTATGCTCTACAACTTTGTAAACTTCATATAAAGGAAAGATATCAATCCCCACATTCCACAGCATATTTCTTCTGTACCGTGGTATCTAGTAATATAACACCATTGGACCAAAATTAAGACTTCAAGAGGAAGCTGATGAGCAAATACCGTTGGCCGAAGTGGATGATTGATTTCAGCGGGTGTGAATTCTGATTCCTTGATTGAAAACCAAATTCCGAATAGGAGCATGTGATAACAGTGAAGCATTGACTCACAAAAAAAGATTGTATGGAAAGGCCAAGGAAAATATTGGCATATCCAAATCCAACCTGAAATTCTTGAAGCTTGACTTGATGAAAAACATGACAATTGGAATGGTTACAACCCAACAGAACATTTGGGTGTTATAACAAAAGAATTTGAAAAAGTTGAACTCTAAGCGACGAATCAAAGCTCAGAACTAATTACTGAAGATGGTGACGAAGATACACAGTTCAGCCTATTATGATCCAAAAACTCGTTCAATGAGAGAAAATCCTTATTTAAAGGTATCATGCCACATTAATTAAAATTATTATTTAAGATTCCTCGACGTTTTTCGTTCATTTAAGTTTAAGATATTAGACACGTTTAAAAAATGCTGGTGAAAATTTAATTTGCTTCAGTGGGGACACGCAAGTCGCAACAAAACATGCACAGGCACACCGCACAGCTATTCGCATGGGAAGCTCAACATGCCGGTGTTGACATACATTTGTTGGCTGAACCCACCAAGGCGGAGAAACTGAAAGTTGAATAGACCTATGTTGGGAAGAAAAAAGAAATCAAGAGTTCCATTCAAAGTATTAAAACGCTATGGATTTATGGAAACGGGGAGTGACGCACTTCTCAAAATATCGTAATTATTTTCTACGTACTGAACTACTTATATATTTAAAACAATAAAGTGACTGAATAATATTATTGAACGCTTGAGTTATAGATGCTCATCTAATTTCTAATGTCTCAGATTAAAGTCGCGCACGGCGGCACGGGCTACGGGCACGGCAAGTCGGCATTTCTTTTAAGTTTGCAAGTTTGCAACGCTGCTTGCGTAGCAACGCCCCCTTAATTCATTTCTGCAATCTGCACTGCAAAATGCAAATGTCATGTCATTTTCGTGAGTCTATTAAGATATTAAAGTTAATGGATATGCTAATTTACATTAAATGCAAATCTACAGATTATTGTGATATCAGACTTGGAAGATCCAATTAATAGTTTACTGCTTGCTTCAAATGGGAGAAGATTGATTTTCGTTGCTTCAACAACTTTTGTTTGCAGCTGCGTAAGTCTCTTTCGTCAATCGATAAGTTTGTTTTTTCTTTATAGGAAAACCTTTTTCTTGGATTCTTCTAATTAGACTTTAGGAATTCCTTCAACAATATAAAGTGATGCTCATAAATTCTTTAATGCACACTCACTGTGCAAAGTGTGCAGTTCTAGCAAGTTGTATCCTTCGGTGACACAGATGTCAACACATGGAAAATCAAACTGCAGGAATGGATCACAAACCAAAAGGTAGAGCAATATCTATATATTTGAAATGGTAAGAGAAATATAGACTATTACCATGACAGATTGCCATTGCAACCTATGTTAACCCCATGTGCATCCCTATGTTAACCCCATGTGCATCTTTTGTGGCAGTAGATTGTATCTTCTGTAGTCACTATTCATTTATTCAAGGAAGAAATTTATTTATTTGTTGCTGTTGATTCTGTAGAATCATCTGCCATTCATATGTACTTTAAAATTGTTTTCCGTTAAGTCCCTAACCAATGCAGTCATCTTAATGAGTTGACAACCCTCAGAAAATTTCTACAGATTCAGAATGAAACAAGAATTCGCTATTTTGTCACTAAAATTTTAGTTCATCAAAAGTACGGAAAATGCCATTTTGGATGGAGTCAACACTAAAGAAAATTTGCTCACTCACCTCATCCCCTTTTTCTTTTGCTGATCCATATCCTGCTGGAGATGTGAAGCTATAGCCTACAGCTGAGCTCACAGTTAAGCCCCGTTGAAAATATCGACGAAAACGGAGAAAAATGAGAGCTAAAGATTGTTGAATTGTGAGTTGTTCAAATGTTCTATTTGAAATTCCGTATCGGTACTCTTTATTTCAAAATTCAGTTTTCTTTCCTTAAATGTTGTTGGCGTACCTTGCAGTTGACTTGTTGGCAATCTACGAATAGGTAAAACTTGCATAATATTTTACTACTCATATTTGGCAATATGTTGTGTCCCTCGCCTAACTTGTTGTTCTTCTGTTCAATTGTTAGCCCCGCAGTTAGATTTATGCCCTGCCGTTGCAATTTCATACCGTTGAGGAATTAGTCCGTGAACACCAGCTTGAAGAAATGCTAGCATCCGTGGGTCAGTTGAATGCTCTCGATGTATTATTAATGTTGATGAATTATTAAAACTGCAAATGTTTTCCTGTTTTTTCTATTTAGGAAAGTTTAGTATTGGTGACCATCAACTTCATTTGGTTGGTCAATCCTCATTCCTCATCCCTCAATCTCTGTCGGCTAAAAACACGGATGTCCCCAAAAGACGACGATGTCAGCACCAATGAGAACCTTTTACGAGTCTAAAGGTAACTTTTATTTTCTGCTAAAGATAAATATGAAAAAAAACTTTTTACTAAAGTGAACGAGCAGTTGGAAAATTAAGCTCAAATCAAATAGCGTGAATAGTAACACACCCTAGAAATAGATTCCGGCTCGCATAAGTTATTTTGCCATTTTCGTGTCCTGTCGTTGTATTTGCTGTATTTTTTTTTTTTACTTTTTATTCAAATCGACAATTTAGTTGTGGCCCCCTGGCGTTATTTAAAGGCGTTGCTATATCGATGGTTTTCTATCCAAAAAACCTCTTCTGTTTCCATCAGTGGATTCTGGATCGTGATGTGTGTGATGATTCTTAAAAATCGGGAGTTGACACAGATTAGTTAGAAAACATGGCTAGATACTCAGTTTGTTAAGATCAAAATCTTCCTATTAGTAGTATTAGTCCTATTAGCAGTGTTGACGTTAGCGTAGGTCGTTGATCTCCGGAAACGTGAAAGTAAACAGGGGACGATTTGACATCCACGTAGCCGATCGTATTCTGGAAATCTGAAAATAAGTATTATTGTAGTTTTAGTTGTACTTAATAAAAAAAAAAGTTGATTGAAATCTCTTTTTTACTTTGATCGTCTTGTATTTTTGGGAAGTTCCAGTGAACAGTTTGAATTTATTTTGTCTTATGATGGAAAAGAATCCGCTCAGTTAATGTCCCATTTGCGATATCTACGATCTTGTTCGTTCTCTGTATTGCATTTAATTATTTAATCAAACTTAAATATGAAAATGTTATCATATTTTTACTTTTTTTTAGGGGATTGGTCGTGAATGAAAAATCAGCATTGTAGAATTTAATATCTGTTTACCATCTTATGTTAAGATTCAATATTGCTAGTGAAGTAAATAAATGAAGAGATAACGAGGATGGTTAGTTGTAATTATTGCTATTTGTCATTAATGTGGCTGTGTAGAACAGCAATGAATTCAACTAATTATCATTACTTATTAGAAGTAAAATGAGTAGGTGATCCAAATCATTTCATTATCGTTAATATTGTCATTTATCGTTATCCGTAGGTATCTTATTAATTTCATCAAGTAAGTATAATCGAAATCGGTTTTCTTAACATTTATATAGGCAATTTTTTTCCATTATTAATGTGGTTTGGTAGCTCAGCGCTAGAGCTCAGTGCTAGCTAGATCGCAGTGCACGGCGGTCATGAGTTCGACCCTCATACAAGCCACCGGTATCTCATTGAAACGTTCCAGAGGTTATAAGGTTCAGAGAGTTCTGACTTAAGGTAACAAGCTTACTTGAAGTGGTCCTATATGCGGTTGGCCAACTAAACTAGGCCATGAAAGTCAGAGCCAAGCATGGTTCCTAAGCCCCAATTGGTAATCAGGCGCGGAAGGTGTGAAAATGCCTAATGAAGTTATGCTTGATCTAAAGTCAACCTGGAAAGATATCGTTTTGCTAATTATTTCTTCGTATTTTTTTTTTAACTTTCAACGAATAAAAGAGAATAACCAGCAATACGAGTTATTTGATTATGTCTCATTTTGGCACTTTTTTAACAATCTACCTCTTAACTGAAAATTGGTATATTTGTTTTTATCTTTATTTATTTTTGTTTATCAAATATCTTTTTAACCATTCAACTCCTTTTTCAAATTTTCAAGTTTCTGTTAGTCTCAGCCAAACGATATTTTTTTCAACTACGTTTTTCGTACTAATTGATGTTCATTAGTTGGGAGTTCATTTGTTAGATTTTCGAAAATGATATCCATTTTATCAACAGTGTTTTTTATTTATTTACTTCCAGGTTGTAAATGTGTCCATAATTAAGTAACCATTGAGCTGACGCAAAAAAGAACGGACAGATTATAAGTAATATTTCCTTAAACTTGATTTTAATTTCGGAGTAAAAATAACTACATGCATTTTGTGTATGATGTTTATTAGCTAACAGTCTGGAAATGCCTTTCTCCTGTCTGCAGCAACGACATCAATAATTGTGGTGTACGTTATTGAACATCCTCAGAAAGACCAAATTTTTTTGTACTCTAAATAGAATACATGAATACAAATAGAGATGCAAGATTTTTCAATTCATGTATTGAAATTGAAATTGGTTTATTATTCTTACCGATGAGGGTGAAACCCATGCCCTTATTTACTAGAAAACTTGTTTGTTACCTACGTGCTACGACCTACTCTATTTACAAGTCAAAATTATTAAGTACGATGTAATTAAAGGTTTTTAACACCTTCTAACACAATTATACACATGCCAGTAATGCCGCGTAACATTTTTTTGATGCAAGCTTTTGAATTGAAACTTGAAAATTTTGAAAAAGGCCGCTTTTAGTAATTTAAACAGATCTGGTGGATGGTCTGGTACTACTCATTGAAAACAGTTCCCATCGTCTGCTTTCACTGTGATCGACTAAAAGTAAACAAACTAAGTCTTATGCCTAAAGGATTGTCTGTCAATATTACAAGTGTAAAATTGTAATCTAGTTACTAGTGGCAATATTCTGGATGATTCAAGTTGTTTGTTATGAACTACATTTAGCAGAAGTGTCCTTGTGATTCAGTTCAAAGTCAACTCAAAGGCTCAGCCTGTGTACAATCCACAGTAAGTCAACTTCTTCACTGATCTTTGAAATTACTGGATACCTTATTTAAGCTCACAGAATTCATTGTCACATCTGTGATTAATTAAAATAAGTGACAAGATAGGTCTATACTTTTTGCCAGCAATACAGCTAACAAAACCATAAACTACTTTTAAAACAATAACAGAAAACAATTTTAAGCAATTGGTTTGTTGTTATTGGTTTTTGCTAGTTAGGAAACAAAGCTCATTATTCTGATTTGTGAAAAACCGAACCATTTTGTCCACATGGTGTTTTTTTCTTTACTTCCGGTTTCTAAATGTGCCCATAGCTCAGTAACCATTGAGCTGACGCAAAAAAGAACACAATTTTCGTGATCTTCATGAAAAATGTGGGATAGCTCACGTTTCCATCCAAAAAACGTGAAAATCCTCGAAAATCGACGTACTAAAAGAAATTTTTTTTGGGCCATGTCATGGATTTCGTTTAAATTATATCAGTCCCATCTGAAATTTGATGGGGATCACGAATCTGTAAGTTTTTTTTTATCTCAGCTCAATAGTTGACGAGCTATCGGTCTATTTCCGGTGTACTTCCGGCCAAAATTGAGTTTTCTAATTGCCTAAAAGTAAAAGGTGAACTTTGTTCTCCATTAAGTTTTAATCAATTTAAGCACAATTTAAGTAAAGAATAAGTAGTCTATTCAAAATTTATTCGTGTCTAAAGAATTGCTGGATTGGCAATCCAGAAGTATAAGTGTCTAATGACTGACGCTAGATGTCCTTCGCTGTTGTTGTCCTTTTTCTTTGGAAAATGTCTTTCTTCCTCTGTTGTGTTATTTTTTTCTTGGATAACCACGATTTATTTGTGGTTATCTGGATAAATTCAACAATAATTTCGTAAGTAAGTTAACTAAGAGCGTTACTACATAACTAGAGTTAATATATGCACCCAAATTCTACTTGAAATTCGAAATTATGTGTGTATTGAAAACCTGTTGTCATTTTCAGGTCTGACAGAACCAGCCTACATTGCTTAATCAACTAGTGGCTTAATGTTCCTTGTTCTGGTTTTTATTTCCCCCTTCTTCTTCAAAAATTCAACTATACTACCCAAGAGTTGTAGTATTACATGCACTCTATTGGTAAGCATATTTTTTCGATTCTAAAAATGGAATCTTTTTTGTAGCAGATATGATTACAAGTTTAACCATCTTGTATTTGTCACTTAATTTACAGGTTCATTTATGTGTGTCTGGAGCTTCAAATTGCCAACAAGGAAGTCTGAAAAAATGTGTCGTGTTACTTCCTTGTTTCCTTCTTAGCTTATTTACTGATCAACTCTTAACAAGCAATTAAACATAATTTTTGTGCTATTTCCAGCAGCGGGATAACATAAAGAAAGACAAGTGGTGATCAAGTGTTCTGAAATCTCCCACCAGATTCTACTCCTAAGTAAACAGCAGTGGCTCTTGCACAAAATTATTCTGGCATTTGGACACATTTGAGGTAAATTATTCATTTTATTGTTTGTTTTAAAAGTTACAGATTATGTTGTCATCACCTATGAAATCAAGTTGCTTTTACTCTATAAGATTTTCTCTACTGTTCACTTCAGGATGTTTCCTTGTTTCAGCCACTCATGTCTTTGCTGGTGTTAACACCATGGAGTTGCTACAGTTTCTTAAACTTTTTCATCAAAAAGTGGTATGTAAAATGAAGACATGGAAAATTCGTCGAGGTCCATAGTGTTGTTGTATTCTCTCAACTGTCCAACAATAAAAAAGGTATTTGATATTTCAGCCTTATTATTGCAATTTCCATGTTGGTACTTACTAATGATTGTTACTTTTTAGAGACTGGAGTCAGTGGAGTGTTCCAGTCAAACGGTAATGTCCTTCGAGTGATAATGATACTTAGGTAATGTGGCGCATTTCATTATTCTTCTCTTTCTCTTTTACTTAGGCCGGGTAATCTCCCCGGCCGCTGTCAATCCCAGGCAGTGTCAATCAAGCTTGTGTCTCCCCCTTGTCTTGATTGACATTTCACGAAGTATACGATTGTGTCCAGATCTGATCCTATATGATCAAGTGTGAGCAATTGATAACTTCTAGAAAACAATTTGGCGACCAGGGGGGTTCCTTTAACCCTGCCACGTATGAAATCAAAGTCGACCGTGTGTGAAGAAATAGTGTCTCCCCCTATTTACCGAAGCACGGTCGCAACGAAAGAAAAGTCTTGAACCGGACGGTCTGTTTATTAAATTTAAGCAACAATTTTCAAAATTTCACTGGCGCTTTATTTTTTCAATTGTTTTTTATAATACAAATATTTTAATAATTTTATGTATTGTTTATTTCGTTTATTCTAAGTTCTTTGGATAAGAGGATTCAGAGGTATAACGGGAGAGGGGAAACGGGGCTAGGGAAATAGGGAAACGGGAGAAGGTACTTGGGAAGGGATGAGATAGGCATTCAGAGGAATAACGGGAGAGGGGAAACGGGAGCATGCCCTTCCAACTTTTTAGTCGACATCTCTTTTCTTGTTCGGCGTTTGGCATAGCTGAAATGCGGGAAGAAGCTGCTGGATTGCAGTAACAGTGGGAGGAAGATTCTTGGAACTCAAGTCCCCAGCTTACAGTTTAAAGTTGCCTAACATTCAATGACAACAAAAAGAAAAAAATTGAAAAATTTGCACATTTACATAAAGAAATAAATCAAATTTACCAAAGTATCCCCAACTTGATGAGGCAAGCACACAAAGAAATGAATCCAGCAACAGCTGCAGCACTCAAACAGCTTTGGTTTGGTCGAGTATTCTTGATGCAATGTTGGTGAGAGCCCATGCAGATTCAAATTTCAAGTCAGGGCTAGAATTACAAAACCATGGTTAGTGAAAAATCAGGAAAACAGTCAAACATTTGGCTTACTTGTTCACATGACAGAGGAACTCTACCATCTTTGGTACAGTATTGATGAGGGTCCATGGGCGGATTGCGTTCTCAACTGAGGATTGTACAGGCAGCAAAGGTTGCAGTGATTTCCTTATTTTCAGCACTACTGGTGATACCTGACATTCAAAAATTATCATGAGTGTTGAAAAGCACTTATGTTTCACAAATACTCACACCATTGGCAAAATCCAATGTAGCCATCCTGGCTGCAGCCCTACAATTGAAGAGGAGGATTTTACTCAAGAACATAACAGCTTAGTTCTTCAAGACCTAAATAAGAAAAATATCAATTATACAGTTGCTAGATAAATGATACATTAAAATGAAGCATGTTAATCTAAATTCAATTGTCAGAAAAGAAAGGTAAATTAACTATCTTCCTGAAAATTCAATTTACTAAATTTCTTCTTTTCAAAGCAATGTTAGTAACAAAATATTTATTGAAAGATTGTCTTCATCATCCTTCTTAAAAATTAAATTAACTAAACATTGAGAAATGAAGCCAAATAATTTATGTGGGTATCTATGAACAATGGAATATGAATATAGAAACCCATTTGGGAAAGCTTACTTGAATTAATGAATAAAACGAGTTACCTGTTGTGGAGTAAAAATCACCATGTGATGAACGGACTTGATGAAATCAAGACAACTCAACAATTTACCAATTTACTTTGAAGTCATCACACCACTTCACTGTCTACAACACAGAAATGAATCAATGTGAGTACCTGTATAAACACATTTTAGAAAACTTACTGAAGATGAATTGCAATAACTTGACTTACTGGTAATCTAACAATAACAATGGACATTCAATCCAATATCAAAGTCACTGCTCATTTGCTCAATAATATAACTTGACATCATCAGCTTCTAACACTCTGGTTTTGAGCAGAAAACACTTCTTCCTATACCATGGTCTGAACCTTGACAATCCGCCATTACTAAGTAGTCTCATTGTTGGCGATATAAACGTTTGTGTAGAACCATGGACTGGTAGAACTGAGATAGGGATAGGACTACTCGCGAGGATCGTGAACTATCACATTCTATATCCAGTGAAGGGCACAGTTCCTTGAAGAACACAGAATTCCATAAGGCAAATTTCAAATTAAAAACTAGTTGCTTATTCGACAATATGCAATTATGGATGCTCCATTAAATCACAAGTGGAAAAGATTATGTATCGATAACGATGCACAGAAATGCAAATAAATCGATACAAACCGCTCTACCCGATTTTACCACTAGATGGCGCCATAAAGTGGTTGAATTTCTAAGCATTATTTCTATTGGGAGGAACCGGCGGAGTCTCGTTTTAATCAATTAAAATATTTGTTGACCTGTAAAAAAATTGATCATTGAACAAATAGTTGAAAAAAATTTGCAATGCGCACCGAAATTACAATTTTAATGATATTAGATTAATTACTGCAGAAATCGAGTGTGTCTGGACTTGTGCGAGCTGACTAAAAGTTGCCCTCATCTATAAAAGCTAGGAATAGGAAGACGGTACGTAAAATACGAAAGATTGTTACGGATCAAAAATGAAAAAAACTAACAATACGCCAACAAATCCGCCACCAAAGGCAAAAAACGCCATTGATCCCAGATCCGAGAAAAAAAGAGCTAAAACCGACTGCTAAAGCTGTCAAACAGAAAACATCTCCAACCAAACTAAAAAAAGTGGCTGCTCCTTTGAAAGCGGTACCTGTTGCTACTCCGGTCAACGGTGGACCAACTTCGGTACCATCGGCCACACGTCCATCTCTAAAGGACGGTCCAACCCGTGGTCCAACCGAAAAAACTGAGAGGCTTTCTCCGGCCATACCGGCACCCATTCTGGCTAAGTCAAATAAGCCTGTAATCAAATCGATTCCGGTTCCGACCACGTCTACAGTAAGTCCGAAGGCAACAAATTTGTCTTCGGCAACAGCTGGACGAACGAATAATCCTTCTCCAGCCATCCAGCGGCTTCTAATGGAGCTCTAAACAAAACAACTTCAAAGATAAAACTGAGTAAAAAACAAACCGAAGGAACAATAACTGAAGTAACCGACCGGAGTGATGGAACAGACGAGGGGAATCCTCAGCCACCCAAACAATCCTCAAATAATATTTATTGGGCAGAGGTTGGGCGAAATGTCTTCAGTTTTTATTTTTCTTTTTGTCTTTAAACTATGCAAAATCAGTCCTCATTTTTAATAGCGCGGTTGCTTGTGAGTTGAGATGGAATTGATCTTGTCAGTCATTCTCCTCTACTGGTTGCAGTGGGTTGAAAAAATATTCGTTCCGCGTTCTCATCTTATCCTTATTCTTGATAATAAAAAAGTTCTAATCATCAAATATGGCATCAAATAAATTATAAAAAAACTTACCTTTCTTAACATTTTTCAATCTTTCAATCTTCTGGGAATTAAACTGAACTTCCAATTACTTTGGGTAATTCACATCACATTGATTGTTATCAACGTATTACAAACCATTCTAAGGCAAATCGACATCACATCTCCTTCGATTAAACGATTAAAATAAAGAAAAAAAAATGAATCAACTTACCGACCAATGAAAACATTAAATTGAAATGACGGATACAGTTCCATAACCTGGAAAATCTCGTTTATTGAGAACCGTTGGGCAAGGACGATTGGAAGGTAAGTTTGACACGCACACTCACACACGCACACGCATTCGCACACTCACTCACAAGCATTGGTATCATCCGATTGTTATTGCTCGCTGAACTGAGGCAATCAACCCGCTTTCGGGGGAGCAGAGGGTAGGGTAGAGCTGAGGAGCAATCGGAGGGCAATTTGGTGACTGAACTTGCAGTCGTTCGTGAAGGGCAGAAAAAAACAAACAATACAATTTGAACGATTCTGATGACTCCTTGTGTTTTCATTCTTCTGTTTGGATCTTGTTTCAAATTGGGGAAAAAAAGGGGATTCGTCAGTTTCTGTGTTGAGAGGGAGCAGAAAAAGCGGAACCTGCGAACCAAAATTTTGTTCCATGTTTCACACGAAAATTCGGGCACGAGCCCGTGTTCCAAAAGAGCGTAATTGTACATTTTAGACTATAACATGGGATACGAATCGAGACCAAAAAAAAAAGAAAAAAAAAAGATAAACGAAAGACAAATAAAGGATACTCAAAAGCAGGCCGACAGCCTTAAGCACCATTTCGAAGAACGAAATATTAACTTTTTAAACTACAATCAACGTGTTGAATAGGAGAAAGGTCGACGATTTCATAATCGGATGGACCTAAATTACTTTTTTTTTGTTTCGTTAATTTGACAAGTGCCTGTCGTCTCTTCGATAATGGGTATCCTTTCTTCAGACGCAAAAGATGAAAATCGTTTGAGAGGGTTAAATAGAGTTTGAACGCTGATTTCCGTCAACTCTTTATTCGTCACAATTCAAAAGTCGCAATGTCCGAAGGAGCGGAAGACTGTTTCACATCTGACGCACGACCTAAAGCTTTAGCCTACTACACAGACTTTTGGCTGTTTGGACTACCAAGTCGAGAAGAGTATTCATGGGAATTAGAAGATAAAAAGAACTGAACAATAATTAACCTCGACAGTGGCCAACCAACAACAAAAGGTCGCGAATGAAAGGTGAATCCGCCTCGAAAAAACTGATAACTGAAAGTCCGAACAGCAAGACAAAGGGGGAGAGAAAGGGGAAAAAATTAGATGATAGTATACAAGATCGTTGGGATCGAAAGCTGAAAAAAAAAAAAAGTTTGGTCGTACTGACAGCGTAGAGGCCAAACGGATTTCAGAAAGAAGAGCACCAAAGAGATTTCCAACGAGAGTCTGAATTGCTTGCCACGACTCGACCCACGATTCGGTTGGTGTGATCCTTTTCAAGTTGGTGAATTTTAATCGTGACTTTGATCACTGTCAAAGTCTTCTGCTTCCTCCTCTTCGTCGTCGTCAATGGTGATACACTCTTCATCGGCTTCGAAGCCAAAATCGGAAGAACATTTGCGTTTGAATCCGCGCGACCGTTTGGTGGCTTGCATTGTTCGTATATCTTCAGGAGATCGTTCTTTACGAAATTCGAACACCAACGGGTAAATATGTTCGATGGCTGATTGGACGTTACCCACACAAGGTGCTGTAATTAAAAACACAAAAAACAATTAACAAAATGTACAAGAAAGTAACACATTTAAAAGCTGCTAAGTCAAGTCCCAACCTGTAACCGTAATGCTGCCTGTTGAGAAGATTTTTAGTGTGGCCTTGGGTTCCTTGAGACGATAGGTAACTCCAGGATGCAGTTCAGGTTCATAACTGAATCAAACCCACATGATACATGTCATCATATGGATAAAACATGAACGTGAGTAATCAAATGTTGATGTACCTGGCTATATCTCTGTGTTTGGCTGAAAAAGGCGTAATTTTTTATCGCAAAAGGCATTGTACAAGTTCCCAGAACATTGACTACTCTGTAATTTACTAGACGTAATTTGGGATAGCCTAGTTTAGAGACCGAACGCGTGATTCGTCTGGCGGCTTGTTTGGCTTCATCCTCACTTGTTGCCCCTGTACAGGTTACTTTTCCTGAGAACCAAATTGAAGCTGTGGTGTAGGGTTTCCGTAATCTCATAGTTACCATCTGTAACAGTTAAATAAATTGATTAAACAACTGTGAAAACACTTGAGACTGTGAATGTATCTTACCCCATTTTCTCTACGATACTCAACATTGTAGCCATTCTGAGCTATCTGCTTCAAGTTTAGATGGGACTTTACACTAAAACTGCATACCACATTGTTGATTGTAATATCAATGACTGGCTCATCACTAGGTGTCTCTTTAACCTCCTGAATTCCAAGCTATAGCTTTGGTTTAATGCAGCAAGCGTCTTTATGATATCACCACTTGTTTTAAAGCATTCTTTAGCTATTCGTCGACAGTATCCTAGCTTTGTTGTTGGAAGAGTATTTTTGCAGCTGGGTGTATATTTTGCAATTATTACAATGTTAGAATTTGCTTCTGTAGACTGACGAGAACAGCAATAGTCTCTTACAAAGTGGAGATTCTACATAATGAAATATAAGCTATTTTTTTGGTATTGCCAATAATCAACTGGAACTCACCACACAGATGACAAGCTTTTTGTTGATGTCTAGGCATATATACACCTTGGACCTTGGTTTCATTATGCAAATTTAATTGTTTACTCCAAAATGAAGTTTGGCACAGTTCAATGGGTACCTATACTGCTCATGTGTTGATGCTGTTTGCTAATGAGAAACCAATTCAACCTAGTGTAAAGATTTACAAATTGGTTTAGAAATTATAAAAGAAACCTGCTCATTCTTGTGTGTATAGCTCACCTCAAATAAAGAATCCATGAATATATTTCCTACAATACATTTCCATTTTAAAACAGAATTCGTTTGTTTTGTTACCTCAAATTCTCTCAGATTTAATAGAGGAGCAGCATCAACTGCAACAAATTTACTCTTTAAACTGTCAGCACGCATTGTGCTTTCAAGAGAATCTCTCTTTTAAAAGTCAATACATAATTAGAATAGCATTTTTAAGTTATCCCCAGTGAGTAGTGTAACACGAGAAAAGCGAACATCATTGAATCTATCCCAGTAACTTGATTTAAAATAAAATAAGCTATAATTTAAGCGAGCTAAAAACATCATCCAGCAAGAAAGTAAGACATTTTCAAGTGTTGTCGTAAAAGGAGTGCAATGTTGCCGTTTTTATAGAAATAAATCTTATCGTTCCGAGAGTGAATTGAAAACAAATACATTTTTTTAAAGAATTGTAAAAAGAAAAGAAACGATCGAAGAAATGATATCCTATAAATAAAAGTAGATTTTTTTTAACGGATCAATTTGATCCCTCTTTTTTGTGTTGTTCTAGCGCTTATTTTTATGCGCCAGGTTTAACTCTGGATCAATTTGTTCTCGTAGTTTACGGCAGTCGGGTTCACACTGTCGATGTGTAAAAAAAAAAATGCGAGTACTATATATAATACTATAGAGACGACGACGAAAATCCCGACATTTCGAAATATATACACCCAAGAGAGAGATAGTAGTGCATAAAATTATACTGATTTTTATTTCCATAGTCATTCCAATCGGTATAAAAGTCGACTGTGACCCAATCTAAGGAAGATATAAAAAAAGGGGGGGGGGGGAAGCAACGACTTGTGATCTCAGGATTTTTTCCTGGCAAGCGTCCCAGCACCATCCGTGTAGCTATGTGCAGTTGTCTCCCATATAGTATAGTTTCTGCGGCAGACAATAGAGGAGTAGTATAGGAAGGAGTCACCATCCACCGGGGGGATGTATAAAATGGATAAAACTGGTCGTTCGACGACGGGCAAATCACAAAGAATCGAGGTAAAACGATCACCCTACCAAAAGGAGCTCATATAATATAAGAGAGAGAAGGACACATCAACAAAAAAAAAAAAAAGAATGAAACGAGTTTTTTTTTCTCTCCCTCTCTTCTTTTCATCCTCGTTTGCATCCGCTCTATGTTATTTGTGTGTACCAAGAAACGGGACCGGCACACATTGCACCGATTCAATGGGCCGTGAGAGAGAGAGCTAGAGAGAGAGAGAGAGGAATATAGCCTCATAGATTTCGTATCACGCCGCGATTCCGGTGTATCTCTCTCCCCTTTCTCTGTGATGCACGGCATAACTGAACTAGGGCATCTATAAGGTCCGCGTGCCTTTTTTAGCTCTTTCTTTTTCATCTTTTCTGTGGATATATACAGACATTTTTCTTCTCTTTCTGAGAGTAGCTGCTTGCCTCGTCGTCATCTTATTTATCCCCGGCAGGAGCGCAGCAGAGAGAATCTAAGCGGCTTTCCTGTGCGCTCCAAAACACCATCAGTATATATATCCTCAGCAGCAGCAGACATGTAGAATGATGCACACACACACACAACATAAAAACTGTGTGAGAGCATCAGCAGCAGCAGTATATAGATGGGGAAGCTGCTCTCAAATCGATCGATCGATGGCCTATATTCTAAGCGCATAGAAATCGAATAAATATCACGACAGCAACTTTGATTCGCAATACAAACATGTATGTATGCATAGAGTTGTGATGTAGCAGTAACGCATCAGCATATTTGAGTCTACATTTGAAATGTAAGAAAATATTTTAAACCTTATAATATGTCGAGTGAGAGGTGAAAGGGAAAATTTCATTGTTTATACATGAACAGCACTTTCAAAAAAATGAGTCAGAGAACACCTACTGACTCTTTTAATATGTGTGCCAACTGATTATAAGAACCACGTAAAAACACAACTGTACAACATCAGAAAATCAGGTGTAACTTGTTCGGCTGCTAAATAATTAGCGAGACGAAGGTAAAACAAAAAACAAAAAAATAACTAAGGGATAGAAAACAAACCGGTGAGAGGAGCTGAGTGTTCTTAATAACATAAAAACAGTTTAACTCATTTTTTCTTCTTTTAAGAAAGACATAAAAAAAAATATTTGAAAATATTGGTTTACATTGTTATAGTAAATTGATGATTGTACTATACTGCAGATATTGGCAAAACTGCCAACGTATCATACATAAAATGATGAATGGATTTCAAGTATTTGAATGCGCGCAATAATAATAGGAATATAGCCAATTAGATTGCATTTATGATAACCTGTCTAATAGTTATCATTATATATCCGAGGGGTATATAATCTACTAATTGGTGGGAATTTATGACCGCAGTATTTTAACGACCACAACTTTTTTTTTTGCTGCTGCTGCCATATTTTGTGGTGTATAAAAAGGTTTTTTTTTTATGGATTATGCGGCTAACGGATACAAAATCCTTGGAAGAGGTCAGACATTTGCATAAACCGTTTTTTTTTTCTCTTTTTTTATACAGAGAACTTGTACACAATTTTATTGTCTCGCATATAGAAGAAGAAATGTTTTTTATTTTATCAAGTACAACCGTCCCCACTCTGTTTTTTCTTGTATACAAAACAGACGTATTCACAGTCTTCTTCTTTTCATTTGATTGTTTTTAAATAATTCCCTACAATATCGCGGACACACGAAACACGAAAAAGGACATCACAACACACAAGAGTGGTACGTCTAAATATTATTATACTGCGCGGTTTTGTTTTGCTTAACTTTTCGTCGTCATTTGAATAATATATGCCAACAAGAAGAAAGAAGAAAAACAAAACATTTGCATATGATTTAGCGGTCCTTATTAGGAGGATGTATATAGGTACTATTATGCTTGATTTCCATCCTTTTTGGCATCTAATAATAATAATCTGGACGTATGCTGTGTCTCTGCCGATGACGACTCTCATACTTTTTTATCTTTCATTTCGGTTCTAATTATCTTTTTTTTTTAAATTATTACGTCTATCATTATTGTGGCAAAAGAGACCATTTTCAGATCGTTTGATGCGCTCATCAAATTTTTTCTTTCTGTACCTGCTCATTACACCTATAAAAATGCGAAAAGAAATAAGCCCCAGCGACCCTTATTTATTTTTTTTTACTTCTATTTAACTTTCCACCGTCGGCTAATATCACGATGATAATTACATCATTCATCTTAAAACAGAGTTAAGGGGCGGATTATATTCTATCGAAAATCTTTTTGGGTTTCTTTTCTTGAATCCCGTAGGCAAATTATTTGCACCTTATTGCCATTTGACACACACAAAGTATTGCGTGATTGAAAAACACAAGAAATGAATGAAAAGAATAATTTATACCTTCAGTCCGAAAATTTGGGAAGACGCCATCTAAAAATGCAAAATAATTGTGCGCATTGAATTATTAAAAAAAAAAATTTCTTTTAGATGTTAAATAAATGATACTTCTCTCGATTGATCATATTCAACACCTTTTTATATGAATATTATGAAATGTTAAGCACTTGGTGAATGAAACCCACATGAAGTATATTTTGTTTTCCTTTTTTTCTTTGAAATTTTTGACACGGGGCACGAAAAAACTGATGGGCAATCAAAATTCAAAATCAAAAATTGTCTTCCCCGTTTTTTCAATTTTGTCTGGCTACAGGCACGGTGTCAAATTACAAGTGTGAGCGCTTTTTTATTTTATTGCAAATGAACGGCTGCGGTTTTGAGAGTCTTTTTCAATTCAAATAAAAATATAAAAAAATATGTCCGAGTGTGTCTGTGTATTATTGTTTGGTATTTTCCATTTGTAAATGAAAAGAAAAAAAAAATCTGTTTGTTTCCATGTTATTGTAAGGCTATTTTAATTATTATTAGTCCAGTATTTTGTTGTTGTTTTTGTAAAATTCGAGAGAGAAAATTAAAAAAAAAAAATTGTGTGTTTGTGTGATGTGGGTAAAATATGCGGAAGAATCAGTTGATCATCAACAACAGTGAGGGAAGAATTTCAAAAAATAAAATAAATAAAATAAAGTCAATCAAGAATAAAAGAAACACACTCACGTCGAAAAGAAAAAACAAATTTGCATCTATCTTGTATAAATATCTCATTTACATGAAGGCCTAAGTTTTATTATTAATTTTTTTTTGCTGTTATTAGAGGCTAGTAAATATATATGCAACACACTATTCTTATTCACTTGAATATTCTTCAGTCGAGCACGAGAAAATTATTGCTACGTTTAATTATTATTTTTTTCTTCTTCTTCTTGCATCGACACACAACAAGACGGTCACACACACCAACGACACGAAACACTTTTTTTTCTTTTTCTCAAAAAAAATTCCTTTTTCACTCGATGACGCAAAACTAAATCACAGCAAAATATTACCAAAAAAAAAGAAAAGAATTTTTGATGATAATCTTGTAGGGTTTGTGTGTTTGTGTGTGTGTGTGATGTAACCAAACAACAGCGAGAGAGAAATAGAGAGAGGACAAAAAACACAAATGACAATATAACAGACCAAACCAAAATATGCGGGACAAAAATTGTGTGTGTGTGAATTTTTAAATATTATTAATATGACACGAACATGACACCCGATTAATAATATTGTTGTTGTTGTTTTTTGGAAGCACGCGCACATAACTTTTTGGGAGTGAGGGGCTTCATCTGACACAATTTTTGACGAAACAAACAACATTATATAACAAGATTCCAATCGAATGAAAAAACAAAATATTGAAACTCTTCACTATTAAAATGAATGAATCGCATGTAATGGCACTCGCTTATTGGCTCCTACAACGGCGCGCGTGTTGGGTAGAGAAAAAAAGAAATTTTGTGATTTTGAAACTTGTTGACAAGAAAGAAATTTGATTTTACAAATAATTCTAAATGATTTAAACGTTTTTTTTTGTTTTGTTTTGTTTTGAATCATTTTGGTTTGGCGCTGCGAAGATTTATTGCATCATTTTACTTATTATTTTGTACGGGGGTTATTTTCTCTATAACATAATTATATAGAATCATAAAATTATAATGCAAATTTAATTAAATTAAAATTGGAACTAAATAATAATAATCCCCTTTTGAAAATTAAAACAATACTAACAAGTTTCATTTGTTGTTGTTGTTTTTTTTTTTTTTGATTCTTTAAATTTAAGAAAAAAACAAAACAAATCAAAATTAAATAAGAAATTTTTTTGGTTTCTTATCAATTTTAGAAAAATGACGAGTCACCACAACCTTGAAGTGAGTGAGAGAATCGCGACAGCAGCGGTAATTATTATATAAGGGAGGAGGTTATTGCGTTTTGTTTTATCTCATTTTGTGTTTAAAATAATTTTTTAATAAAACCGTCGACATGTTTATATATATGTATAATATATATATATATATATTATATTAAATAGTGTATGTAGTATAGCTGCTATTTGACCAGGACCACAAACCAGGAGACAAAAAAAAATTAAAAAAAAAAAGATCCTGGCGGGACCTGGATGAGGTTCGGATTTCCCGAAACAAAAAAACAATTTCAATATCTCAACAACGTTGACATTTCTCCGAAATTGTTGTTTGTTGTTCGTTGTGTATCATAAGGAGAGACAAAGAGAATCACCGTGGGGATTGTTAAGGAGCCAGTCGAGTCGGTGAATGTGGACGTGATGCCAAGTATTGAATACCGTCGTCCATGAGGGAGCCGGGACCATTGGGTCCACCTTGTTGGTCCACTCCTTGGTTACCTCCAGATGAGATGAGTGGTGACATCATTCCATAGTCCATGTTGTCATCCAGCGCAATAAACGAGCCGGTATTCCATCGGGAAACCGATTGTTGTTGTTGCTGTTGTTGTTGTTGTTGCTGGTTGGACGTGTTGTTGCTTCCTCCGTTGCTGCGTTGCTGATTCGAGTGGTGCTGTTGATTGGGCGTGATGGTGCGAGGCGATTGGTTGTTGACTCCGTTTCCTCCGCCGGACGGAGACGACGAGAACAAACTCAAATTGGTCGGACTGATCACGCCCGACATTCCACCAACCGGTCCAATGTTCGTATACGTAAATAACTGTTTTTTCAAATAAGAAAATGAAAAAAATAAATGAAATGAAATTTAGTTCAAGTTGAAAAATAAAAAAATAAAAACATATTTTATTTTATAATCACAATGGGTGGGGGGGGACCCACCCGATAACGGGTTTTTTTTCTTTTTCCATTTTATATGACCTCGTATATATATTACACACTCCTAAAAACCATCAATAACAGCCAGCTAGAGAGAAAGGGCCACCGAATAATAATAAAAATATCAAAAGTTGTTTTCTTGTGTGTTTTGTTTGTTTGTTTTTTTTTTTTAATTTTTTCAAACAATAAAAATAAATACGACTAGCTCAAATAAAAACTTATTGAAAGACTCTGATTAAATTATCATTCGTCAAATGAATGATCTCTCTCTACCCTCACGTCTAGACGAATTGCCGTGCGGATTTTTGACGACCCGGCGCTAAAAATTGCCCAACCAAAAATGTTTCTCCGTCGACATTTTTATTTATTAATTCCCCTCAGAAAACAGAAACAAAAAATACAATTCGCGTGCCATCATTATGTTTCATGAGCCGACATCTTCTTATGAAAAGAAAAAATTACAATAATAAAGCTATAACGTTGTTGTTGCTGTTGCCTATTCAATTTCTGATACACACACACACACACAGAAAAAGTTCATGTGTTGCTGTAATCAGCGATCGAGTCGAATAGAAATAAGACGATCTCCTTTTGTGTGCCCCCAAGGTATTTTAAGATTTTTTTTCTATCTAACGTGGTCGGATGATTTATTTATTAATTTGACTGCGTCATTAATTTCATGAATAATTTAAAAAAAAAACAAAAAAATAAGAAAGAAAGAAAATTCTTTTTTTTTTACCTGTCCGGATTGTGCGTGCAAATGAGAAAAGGTGTAATCACGCCCGGAGCCGAACGAAGAGGAACCGGCCGATGAAACTGAACCGCCGCCAGAGCCACCGCTACCACCGCCGCTAACACGTCCGTGTTGAAGGACTTGCGAATCTGATCCACCACCGTTGGATCCGATCGACGTCGGACTCAGCGGCGGACCTCGATTTCCACCAGCGCCGCCGCTAGAAGACGACGCATTGTTATCACCGACGCCTAGAGGAGGTGGCGTCACCGAAGGCGGCGGCGAGTTGGTCATATCTTCAAAAAAAACGTTCACAAAATTATTTGATGTCAAATTAAATTGGTGAGAATTAAATTTCAAAATCGAACCTGTTGAGCGGATGATGGCCACCGGACGAGCCATTACCGGTGGCGGAGGAGGCGGTAACATGCTAGTGGCGTAATAAGATGAAGACGAAAGTTTCATGGTCCCGCGTGAAGATCCCGCTTGAACCTGATGCAATCCCCCCACCCAAACAAAACAATTTTGAATTTTTTTTGTTTTTTTTAAATTTTCGCGGCTTTTTAATTTTTGTGTTTGGTTGTCAAACCTGGGCGTTCTGAGTGTTTTGGGCTTCTTGGCAGACGAGCGTGACAAAATCAGAGAAAGTGTCGTGACCGTTCTCTTGGTATTTGCCGGGAGAGTGAGGACCACCGTTGCCGCTACCACCGTGACCGCCGTGTTGCGTCGCCACCACCAGTCCCTGATCGTGACCGTAGTAACTGGACGCGGCCAGCGACACCACAGAACCGTGTTGCAAACCTGTGATCAATCGACAGTCCCCAAATGTCCCGAAATCAAACAAATCGCCCCCATCCCCGCAAAGAAAAAAAAAATGAAAAATAAATCATCAACTTCTTTTTCTATCACATCATCTAAACAAACAAAAATAAATGTGTTCTAAATTTTTTTTTCGTTTCTCTCTGATTGGATTTTTGTCACTAATAAACCAAACAAAAAAAAAAAAACTAATGTGAAAATAAATGAAATTAATAAACGAAAAATAAGAAGAAGAAAAATGTGTTGTTTTTGTTGGAGGGAAGTAACTGCTCACTATATAATATATATTTATATGTTTTTTGTTGTTTCATAGGGGCAGGGAGGGTTGAATCTATATCCGGGATGGACATGCTTCGTGCTTTCATGCTTCAATTGTTTTTCTCAATTTTGTATTTTATTATTTTTTTAAATATTTGCTCCATCATTTTCTCTGGGGACTAAAATAAATGATCGGTGTTTGATCGCTCATGGAGATCGGTTAAAATCTAAAATTCTTGGATTTGGTTTGTTGCTCTAAAATTCATCTATCGCACTAATCAACTAACCTACCGTCTCTCCTGTTGCTTTCTCTCACATGACAAGATAATAGAGGGGGGGGGGGACGGGATTTGTTGTAAAAAAAAATGAAATTTTTTTGTACCGTCGCCAAGTTGAACTGTATGTTGTGTGTGTGTGTTTTAAGTGAAATGAACGTATTTCCATTCGGGGTAGTGTCTACATAATTTTTTTTTTTCTCGCTCAAAAAAACAAAATAAATAGAAATTTGTTTTTGGCGCCAATTTTGAAAAAAAAAAATGAACAAAAATTGTTTTTCCTTGGATTTTTTTGGGGACTTTTGAATTGTTTTTGCCTCCCCCCGCTGACGAACAAACTCACCGTCTCTGCTGTTGTTCTGCAGATGATGTTGTTGCTGATGGTGTTGATGTTGGTGATGTTGTTGTTGGTGGAGGTGTTGATGATGGTGAGGACTGGCCAGTTGGCGGCCATCGTGACTAGAGATGATGGCACCCTCATCGGCCGAGGAAGGTCTGGCCGCGCCACCACCACCACCACCGCCGCCGTTATGATTATTATTATTATTATTATTACTTCCGGGCTCGACTTTGAGCGTTTTGGAGCCGACGGACGACAAGGCTGACGACGGTGGCGACGGTGGCGACGTCGCCGATGTGATGGAAGATGTTGCGGAAGAGGAAGACGTGGAGGATGTGGAGGATGTGGCTGGGATTGGGATGGTCGTGATGGATTGTTGGATGGCCGCATTGCCGCCACCTAAACACACACACATTTTTTTTTGTTGTTGTTGTTTTGTTGTCGTTTTTTGGTTTTTTATTGTTGTGCTGGGAAGTTGTTGTTGTTGTTGGTGGTGGTGCTTGGTGTGTTTGTATGTGTGTAAGGGGTTGATAGGGGGAGGGGAAATCAAATGAATCGAACGTGCACACAATCACAGAGCAAAAACATACCACAACAACAACACAACTAAAATATTGTAAGCAACTTTGATCCACTAATCGACTAAGTGATGAAAGTGACTCTAAAAAGTTATCATTTTTTTGATTTTCTAATTCATTTCATTGTTATCTAATTTGTGACTAAAAAAAAAATTTGAATTTTTCATTTTTTTTGTTTTTTTTTTCATCTTGAAAAAAAATGAAATTTTAAATAAAAAAACATGCGTCTACAAAGAAAAAAAAAAATGAAATAAAAACTAATGTGCATCAAAATAGTGTTTTCATTCCGGTCCGGATGATGTTTCCTAGAAACTTTGGTTTTTTTTTAAAATGACGGGAATAAAATGATCGGCCGTTTTTGTAACTCACCGTGATCCATTTCAGAGTGCCAAGAAGTTTGATTGGACAACGAATTAGGGCTCTGTTGATGGCCGTAGTAGCTCAAATCAGCTGCCGATGGGATGGATTTGTTGTTGTCACTTTGTTGTTGTCCTCCGCTGCGGATGATGATACTCGACGACGACGACGTGGCTCCACCGCCGCCGCTACCACCGCCACCTTGCGACGAAACGTCCTGCATGTCGTCCTCCGTTGAACTCATCCGTCTGAGTCTCTTGTGCTGATGGCCAACGCCTCGAGGGTCAATCGGACTCTGTGAATTGCGATGCAGCGACAGAGGACCTTTAAATCAATAAACAAATAGAAATGTCCTCGTATATTATTATTTTTAAAAATTTTTTGTTTTAGTTAACTAACTGTAAGCGCCAGCTCCTTGCAACATGGACGCCGAATGATCAGGAGCCGGTGGCGTGTAACTGTTGCAATAATAAGACGGCGCCTCGATCTTGATGGCGTTCAACGGCGGCTGTAGCCCGTTGACACCCTGCATTATTGACGCTGCTTGGAAACGAGCATCAGCAAATAGATCAGAGAAAATTCCAAACAAGAAAATCAATCAATCAAATTTACATATAACACAACTTCAATTCAAATAAATGATCTTAAAAAATCCTATTGAAATTGTCAAATTCAACGCGGGTTGTTGTCTTCGTTAGGAAAAAAAAGGTTATTCGACTTTACACGAACAAAAACAACAAAAAAAAATCTTTTCTTGCAGATGCGGAAGAAGAACTCGACGACCTTTGCGTATGCAAATGACCACCCCAAAAAAAGGAGGTGAAGAGAGAGAAAAAAAGAGAGCTATATAATGTGTGCTGTATAAAAGGAGTTGTGTGTGTGTGTGTATACTAGTAGATCCTTCTTTTCATACAACGACCGACATTTATATGTGAGCTCGTGTATGTGTATAATACGAGATGGGCTCATTCCTCCCGCAGAGAGGAAGAGAAGAGCGATAGTATAAATGTGTAGTAATAACCGATAGATGATGGATAAAGGAGAGTCCAGTCTCACACAAACTTGGGTTCATCATATCACCAGAAGAAGAGGGAACAAAAAAGAAAAAGAGAAAAAGCGGAGCGCGAGATTCATCCATCCATCCAAAACAGAAATTTTTCGTGTCTGTGTGGATGAGCCCCTGCTGTGTGTGTGCTGTTGGTAATAGTCATCAAACCCCATAGATACACACACACTGAACTGAACCTAGTCGTCGTCTGCGTGATGATGGCGCTGAGCGCAAACCATTTATGGTGCGCGAGTCTATAATATTCGCGCGCGCGCATATTTATATTACATCTTTTTTTTTCTTCTTAAACATGCAAACACACCGAACAAAAAAAAAATAAATATTTTTATATTTTTTTTTTGCCAAAATAATAAATAAATAATTTATTTGGAAAAAAAGAAAAATATAAAATAAAATTCCACAAGTTTTTTTTTTCTTGCCTTTATGTCGTTGGTCGTGATTCACGCATATTATCCCGATCAGATAGCGCAGTCACGACCATTAGCTACGGGGCGTAACATCGTTCCGCCATCTTACCGTTTTCTATTTTATTTTAATTTTTTTTTTTTTTTTAAAGAAGAGGGAAGTTCAATTCGAAAATGTATAACGGAACAAACAAACAAAAAATTACGGGCCACGTCTAAATAATCAACAAATTGAAACTAAATCAAATTTCGATAAAAAGCAAACAAAAGTTGGCCATTTTTTAAATAAAAATTTGACTATTCGGTCGCGTGCCGTTCCGCTCGATCCCCTTGGCTCTGTCAGTTTATCGAATTTCAAATATGATTTTTGGGCGCAGGTGAAATGAGCGGGAAATTTAATATTTTATTTCTGAAACTTTTTTTTTTTATGTGCGTGACCCGTTGACGGTCAATCGATTTTTGTGTCGTCTATAAAAAAAATAAAAAATAAAAAAAAAAAATGATAAAAGATGGACGACGGTATACATTTCAGCCATCGATGTGGAAAAGAAAATCAAAAACAAGGTCTTGAAAAATAAAAAAATAAAAAAAAAATAAATTTCACCGGAAGGAAGATGAAACAGGAAGGATATCGTCGAGAGAGTTAAAAAAAAAAAAAAGGAGAATGAATTGATTTATGATATGACTCTTCTCTATTCTGGACGACGATAAGAAGAAAAAACATTCACTTCCCTCCCCCATCCCTCTCCTACATTTTCATCTTTTATGACCTGTATATTTTTTATAGGAACAAGAAATAGAATATATAAAATATCTAAATATTTCTCGGAAGTATAAAGAGAGAGAGGGCTGGAAAAAAAATTTCAATAAATATCTCGTGAAAAAAAAAAAAAAGAAAAAAAGCTGGAACTTTTTGGATTTTGTTTTCCCAATAAATAAAATCAAACAGAAAAAAAAAAAAGTGTGTCATCATCATCACAAGAGCGTCGATCGGTCGGTCGGGAGAGAAGATAATTGTTTTGAATCGAGTTGGCGACTTACTTTTGGAGAGACGCCACAATTCCTTTGAAGAGAAAACACCTGTCGCCAGAATCGTGTCGTTGTAGATGACTCCATTGTACGGATTGTGAGTGTATCCTGTTTAGATTTAAAAAAAAAACAATAATACAAAAAAATAACAAATAAAAAATAAACCAAAAAATATTTAGATATACAAACAAAATCTGACAACTTTCTATTGAATCCAAATAGAACAACCCCCAAAACGGTTGGTGTGTCTTCAAACGGGATCATTGCCAGCCCCTTGCCACATGTAAAACGGTATAGTAAATAGTCAAATAGGTGGGTTACCCAGCAGCACCATCTAAACAATTTTCTTTTTTTTTTAGATTTTTTTTTTGGCTTTTGCGCTTGACCGACTGGGGTATCTGCCCAAAACGTGTTACATTATTGGCGCTCGACAAATGTTTTGATACCCAACAAACAAAAAAACAAAATGGAGACTTGTGGGGGTCTTAATATCTAAGTCGCTTATGACACAACTGTGGGCTCGATCCCAATAAAACAAAAAAATCCCGTTGATAAAAAAGGGACTCGACAAAATCCAAATTTCAACTGGCACGGCCAAAGAAGGAAGTGACGAGATTTCAACTCTCGTGCGTGTTGTTGTTGTTGTTGTATTTACCCGTGGTAGAGAGAGAAGGAAAAAAAAACAGAAAAAAAAGAGTTGAGGACGCGGCCTTGCCCTTGGCGTTGTACACACATTTCGCACAAGATCGTGAAAGAAGAAGGAGCCAACGACCAAAAAAAAAAACATTCATCGTCCAACAAGCCAAGGCCGAATCACAGCCAGGAGCATCTCTAAACAACACAGCCAGAAGAAGAAGAAAACAGGTTTTCTTCTTCTTCTTGTTGACCCCAGAAAATTCTTATATTTTTTTTGTATATTTCCATTACGCGTCCAGGTGTGCGCGATCCCACTTTTGGGCTTCTTCTTTCTTTCTTTTTTTCTTTCTTTTTTTTTGTGCAATAAACGCACAGGACAAGAGAGAAACTGATAAACCAACGACCGGTTTTCTACTTCTTCTTCTCTCCTGTTGATTGTACCGTTGTGCGTTTTTTTTTTGTTTTTTTTTTGCAGGTGCAACTTGTTTCTTGTTCATTTCGCTCCGGCTAGCGACGTGGATATTTTATCATCAAAGAAATGAAAAACACAAAAAACCAAAAATATGTGGCGCAATTTTCTCAAGATTAGCGCAGGCCGACTTAAAAAATGAACCGGTTTTTTTTTTTGGTAAAAAATATTATAAAATTCAAATCTCGAATATAAAAAAAAGAGAGAGATATGTTGTATGAGCTCAGCGTGAGTTGATTTCACGTGTTAACCCCTTTCCCGTGAAACGTCGCCAACGTCATTTTCAAATCTGGTTTTTTAAATATTTATTTTGTATTTTAATTTGATTTGATTTGATTATAGAAATTTCGCTTCTTGGCAACAAACAAACAAACAAACAAAGTTCGTTTGTTTGTATTATATCCAGAGTTTGCCCCGTTGATGACGCAACATTCAATCAAGGGGAGGAAAAAAAATGAATAGATTTCAGACTCATTTCAAACAGACGTTCAAAATGGACAAAATGCAACCAACGGCTAACGAAATGCGCCATCGTCGTTGTACACACACACACACACACACACGGGAAAGGGGGATGAGCTCAGAGTTTTCTAAATCGGGACCGATGGAAGAAAGAAGAAGTCGAAAACCAAGTCACAAGACCAAAGAAAAGAAGAAATAGATATAAAAATAAATTGCTCAATTTTTTTTTTTTTTTTTCAAAATGAAATGATGAAACTCTCCCGTTCAGGGGGGAGGTTTGAAAAATGTCAACGACGGAATAGTTTATAACTACACAACCCGCTATATAGTATATTAGAAAACAGTGTGTGTGTGTCTACGTGTTACATATATAGGAAGAAGATGGTGGTGGTGGTGTAGTGCACCAGCTCTCTCTCTCGAAAAAAAACATAAAAACAAAACAAGATGTGCTGAACAAGCTCGGCAGGCACCATCAGGAGCCACATAACATTCCACACACACACAACGCAGCAGAGAGAGAGAGAGAGAGAGAACCTGCAACTTATTTTTCTTCACAGGAAAGAGAGAGAAAAAACAAAAAAAAAAAGAATTCAAGTCTCAGCACAAAACTCATTTCTAAAAATATCACCACACACAGACAGTATGGGCAAGAGAGAGAGAGACTGGAATATTTTACAAAACTCTAAATCTGGGACGCAGGCTAATAAACCACGCAAGGCTCAAAAAACAAATTTCAAAATAATAAAATTAACAACCAAATGATATCCCACATTTTTTGTAAATGAATCCAAATGAAAACGAAAATTTAAAATGTGAGAAAAATGAACCGAAATAAGAATTATTTCTTGTATGGAAAAACGCAAAGACCAGCAGAAAAACACACACAAAAAAAAGAGGAGGAGGAGGAGAGTGTTGGCTAAAATACAACGGCCATGTTTAATGGCCGCTAAAAGATCGAGAGAGAGAGAGGATCGATGACGTCAAAGACATTCTCCCCCTTAGCCTCTCAGCTGTGAGATAGCAGCAGCAGAGAGAGAGAGAATATATATATATAAATATACACTTAGATATATACTGCAGCACAGAAGAAGAAGAAGAGAATGGCAAGAAGCTTTTTCGGCTCCACAGTCATAGATTTGTCAACAAGAGAAAAGAAGAAGAAAAAGAAAAAAACTGTCGGACCATTTTCTATTTTTTTTTCTATTTTTTTTTGATGGGCAGCCTCTCCCCTTGACTTATTATTACAGCATCTCCCTCCCTCTCTATATAAATAGATATGTACCACCTTCTTACTAAAGAGCGCACAAGCGACGAATGATGGCCCCAAAAGAAAAAAAAAAAGTTAATTCAATTTGAACGTCGACATATCAGATCTTTTATAGATACTATCACAAAAGATATATGACATTTGCAAAGGGGTCAACGAATCATCGACGAGGTGTTGTAACGTATCGTCGCAATCAAGATGGATGACAATTTTGTCCTTCTTTTTATGATATGACTCGATTAACTGCAATCATCTTAAACAACAACAACTACAACTATATTATGTCATGTACATTTTCTGTTGATATTTGTGTTTGTTAGAGGAGGCTCAGAGTTAAGAGTGATGTAATCATCATTAAGCCACGCCCAGCGTATTACTAAAAAGAGATGGAGGAGGGAAGGGGATAGTGGAACACGTTGATTGGATCTGGCCATCAAGAGATGAAGAGGATCACGTCTATTAAGTTGCAAATTGGGTGATGCACACACAGAGACACAGACATCCAATATATAGTACTGAGACAGCAACGGTGGCGATGCTTTTTGGCTTTTCGGCGTTTCTCAATCAAAAGGATAGGGAAGAGGATAACCACAAGATGAAGGGCACATGCAAATTGTGTGTCTCTTGTGTGTGAAAGAGACGCCGCCGCCGCCGCTAGTCGCACACAAGCGACACAAGAAAGAAAAAAAAAAAAAGTCGATATCGATCGATCGTCTTGGTCTTCTTCTTCTTCTTCTTCTGGGAGGGTTGTGATCGACCGACCGATCATCTCCTTCAACCCATTTTCAACCCCACAAAACAACAATTTTCTTTCAATTTTTTTTCAATAAACAACATTTTCTGTCCATTCATCACATCCACTGTCTAACCTACCAGACTCACCCAAAACAATTTCACACACACAATCCTCTATTTTTGAATTTTTGAATTTTTGAATTTTCCACTTTTCCCCGCGTTTTACCAACAACAAAGAAAAAACCAAGTCGAATCGATACACGGGAAATATCTTTCCCTCCCCCCCTCTCTTCTCTGACGAGTTGATGAGAAGAGTGGGGGAAGGGGTTGTGCTGACGCAACATAAGAGCAGGAGCAGGAGAGAGACTATCTCTCTTTTTTTCCCTTATATGCACCGATGGATAAAGATGGAGTGGAATGGGGAGGGAAAGTTGGGGGGGGTCCTGGTGACGGCCCGTGACGACGCTGCCGACGACAAAACTCCAAAAGGGCAAGACGATGTGTGTGTGTGTGGTGACACTATATAACATCTTATAGCACTCAAAATCTATGTGATATTATTATATTATTATTCCGTACTAGAAGAGATCCTAGCAAACTCCTGCAGGCAGCGGCTGACGAAAAACGGGCGGGTTGACTGTGTCCTTCAATTGATGATCAATCAAGAGAGTTACACACAAGGATGGAAAGAAGCCCTACAAACACATTGTGTGTGTGTGTGAAGGGTATATAGGAGATAGGAAAAGAGTCTGTAGACCCAACCCCTTTTTCCCCAATCCTCTTCTTCTGATATGTTGTAACAGAGAAAAGGCTGGCATGGCCGACTCTTTTGCCTTTTTTTTTTTTTTCTTTTCTTTTATAAACTTTTTGACTGGCTCATGTGTATACAACAATGGATGAAAATCATCTCGAATTCAATTGCAATTTAGATTTAGAGATTAGATTTCTAATTCGGGAGAATCGAACGAGACATGAGCTTCCAATCAAAAGGTTAACCTCCCACCACCCACCCATCAATTTCATTTGACAGATGACGCAAACACGTAACCCCCTTAAACTCAAAATAAAAAAATGAATGAAGGAATTTTTTTTTTATTTACCTTTCAAATTGCGATCGTCATCCACTTTGTCGCCGGTATCACAGATTCCGCTCAGCGTCTCTGCTCCTAAAATGTCATGACATTTTATTTTTAAAAAATTAAAATTTTACAAACAAAAAAAATATAATGCACAACGAAGAAAAAAATTAAAAAAAAAAAAAAAAGAAAAGAATTTCAGAGACTGTTGCGCGCGTTGTTGGCACATTTCCAAAATTCTCTTCACCCCCATCGCCAGCCAATAATAAAAATAATATATTATATAGGAAATAAACAAGTGACACACAAGTCTCTCTCTTTCTCCTTTGAGAAAATGCATTTTTTTTTTAATATTTCTAAAATATAATTTGAAGACGATTGGTTTTTGGCCGGCAAAAAAAAAATGATTCTCACAGACGGCCAGTTTGAAAAAAAAAAATGTATACTAGACGAATCAATTTGTATACGTACCGTGGCTGTTGATGAAATTGGCCAGGTAAAGATCGAGTTCTCTGACGGAGACGTTGATGTGATAAGGATTGACGCAGAGTCCCGGATGGAGGCAATCGGGCGACTTTTCTAGCCGCTCGCCGTCCGTACTCTCCAGCGGAATGGCTTTGAACAGGATGACCATCACCAAATCCAGCCGCCAAACCTTAATAGACATACAATATAGAAAAATATGATTTAATCTATTTATTTTATTTTAAGGAGTTAGTTGGAAATTGTCACCTTATCGGCTTGTCTGAGACAATCGATGCGTCTCATTTTGCCCTTTTGGTCCGGATTGGATAGGACGCACATGGCCGGCTTCTTGCCCGTGATACTCAGCACGAAATCTTCTCGACACTCTTGCGTGATGTCTTTGCGCAGTTTGCCCAGCAGGCGGCTGGCCCACTTTTGTTTCACCTCAGGTTTCTCGTTCTGCATTTTCATTTTATTTTGTCACAAAAAACAAACACAAACAAAATTAACTTTAATTCCCGTTAGATTTCTTTTACAAAAATTATATTTATAAAAATAAATAAAAAATCATAAACAAGTCAATAAGTGCTGAATGTCCTGTGGGCCGCCGCCTAGTATTTTTTTTTCTTCCCCTCAATAGTTAAAACATTTGCTGGTGGTGGTGGTGCTTCTTTCTACCTTCTTCTTCTTCTTCTTGTTATATAGCTGTTTGATGGTTTTACGACGGGACGGACGGACGGGCGCCGGGCAACGCGGTGATGCAACCAACAACTTACAACCCAACAACACGGAACATGTTTCAGGCGTTTTCTTCTTTTAAAAAACTCTGTGTTCTTTCTTTCTTTCTTTCCTGAGCTGCTGCTGCTGCTCCTGGCTCTCTCTCTCTCTTTTATTCAATACAAATTTGCATACCAGACGCCAGATCAACATAAGAAAGAAAGAAAAACAGAGTGTGTATGTCCCGTCCCCCGACAACAACATCCGATCAAGAAGAAATGATAAAACCAATAGAGAGAGAGACTCTCTTCTCTTCTTGTTTTGGTCGTATCCCCAATGCAGACACTTGAAACAAAAAAATATCAACGACATCTTCTTCTTCTTCTTGGTGAAGTGTAAATTGTAGAAGAAAAAAGCTAATCGGCCAAGGATCGTAGGTAAAATGTTTGGGTGTGTCTATTCAAGTTGGCCATTCTCTTTTGAAATGATCGATCCTTGTAGACATCAGAAGGAATCCTCTTTCGAACTCATCAAGGACAAATGACATGACGTCGATTGAATTGAATAATCAAAGAGACAACAACAACAAGACGAAGAAGAAAAGGCTACGTCATTATCAGGAATGTTGTGAATCCGCTATTTTGTTATTTTATTTTTATTTAAAGAGAAAAAAAAAAAAAAGTGATGGAGACTCTTTCTCGTTTCTTCCTCAAATGGAGATAAAAACGTCCTTGCCTCGAGCGCAGAATAATTCCATTTATGAAAATTTAAATATCAAATAGGAAAATGGTTGACACCAAAAAAAAAAATTAAAAAAAAAATAACCGCAAGAATTTTTTTTTCCCGATGAAATAAACGAAAAAAATTGGATCAAATCACAAGGAAGAAAAAACCAGAAATTATTATTTAAAAAAAAAAAAATCCAAATTTTGTGTTTGGCATTTGTTTTTTTTTTGGTTTTGACCCAGTGAGCAATTGGGAAATGTAAGAGAGGATAAAGTTTACAAAAAGCCGCAGGTTACGACGTTCTCCCGTTTGTGTGTGGTGGATATTGCGCGCACGAGCAGCAGCAGCAGCAGCAGCAACTCAAAAAAAAAGAAGAAGAAAAAAGGTTCTCTAGCTTTATCTTCACGAACGCCTCTCGTGTGTTGTTGTTGCCGTGATGACGCGGACCGACCGAACGACGACCTTCCCAAGGCCCTCATATGCTAATCAAGTCGTTTCTCTCTGCGTTTTTCGTTCGTTCCCTTCTCTTTCTTCTCTTCTTCTCGTCTCCGTTTTTATTTTCAATTTTGAGCGCGCGCAAAATTTCATGTCAAATCGGAAATATATATATTTTTTTTCCAAATCAAAATTTTGAATTCTAACGCACCAATTATCGGAAAATATTGTCAATTAATAAATTGAAATTCAATTTTTTTTTAAAAGAAAAGAAAAAGAAAAAAAAGGGTTGGATGACCTAAACTGTAAAGTAAAAGGCGAACGAAGAGAAAGGAGGATAAGGTGAAAAGAAAAGAAATTTTCATGGGTGGAGAGAGAATAAGAAAAAAAGAAGACCAACACACACACACACACACATAACCCGGAAGTCCTTTTCGTATGTAAAAATATATTATATGAAGAAAAGAACTTCATATTTTATTCTGACGTCATAAGATCCCCAAAAAAGGGGGCCAGCCCCAATCATCATCATCACAACACACTGAGGATAAAAAACAAAATAAGGAAAATAAGGAAAAAAAACCATTTTCTTTCAAGCACTCCTTTTTTTTTCTCTTCTTCTCTTTTAATATTTATTTATCTTCTTCTTCTTCTTCTTCTTCTATAAGATCGATCACGTTCGTTACACACATAATTTTCTATGTTTCATTTCTTGAACGCCGGTAATCATTTAAACTAATGTCAGAAAAGAAAAGAGTTTCTACACGGCAAACTAAATACAAGCTCCCCCCCCCCCTTGCCCCTTCTACAAATTGCGTGTAATTGGACGATGGCGTAACACCGCGAAAAATTGATTTTGAAAAAAGTTAAAACAAAACAAAATGAAATTGTTGATTATTTTAAATGTGTGGGACGAGTAAGAAAATGGAATCTTCTTCTCCTTTGAGCTATATATCCCTTTTTGACTGAATATATATATAATTATAGAACTCAGCTCTCTCCTATTTTTTTTTCCCTTTTATCTTTGGATGTTGGAGAAAACCCAAAGGAACTTTATGTCTCTCTCTCTCTCTCTCACTGAAACCGAATTGCAGGATCGATAGAAATCAACAATCGCTAATCAAGATGCAAAATTCTATGCTCTTTAAAGAGTTTCACCAAGTGTTTAGCGAATCAGGAAATCAGTTGAAAGTGGAGCAAAATTGATGTCATCGATCCCCACCCCCATAACAAATTTTTAAAAAAAATATATTAAATCTAATAATCATAATATTATTATTGTTGATAATTATTTCTTGATGCGGCTAGCTGTTTTTTGAGCTCAGCCTAAAGATAGGCATTTCTCCCCCTTTTTTAGTGGACAGACTCAGTGTGTGTTATATTTTTATTCGGCTGGAGTGGTGGTCGTCGTCGGATGGATGGGCGGAGTCGAGAGAGGCCTAATACGTCAAACGACAGTCAAACAGAGAAATGATCTCCCAAGTTTGTGTCTCTTTCATCTCCCGTCAAAAAGGTAAAAGAGAGACACTCGATCGAGTCCCCGACCCGAATATGATTTTCTTTCTTTCACTTGACCCAACAAAAATATGATGGAAGACGCCACAGCCCCTCAGGGTGGGCAGGTCTCAACATCGTACGTCTCACTCGAACCATCTGTGACACTGGAGGTTATATCTCATTGCCATTGGGTTAAAATGGAATTTCCATTTGATCAAAAAACTAAAAAACGAAAGAAAAGAAAAGAAAAAAGAAAAAGATTCACCTGAAGTTCTTCCTTGCAGCGACGCTCCTCCTCGAGCGACATCCGTTTCTCGTGTTTCTTGAAGTATTTGCGTTTGGCCGCCTGTAGGTTGAACCACGTATAGGAAAATGATTTCACATGAGGCAGCAGCGCCTCGATGAATGGATGGAATTCATCCTGTCGAAACCAAAATGACAAATCAAATCAAACAAATTTAAAAAAAAAATTTTTTTTTTTCAATATTTTTTGGCCGAAAATATTAACGTCTCGTCTAATAGTCCCGTGCGCGATCCCTGGGTGAATTTAGGCGCACGACGCCTAAAGCAACGATGGAATAAATAAATAAAATCAACTAATCTTATTATTCTGTCATTGTGACATATGTGTAAGAAGATGGTCGAGCCATTTGAAATGACATTTTGGTAGATATGGTTGGTGAAAGTTGATTGACCTCTATCTCTCTCTCTCTCTCTCTCTCTCTTTTACTTTATTCATGTGCGTGACCCAGCTGAAATCAAACTGAATTTTCTTGTTGTTTTGACCTAGAAAACAGCAACAACAAACCAAACAAACACACAGCCGAATAAATGGCTATTTATCGTCGACCTAATCCCCCCACGGCGCGCCTAATATTTCTACATTTAAACTAAAGACACACCTTTTTTTTCATTTCGTGTAGGCAAAATAAAATAAAATAAAATAAAATAAAATAAAATAAATAAAAAACAAGTAGCTGGGTGATTGTTATCCGGGGCACAGACATCACAGCTCCCGCGAGACCTTTCAAAATGTGTCAATATTATAAAAGCCATTGTGAACAACAAAACAAAAAACCTGATTCTCTATCAAATTCTTTTCTTTTCTTTTTTTTTTTTGCATAAATAAATTCAAAAATCAAACATTTGTCATTTCTCTTTCTCAAAATATTCAAATCGCCAATTAAGATGGATGTTGACAACTGTAGCTCCCCACTTACCCACACAATTTTCCATTTTGTTTAAAAAAAAAAAAAACATTTTAAAAATATATCATAAACACTTAAGAAATGATTTTCTTTTTTTAAAAGACTTATCCTTGCGGATAGGAAAAAAAGTAACTTTTTATTTTTTATTTTTTTTCCTATTCCGGACACACACACACAGAGAGAGAGAAAGACACAACTCGACCGAGAGCTCTATACACTACAGAAAAATCCTTAAAGGATAGACAGGACATAGAACCCCGCCAGCAGGAGGAACTCGGAAAATCTCAAAAGAAAAGGGGAGGAAACGTAGAAAGAAGAAGAAGAAGAAAAAAAAAAAGAGGTTTGCGTGAGTGATGATGATCACTTTCTACATAGTAGAGAACAAGGATAGAGAACGAGAGCTCTATACTATATATAAATATATATGTGCATGTATATAGGAAGGAAGGAAGGAAGGAAGGAGGAAAGAATCTGTGAGATGGGAAGGCTGAGAAATGTTATATATCTACTACTAGTTCGACTACAACTATATACTCTCTCTTCGATAACGTTTCCTCCACTATATGAAGAGAGAGAAAAGGGACCTTTTTCTTTCTTTTTCTTAAAAAAAAAAGCGCTGGTACGTTTGACGCCAGTAGAAAAGGCTGCCGCATCAGTCATCAGTCATCCCTTCCTCCTAGTAGCCGATAAATATCGAGAAAGAAGACTCTTCTTACACACAGCTAGCTAATCATCAAACACGCCACTAGATATAGTAGTTGTAATAATACTATTAAGTTATCCCTACCACGTCTATCGATTCCCGTATAACATTCACGGCACGTTTTCGATTATTAACCGATTGAAACCCGATTTTTGAGTCAAAAAAATAAATAAATAAATAAAAGATTTTTTTTTCAACTTTGTAACGAATAGCTAAAGCAACAACAACAACAACAATAATAAAAAAAAAAATTCTTGAGTGTACGGTATACGATGAACGTTGACGACCTTGCACGTTTTCACATGACCGTTGGGATTTATTTGATAATTTGACAAAAGAAAAGATCCACTCGAGATGTGTGACATTTTGTTTCGCGTCTTGGATTCACGCTCTACCGATGAACCTTTTCACGTTATTTTGGGGGTAAAAAAAAAGAAAAAAATTTTTGTTGTTGTTGTTGTGTCAGTTTCTTCTATTTTTTGGAGAGTTGATATTGATTTGAGTGTTTTTTTTTTTAATTTCCCCGCCAAAATTCAAATACGACATTTTTAAGTTTGTTTCTTTCCTTTGTTTTTATGTTGAAACATTTCCACATGAAAAAAAATAGAAAAGAAAAAAGGCAAATATGGTAATGTAGAAAATGACATCACTCGTCGCTGCATCTCATTCGATTCATCTCTTGGCTAAGAAAAAAAAAACAAAACAAAAAAATACCCAAAACCCAACGTAAATATTCGTTTTCTTTTGTTGATGCGCAATACCTGGTGCTGACACCCGCATGATCCATCGTCAGTACACACACAATAATCCTTCCAAAAAAAAGAAGAAGAAAAAAAAAGTCTTTTTCTTTCTATTTCTTCAAGTCAAAAGTACATAATGCCCAAACAAATCGCAGCGTGAAATGAACAATAATCGAAAAAAAAAAAAAAGATTCTAAAAATTGTATTCATTTGAAATGAAATAGTCAAGAGAGATAGATCATTACCAAGATCATTAAAAAATAGATTCACTTTGACCATTTTTTTTTTCCTATTTTCTTCTTTCTTGGAAATATTAATCATTTTAACCCTCCGAATATTCGTATTGTATCTTCTTCCATCGCCTTTTATGGCTTGGAAAATTTTTAAAAAATCAAAATATTTTGGCGGTTTTTTTTTGAAATTTTTCAAAATACATAAATATCGTCAAAGCCCGTCAAAAAAAAAAACGGGGCCGAGAAAAAAGTAAAGAACGACGACGACGACGCTAGGAAGGAAGACACTTGAAATAGAAACTGAACCCGTGCGGCGTGCCCTCAAAAATAAAAAGGAGAACCCGAGTTGCTTCAGTCTAGATAGAGAGAAAAGAAAGATGTTAATTTACGAGCGTGTGATATGCATCTGTCGACCCGACGAATGAGAAAACAGACTCCACCCCAATTCCTTTTTTTCTTCTTTTTTTCAACTTCCTCACCTTAGTTTATATAGTTGGCCTGATTTCACCTTCCTCTACAAGAAAATGAGGCGCATATTCTTCAATTAACAAACAACAAAATGAAATCAAAATTTGTTGGTAGAAATAAAATATAGGGTCCTGAGTTAAAATAAAGGGGAGAGAAATCTCAAAATGCAGAGAGAAAGAGCCTAGTGTGTGTATATTCCTGGAATAAATATCTGCCAGCCGTTGTAAAAATAGATCACACCCCTCCAACCATCTCCTCTCAAAATTGTGTGTGCGTTCTCTCTCCTATTTTTTGTTTTCTATATCCCCGACATCTTCAAAGAAAAGAAGAACAACATTTTTTTTTTTTTTTTTTCACCGGGACGCCCAGTGCGTCAGTCTATATATTCCACCAACACAGAGGAGAGAACTCTCAACCTGCAGCGCACGCCGACAATTTCCTCCCCTTCTTTTTTTGAACGCGTTCACGTTTGAATTTTTTTTTTTCGGTTCTTCCTGGCCCCCGAACTGGAAATAGAATTTGTCGTCGTAGAGAGAGAGAGAGAGAGAGAGAGAGAGGAGAGAAAAAAAAAAACCCTTTTCTTGTTTTATTACAGGCCACCAGGGGTCACTCAATGAAGCGCAACGTTTTTAGTTTGGGGTTTGGTTTTGTTTTTAAAATGCGGACACGAGCGATTCGAGTTGATTCCGCCCGTGTGCGGATCCAAGGCCGTTGGCGTTTCCCTCCCACCACCCGACACAGCCAGTTGTTGTTGTTGTGCAGCTATTTTGCATATGTGTGTACGTGGATAGTCGAAAATGTTGTGGCGATCACGTAGACAAACGCATCGTCTGCACTCGAAATGAAATCTTTTTTTAAAAAATGACCAATGTGATTGGTACAAGTACAGCTCATTGATTCAATAGAGAATGATGTTAATCAACAAGAAGAGATCAATACAGAAAAGATAGAAAATGTGCGTGTTTTTAATTTTTCTTCCTACCCGTGTTCATCATCATCACCACCCGGCAGGAGACGCCATCATCATCCCCCCCCCAAAAAAAAGAGACTCGATGTGCAACTCTTTTACAGAGAAAAAATATACTAGACAAAAGAAGATATTGCCTATCTCTTTTCTCTGTGTGTGATAGAGAAAGGACAAGAAACGACTGTACTATAGTCGAAAGGAATCGCTTCAGGATCGTAGAAGAAGAAGAAGAAGAAGAGAGATGAGACCGAGTTGCGGCTTGACAGGTCCCTAAAAACCATTTCCAACGGGGAATGATTGAACGAAAAGGAGTGGCAAAAGAAGAAGAAGAAAAAAAAGGAAAGAATTATTATTATTATTATTATTTCGTCGTCGCTTCTCTTTAACTTGAAAAAAATTTTTCTTGATCAAGAAAATGGCGCCATTTTCGAATTTGCACGCGACATTTATTGAATCGATTTATCTGCCATGCTTAATCATCATCGAAATAATGTGTGTGATATTCAGTTCAAGGACGTCATTTTGTGGACGGCCACAGCACGCGTGAATTCGAGCGGACCCGTTGATTCTCTCCCAGACAACAACAGAAACGAGAGAAAATCCTCATCCATTGGATTTCAATTAGATTAGGGGGCAAAAAAAAAATTGACATTTTATTTTATCGATCCGTACGTGGACTTACCATGGTCATTTTACCGTAGGCACTCGCTGCTGCTATATCCGAGTTGTCATAGCGGACGGTGGCTATTTTGGCGCCGGTCCTGGGTCACCCACGTTGGCGCCACAGAATTTTTTAAAAATTTCAAACGACGAAAATGTTTTTTTTTTTGTTTTTTAATTTTTCAAGTCAAAATTTTTGTTGTTGTTCTCTTTTTTAAAAGAAGAAGAAAAAAAAAAGAAAATTTTTTTTTTTCAGAATTTCGTCAAGATGTTCATGTTTTTGTTGAGGGTCTCCTGCTGTCTGGACTGGGAAGGAAAAGAACAAAAAGGAGCTGAGCTCGGCAATATATAGAAATAAAAATGCCAGAAAGAGAAAGAGAAGAAGAAAAAAAGGGAAGGGGAGAAGGAGGAGGAGGAGGAGGAGTAGGAAGTCCGGACTCCCGCACCCAACACGAACGGCACACAGTAAGAACAACAACAACAACACAAGACGACCGACGACCGACACTGTTGTTGTTTTAAGCCAAAACCACCACTTTTTTTCTTTTTGTTTTTAAATTATCCCGCCAAATTGAAATTTTTCAGGAGGGGCGGCTGAATAAAAAAATTTAAGTTTAAGTTTTTTATATTTTCAGCGACGACGGTCAGGTACTGGGCACACACAAACAAAACGAACACACCAAAAGTTTGTCTTTTTTTGTTTTGTTTTTTCGTTGTTGGTTGGTCCACACTCACGAACGCACCGCAAACAACGACGACCCAGTCAACAAAAATAGAAATCAAAATGTTTTTCCGAGTGAATTTCGTCGCAGTCGATTGAAAAAATCAAATTTCTTGTCGTCGTGTGAATTGCTGAGTCGCAACCAAAATGAAAATGAAAATAAACCGAAAATTTGATTTTCAATTCAGTTATTTTTTTTTTTCCCTTCTCCTGTTTCACACACACTGACACACACACAAATACACAGACGCGTGCACGCTCGGTTCACTTTTTTGTTTCTGTTTTGCCGTAGCAAATTGAATAAATTTCAAAAATTCAATATTTCTGTTTTTTTCCCCAACAATTTCTTTTCCTTTTTTTTTGAATTGAAAATGAATAAAAACAAAATGAAATAAGAGACGAAAAACTCAATGGGTGAGAAAGGCAAAGAAAAAGGGAGAAAAAGGGGGAAAAGGAGGAGAGGAGAGACCGAAAAACAGCGCGCGGCCGTCACGGACACACAACAACAACACACTGAGCTCGGCTCACGCTATCGCTGGCACTCTTCAAGGCAGACGAAGGACGCGACACACACACACACACACAAGTTTTTTTTTTCTCTTTTTTTTATTAGTTTTGGGAGAGAGATTTTTTTTTTCTTTTCGGGACGTTCTTTTATTTTTATGTGGTTTGACTCCGCCCATTCTCCCGCACGCGCGCGCGCGTTCATCGAATGCCCACCAAACGGGTGGGTGGGTGGTTGGGTGGTTTGCCTCCCTTTTGCGGGAGTTTTTACTTCTTTTTTTTTTTTAGCGGATCGGATCGGATCGCCAAACCGCATTCCCAGTAATTTTTTCTTTTTTCTTATCATTATTTATTCACTAAACATCTTTTTATTATTATCATTATTTTTTTATTTATTTTGCTTTTGTTGTTTGGCTTCCTCATCTCGTTCGTCTCTGTCTCCCTCCCATAATCCACTCCCTCCTATTCGATTAGTCCGTCCATTTTTTTTTTCAAAAATTGCATTTTCGCGGGCATTTTGAGTTTTTAGTTCAAAAATTAAATTAAATTTCAAATAATTTGACTTCAAATAAATCGCAATTTCAGGTAAATATAAATTTCAAGTTTATCTAAAAAAGTAACAAAGAAAAAAGTTGCACCATCAGAACAACAGACAACATCACGCAATCATTTGTTTTCTTATTTCGAGGAAGTAAAGAAGAAGGAGGAGGATGAAAAAAAAAAGCTTTCGTGCATGTGTAATACGTGTGTGTAATTCAAGCGTTTAATGATTGGCTAATCGTTCATCAACAGCAGCAGCTCGCAGAAGAAGAGAGAGAAAGACACTGGTGAGAGTTGCTGACCCTTTGCTTTGGCTCATCAATCATCGTAGTTGATTGTAATTCTTCCTCTTTTAGATTTTTTGTTTTGAGCGATGGGGCCAGTTGGGGAATATGAAAAGGACCGGATGATGATGATGATGAAATGAAGAAGAAGAAGAAAAAAATTTTTTTTATTTTTTTTGTTTTTAATTTTTAATTCAAGTAAAAAGTATAAATCGCCAACGGCTTATTTCATTTTTTTTTTCAAGACAATTTTTCTCTTCTTTTATTTTAATATTTAATTCCAACACGGGCGTGTCCCACAAAAATAAAAGAAAAAAATAAATATATATTTTTTAAAATTAAAAGTTTTTGGTTTTTATTTTTTCTATAACACGTTTGCTCTCTCTCCCCCCCCCCCCCCCATCTAAATTTTCGTTTGTTTCTCTCATGGATGGTTGATCCATTTTCCTTTTTTTCTTTAAATAAATTTCTTTATTTCATTACACGTTTTTTTTTATTATTTCTTGAGAGTTTTGTAACCAAAATAATCAAACGACAATATCTCTTTTTATTCTTTTATGCAGATGAATTTCTTATTCTCTCCCCCCATGGTCGTGTATACATTTTGACGGTTGACACTTGTCTTACTTTGCTACCACCTCTCCATGTCCTTATATCCCGCGCGTGTATGTGTGTGTAAGTTGGACATTTTACGATATCGACAATGATGGCGTGTGCGACGGCTCAGTCGACTGTCAAAATCTTGTACAAACGACATTTCTGTACGTGATAACACCTGCATCAACTCGTGATCAGCACAGGCGAGTCTCTAAACAAAATTCCGTGTTATTTATTTTAAAAAAAATAAATAAATAAATAAAATAATAAAGGCGATTAGAAACTATGAACAATTCATGGCCCCCTGTTGGCTTTTTCCAAGAAGAGAAACACACACACACACACACAGTTTGACAAGTATTTTTCGAAATTCCACTGAATTCAAGTTAAATCGAATTCAATCTCGATGATGCTAGTGTCTCAACATCTTTTTGTGCTGTTTCTCTTTTATTTCTTTTGCGGGAAAAAAAGGATGTGAGCTTCTTCTTATATGGACCCATTGGACCCTCCGTGAGTCGAGTCGGGAAGAATTCAATGGGCCAGGAACAGGAAATATATAGAACTGGAAGCAGGAAGCGATTGACTCGGATGAAATGGCTCGTAAAAGAAAACAAAACACACACAAAAAAAAGAAAGAAAGAAAGAAAGAAAAAAAGACATCACAGAGTCAAATGAAAATCAAATCCAATAAACCTGGGAAATAATAATAATAATGCATTCCAAAAGAAAGAAAAGAATTCTCCTCCTGTATTATTATTATTATTATTATTACAGTATATAATCCAGAGTCGCCAATAAACATATCCCGAGTCTCAGCAAAGTCGCTTCATAGCATCCTGGATGATGCCTTTCTCTCTCTATCTCTCTCTCTCTTTCCGACTATACACCACACTGCCCCCCCCCCCCCTGTGTGTTATAGATGGACCAATGGGAGTATATTACATCCCTGCGTCGTCGGCCGTTTCGCTGGCGTTTGTCTTGTTACACAATTGACAATCTCAGATGTCATCTAATATAGTAACAAGAGAAATATATATATCTCCCCCCCCCCCTTTTTCTTTCGGCTGCTGTATATTACAACAAATAAATATCATCTTGTCGTCCTCATGGGGGGGAGTATCGACCAGTTTTTGACATTGTCCTAAATCAAATCCAATTGATTTCATTAATCAACGAGTTTGACTACCGCCAAACTCTGTTCAATCAGTGAAGAGACAGCAAAGCAAAAAAAGGTGTCCTCTACGTATATTAGTACATAGATAATACTACTATACTATCCGTCTTTGTACATATCTCCATATACCACCGCTACATAGAGATACATGTGTGTACACGCTTCACATCCGACCAGTGAGAGTCAATGACGCGTGAATCTCATCTACACACGCCGACGAAAGAGAAGGGGGGGGGGATACTACTCTCTTTTATAGTTAGTTTTCGATCTTACTGTGGGGGCAAGTTCGATATATAGCTCTAAAAAGAAGGAACAAGAAAAAAAAAAGAAGACATCCTGAATATATATATAGGAGGACAGTCTTATATAGTACAGACACATAAAACTTTCTTCCTGACTTCCGACTTGTCGGTACATTGATGCCGCTCTCTTTCTAACGTCAAAGATTGTGGTGCATCCATATCCCCCCCTACTTCTTCTTCTTCCCTGTTGTTGTTGGAACAACCTTCTCTGATTATTTACCATTTTTTCTTTTTTGCTTCGTCCTTATCGAAAAATGACGCGCGTGCGCCCAGTTTGAAAATCAACACAAAACCTTTCGGTTGGGATGATTGACGAGCAGAGAGAAAAAAAAGGAAATTCTAGAACGAACTGAAAAAAAAAATGGATTGAGGAATATAAAAACTAGCAGGTCAATCGTCTAAAGCCGACGCTAGAGGCGCTAGCTTAAAATAAGGAATATAAAAAGGCGGACGTCGCACATAGATTTCAGTTAAACACGCACTTTGCCATGTTATTTTTATTTTGAAATCAAAATAAAATTTCAAAAAAAAGTGATCATAATGATCAGCCCGCGGTAGCTATAACGAATAACATTCATCTATATAACTAAAAAAGAAAAGAAAAACAAGAGCCTGGAAGAATCATTAAGAGTGCACACACACACACACACCAGCCAAAAGCTCCCATCCATCAAAAGGACGGACATGACGATGGGAGTTGTAGCTCAAGAAGAAGAAGAAAGTAGAGCAAAAGTGAAATAAATACAATTTCTTTTTCTTTTTTTCAACTCAAGAAAAAGAAACTTATTGACACACACGACAAAAGGAGAAGACTATTTTGAATATTTTACAACTATTGTGAAATAGAAGAAGAAGAAGAAGAAAAAAGGATCGGACATTTTCAATGGATCCATTTTAGGATTAGCATCGATATTGCTCAACTTGGCTTTTACGTTTGGAAAAAATAAGAATAAAAAGTTTTTCACCGTTTGACTGTTGACGATCCTCCAGGGGTGGGATTGATCAACGATGTGGCAGACTTTGCCGTTAACGGTTACAACATAGAAACTCGGTCCCTTTTCCTAACGACTACTGGTGGTAGCCCAGCACAGTAGAAGCTCCTTTTGCTTAATGATGTTTCGGAGCTAAAAGATGGGAGACTGTTAAAAGCAATCCACAAAATGTTTCAGTTGCAAGAGGCGGACAGCAGCAGCGGCGGGGGGGGAAGAAAGCGTTCCTGCCAATCAAGTCCCAAATAGTTGCAACCATTCTTTTGCCTCTTTTTTTTTATTGAACTCTGTGCTGCTGCTGGTGGAATCATCAGATTCACTCTCAGCTCTCTCTTCTTTTCAAGGGAGAAAAAGAGTTGTCCCAAAGAGACTATAGGCGGTGGTGCTGTAATAACCCCAAGGGAGAGACAGACAGTCCACAAATAAGTCCGTTGGGGTGTATCCTGCTAATTTGATCTGAGGGTCCTTTTTTTTTTGTTTCGTTTTTCCCTCGTCACCCGTTAAAAAAGGAGAAGAAGACCCAGTAAATATATAAAAGAGAAAAAGAAGAAAAGACTGTCGTCATTTGCTGACTGTTGCGGTCCCCTTCATCTTCTTGCCCGCAAAGTCGTCAGGAACGTCAACGCCCATCGGCCTAATAGAATAGTGTGGTAGGGGGATAGGGACGAAAATCGGGACATTTCCCAATGAGAATCCCTTTCAAAACACGAGCAATCCAATTCAGGGCTATCAAACCAACCCATATTGCACGCCCAGCACCTCGTCGTTGGACTCATTTTTCTTTCTCAAATGAAATCGTTATTCAATTTATAATATCTTTATTAATTAATTTTTAAAAAGGCGAATCAGAATTTAAAGTTTTAAAACAAGCAATCGACGTATCGGTGGCGATTCAAAGCAAATATTCACAAACATAATGAAGAGTGTGGCATTAAAATACACAAAGGTCACACATCAGTATAATAGAAACTGCCAAATTGAGTTTTCCTACCTTCTTCCAAAGATAGGTGTTGCAACATATGCCTGAAATTGAAACCCGGTTGGGTAGTGACCTGATGAGCACATGGTTTTGGAGGGGAGAGCACATGAGCTGGTGTTCAATGGACAGTTAATGTGGATCACCACAACAGAGTTGAGCACATTAAATTGAGAGAGCATTTGACTGCATGTTTAATCAACTTGAGACGGTCAAATGAAATTATTACTACCAGCACTTCATCTGTGATATTCATGTCAATTACGATGAACCATAGAAAAACCCAGCACACCTAAAGCCCAGCAGAACATGGCATTTTGTCAAACTATCAACTGTTAATATGAATAAATATGCTGAACTTTCGGTAGAATAACGATAGAGCATGAGGTATGCTTCGTCTTATAAAAGCACGTGGGAGCTTAGGCATGCTGAGTGATTATCAAGCCACCTAAACCCATGGCGTGTTACGTTAGTTGAAAATCAGAAAATGTAAGATTTCATTGAACACAAGTTTTGTGAGAACTTCACAGAAGAATTTATTTGTCACAAAACCCAGCACAAATTGATAAAATTGTCAATTGTGCTGTTGAAAGTTGAAACTAGCGCCCCTGAAATCATCACTTGATAAAATGTTTTAAAACTCCTGGAGACGGAGAGATTCACTTTCTCACTCACCGTCCAACGCCCTCTTTTGTGAGAAAAAAATATATTTGGAAAATTCTTTTTTTTATTTTTATTTCATTTCTTGCGCTTTTCGAATTGGATTTTAATTGTTCGTGTTTCTATAATTTGAAAAAAACATGTGATATATCTATCCCTCCGTTTATCTAGCCTGTACTATTTAAAATTTGTATTGATAAGATAGCATTTAACAAAGTTTTCAGTTATTTTAGAAAATGAGGGGAAATAACAGACAAATGTCTGGAGCGGACAGCTCAGAAAGAGGTGTGAACTCCCATTTTTTGAAAGCCATAAATAACATTAATAGCAATCATAAAACAAATATAAAGGATCAACGAAAAAACGTCAAAAAGCTAAAGTTTAAAAGCGGAGAAAATAGAACGTTTTCGGCTCGTAAAAAAGAGATACGGATATAGTCCAAACGAAAAATAAAAATTTTAAATTGAAATTGCTAAAATTATTAGTCAGTAAAAAAAGATTGAAGAAGAAATAAATGACGACTCTTTGATAACTAAATTGTCAAATTGTATTACAGTCGCGTAAATTGATTGGTTTGACGTAATACGATACTATTATTTATCCTTTCGATATGAAATTCTTGTTATGTGTGTAGAACTACTTAACTTTTTTGTAACGAACGCGAAACATAATTGAAATACAAAAATTTTGAATTTCGTTTCTTCCGTTCAATTATGCTGGCCAGATGTTGAAGATATCTACGAAAGAAAGAATATCTAGGGAAGACGGGCGTAGGTACGCCGATACTTGGAATCAACTTCTAAGAGATAATACGTTCCTGGAGTCAACGTATCCAATGAGTCAACGGGCTGGTACGGAGCTGATCACAAAAGAAATGAATCATTTTAGAATTTACAAACGTATAGAAAGCGGAAATAGGATACAAATACACACCTTTATTATAAGCGTCTTCTTTGGCTTTCAAAATGGCAGTGAATTCAGCGGGAGGAACGGCACTTCTAGCTTCCAATCGGCTTGGAACATCATTTAATGGAACCAGCAACTTCTCGATCTTTTCTTTTTCTTTGCTGACATGCAAAGAGAACATTGTAGAAGCCAAACCAGAACCGTACGAAAACATGCCGATTCGCTTGCCCAGCAAAGAATCCGCACCAGTACTAAACGAGTCAAATTTAGTCAATTTTTCAGTTAACTCGAATGGAATCTTTCTTTGTTACTTGACAAGGAGAGACACCAATCCACCGTACAACGAAGGAGTGTACATATTTCCCACCGCACTGGCCAGCATCAGACTGGGTAGGGTCTTTGTTTCAAAAGCAGCTTTACTACACTTGACTGCAGCTTGCTCCAATTCTCGATTAAAATAAGTTTCTTCTAACTCCAAATGTCTGAAAAACCATCGACGAAAAATTGTAAATAACTTTCTGTAATTTATAAGAAAATGTAATGATTTTTTATACTTGAAAGGCACTAGATCTGGATATTTGCTATCGGCATTTTCGTTGCCGTTTTTGACATGGAAGACATAGTCATTGAAGCATAAACGAGCGAAACTTTTTTGCACCAACTTGCAGTACGGTGCGTGAAAGCAAAAGAAATCGAAATCATTAAAGCTCACATCTGGACGGCCTTCTTTTTCACTATGCCTCTTGAAGCAAGCGTCAAGGGCACTCAGATAGCACTGGATGGAAATTTTTCCATCGACGGTGGGGAATTCGGAAGACAAATCAGGCTTGTAGAAATCGTAGGCATTTACCATATGAGACGATTGTACTGGAACCAATCAGAATAGAATTTAATGATTTTTCAAAATGTAATTTTAAAAAAGGGAAAATACCTCGATTGAAAGTGAGAGGAGCATTGGGTCCAATGAGAATAGCTATTGCACCTGCACCTCCAGTGGGCCTAGCTGGACCAGGAGGATAAACTGCAACATCTCCAGCAACAGCAATAGCATAGCGACCATCCCAAAATTGAGATTGTACCCAGCATACAGCATTGAACAGAGCAGCTGTACCTCCATAACATGCATTAGTTGTATCAATACCAACAATATCTGTATCTTTGCTGGGCTCAAATAATTGCATCAATACAGATTTCACACTCTTTGATTTGTCAATAATAGTTTCAGTGCCAACCTCCAGTCTTCCAATTTGTTTATAATCTGCAAATATAACATGGAATAAGAAAATGTTGCTTGGCATTGTGAAAATTACCAGGAATGTATACCTATTTTGTTCTTTTCTAATAGCCTTTTGACAACTGTTAAACACAGGGAATGGATATCTTCTCTGTCGTTGCAGAAACCCATCTTGTGCTGACCAAGTCCAATTGTATATTTCCCTTTAGAGACACCATCAAACTCTTCCAGCTCACTTTGCTCGACATACTGGTTGGGGAAGTAAATTTCCATTGCCAGAATCCCCACATCCTTTGGATTTTCATGTGAATTCATGTTGAATGAATGAGCAAACTAAAAACAGAAAAAAGAGACAGATTAACAACCACACCAATATTAGTAAGAAAAGAAAAGACCAACCGATGAACAGCAAGAGCGCAGTCGAAAAGACCGAAATTGAGTCGACGTTATTTAACCCTCGTGCATTCGAAAGAACTGGTCGAATGACGTAGTCCACGTAGAGAAAATGAGACTGATTTCCTGTGTAAGCGGAATAACAATTCAAACCCGTTTTCAAATTATTTGATACTAAACAGTAAATTAATACGAACTCCAAAACGAGTTCATTGAATTGATCATTTCTACTGTGTTTATGGTCCTCTAGGCTGAAGGCATGGCTTAACAACCGGAGTTGTCATGCTTCATCTACAATGCACCCGCGCTATCTACTTTTCAAACAATCAACTTTCAAGTTTGAAACATTTTTCTACTTTTTGACACCATACTTTATTATTTGAAGACTTATAAAGGAAAGCTAAAATAGAAAGTTTGAAAAACAAATTTGTTCTTCAACAGGTTTTTATACGAATATGGCAACCCCTTTAAGCACGTTTATTTTTAGCGACGAAGACGATTTAGTAGAGGCCCCTTTGAATTGCGCAAAGTATATTATTATTCTGGTGGGTTTTTTAAGCAATTTGTTTGATAGATTATTAAGCAGCTAAAACCGAAGAGATTGTAGTAACAGGAAGCTATATTTCTGGCGTTAGTGATGAACACTTGAAAATTTGTAGCGTTTCTGTTCCGGTATCGTCGTCGATTATTTTAGAAACCACTAGGAAATCTCATTAGACATTACTTTTGCATATAATTATGTTAGATCAGAATTACATAGGCTACCTACGTGTATCGCTTTTACATCACAACAGAAAAAGAAATATTGCTTTTTGTATTCGAATCTCGTCTTTGCTATGTTGTAATTTAGAAAAAGGCCAAATCAGCACTTTCTTGAATGGAGTGCTTCACCTTGAATTGAATTGCACGTTTGAATATGAAACTAAAAGAGTGGCGAATTCACGGAACAACGTTTTTTCGGAGAACTCATTCTCATTTCGCTTAGAGAGGTTGACTTTATACACCTTCAGAACTGAGCCCTTGCAACAGGTCACTACAAGATCACTAAAGCTATCGTAAGGGTGATCTCGTGGTCGGGTTTGACGTCGTAACCATTCGAGAATCTTTAGTCGATTACGGAATGCAATGACTGCTCGAAGTTTATCTACATTGGATTTAACTGTTTCAAAAGAGCTATTTTTGGTTTGACGGTTTCTTATTCGGTTAAAACTTCGAATGATGGATTATTATGAGTTGTACACCGTACTTTGAACTAACACTAGGTCAACAGGGCGGAAGGATGACAATTCCAAAGAAGGATATGGTGTAGCCTACCTACTCAGTTTGAATTCCTAACGCATAAATTAAATCTATTGTAAAAATCAATTCCTCGCAAAAGGATATTTTTGAATTTGGGTCACTCCTGGGGGCATGACCATAGGAGTGATAACTGATAAGAGTATTTTGTTCTCTGTGACCCCCCCCCCCCCAACCATAGTACGTCCCTTAATTCTATCGACTTTATTGTCAAAACGTGTTTCTCAAAAACCACGGGTATCGGGGTATACGTAATTACGTATACTTTGAAATCAAATTCAAAAAAAAATTTAATCACCCAAGTAAAGAGATATAAATCTATCTGGCAACTTAGTAAGTAACTGACGGAGACAAGCAGACGACTAATTAATAAAAACGTGAATTGTTTGAGAAAGAAAAGTTTTCTTCGTCATATGAAATACAAAATATAAATAAGTTCAGCGCTCATTATTTTTTTGTGACAAAACGCTTATTGACTACACTACAATGTCAACAATAGGACTTTTGCGAACGATTTTCAGTCATAAAATATTAACATCTAATGTAATTCAGACGCCGTCATTAAACAAAAGTCCGTTCATTGTTGGGTATGAACAATTGTAAATGTTATTGACAAGCTTCTTAACTAATTATTATTCTCTATTTGTATGTTTAACAAAGGTTTTTCCTTAACCATGATCAAGTAAGAACTATGTCTCGAGTGAAACGAAGAACTACACATCCACCATATTGGCATGTACTGAAGAATCCTCAGGTAAAGTCAACAATTCTTTCTTCATTCCCTCAAAATAGAAACCTTGCATTAATTTTTGTATTTTTTTGTGCTAGAAAGTGGATGACAAAATTTCAGCTGATAATCTACGCTTTGTAAGAGAAGTAATTCAGGAAAATTATAAAAACAAATCTCCCCTCAAACCCTCAGAGCTTCAAATAGAGAAATCAGAGTGGGATCCTAAAACAAAAAGAAGTGGTGTGATTGCAAGAAACATTGGAATGCAGTACATGTGGGAAAAAGATGGAAAGAAAGTCAAATGCACTGTTCTCCATGTATGATATATTCCTTCTTTTCAATGTAAGAGAATCAACCATCAGTCCATCAACTTAATGTTTTCACGTCACAGGTTTTGGACAATCACGTCATTCGTTACATACCACCGGAGGAGTATGTAAAAACTATGATTGGTAGCAAATTCTTCAAATACAAAAAACCGCTTGGATGTTTGGTCGTTGGAGCTGAAGCTAGAAATCCTGAAAGGGTAAAAAATTGAATCCTCTTACAGTTGAAATGTAATTTGAAGAATAAAATTTGCATTTTTTAAATGCAGTTCACAAAGCAATACTGCAATCTTTTTGCCAGTGTTGGTCTCATGCCTAAGAAAACATTGTCTCGTTTCATCATTACGCCCAACGCAGCTCTGCCTCCATGCACACCCATCACCGCAGGTCATTTCCTCGTTGGACAAGCAGTAGATATTTCTGGCAAAACGTAAGCTTTCACACAATTTGCATTAACAGAATATTGATTTCTAACCAAATGTTTCTGTAGGATCGACTATGGATTTCAGGGTGTAGTTAAACGGTGGGGTTTCAAAGGTGGTCCAGCTTCTCACGGTGCCACCAAGTTTCATAGACGAGGTGGTACTATTGGAACTGGTCGAGATAAGGCCAGAGTTTGGCCGGGACAAAAAATGCCTGGACATATGGGTTCGGAAAGGCGATTTTCTAGAGGACTCAAGGTAAAGAACGAGTTATTTTAGAATTGTTTCACTGAATTCATCAAATTTAAAATTCTTGTTTTCCGTTTGAACAGATAATGCGAATTAATATGAAGTACAACGTCATTTACGTTAAAGGAACTGTACCAGGTGCCACCAACACTATCGTGCGGATTTTCGATACTGTTTTACCTTTGAGGTGAGTTAACAAACTTTTATTTCTCTTATACATCAGAAATCTAAAATTTTAAAATCTTTCGAAATTATAGAAAATTAAAAGAAGCTCCCCCTCACCCAACATATTTTCCTCCAGAGGACGGAACACAACCAGAAGAAGACATTTGGGATTCTAGCCTTCACGTATTCGGTTCACCTTCCATTTCTGTCTAGTGGATGGCTATCTATGTTTAGTCAATAAATTGCGTTGGAACCATTTCAAGTCGCTTCTTATAAGGAATCTCCAGTGATCTTACATTCAACGCTCTAAGAAAAATCTGGGTTAAGTCCTACTTGACGAAGCAAAATTTTCTGACAGTGTACAGAATTTGACTTGATTTACAGAATTGATCTTTTAATAGTAAAATATCATTGAAATACCTCAAAGGAAAGAATCAACACCAATCTCAAAGGATGAAATATTGCGTAAATTGTGAATGTTTCTAACAATAATTAACGAGATAGTATCCATATCAGGGTCCAGCCTAAGTAAGAACATACTTTAACTAAACTTTACGATATGCGCATCGCAGAATTTGGACAATCCCGTCCAATCGTTCACACCAGAAGTAAAAAATTATGCGCGAGTGGTCTATCAATAACACTTGAGAAATAGAAAAACCATTATTCTTAAAAGTTAAGTCAACAATAAATTTTTAATTCTCTAATAAATCAGAAATCGAATCGAAAATCATAGAACTATAGATTATTCAATATGGGACCCTTAAGAAGGACGGGACATTTTAACCACCAAAAGGCAAAAGGGATTCTAATATTCAGTATTCGTTTTTTCTCCTCAGTGAAATTATTGTGTCGGAAAAATTTCAAGCCGATTCTTGTAGGGAACGAAATTCGTAAACGCTTCCTCGTTCTGTAAATTTCGTCGCGACGGATGATAAATCGGGCTTGTTATCCTCGTCCCCTTTTAGGCCGTATCCACCTCCGCCTGGAGTTAGAAGTTTAAAACTGTCCTGTAATAGTAAGCAATAACACGCATTTATTTTCTCTGTTCATTCATAAAATTCCTCACTCCTTACCCCGGCATGAACGGGCACTGAGCATTTCGCCCCTAAATTCAATAATACTCCATCTCGACGAAGTAACGAATTGCTTCCTTTGGCACCTTCCTCTCCACCTGATGGAAAAATGAAAATGAAACAAATTTCCGGACTAGAAAACAGGTTGATCACCTTCTAGTCCATAGGGAGCGTACACACGCCTCTCTGTGAGCACCGATAAAGTCATTGTTTTCCGGAAGAGCAACTCTCTGCTGATTCCATCTCCACCTCGATACTTCCCATGTCCTCCACTTCCGTTTCGAAGAGAAAAGGATCGCAAGATGACTGGATACCGGCGTTCAAGCACCTCAGCGTCAGTAATGCGAGTGTTAGTCATGTGCGAATGGATGCCGCTCCTTCCGTCCCAGTCGGATCCAGCGCCTGATCCTCCTGCGACCGTCTCATAATATCCCATAGTTTCGTCGCCAAAAGTAATATTGTTCATACAGCCCTGCGAAGCTGCACAAGCCCCAAAAGCTTTGAGAACAACGTCTACTACTCGCTGTGAGGTCAGCACGTTACCACCCTAATTAAATTTACAAATAATTAAAATTAATTATTTTAATTTTTCCCTAATTAAATTACCACTACACCAGCCTCGGGATATGGATTGAGAAGACAACCATCCGGAATGATGACTTGAACTGGTACAAGGCAACCCTATTTCATGGAGAGATAAGAACAACATTAATTATCTTGCGTGATAAATGAGAAATGATGATAGATGAGACGAACTTGATTTAGCGGAATGTCGTGACCCACAAGAGAACGTAAACAGTAAATAATGGCCGACAACGAAACCGCACGAGGAGCGTTCGTGTTTCCCCAGACTTGGCAGCCAGTCCCACTGTAACATTAGACAGTAACATTAACCTATAACTGCATCCGGTTTTAATCTGTTTTTTTTTAATGATTACGTAAAGTCAAATGTGGCAGATCCTTGGTTCGGATCAATGGCGACCGACAAACAGATTTTGGTTCCATCGTCCATGAAATCTTCAGCTTTCAACATCCGGCCAGATTTCTTGGCTACTTCTTTGAGCAATGAACGAACCGCATTCTCGGCATTGTGTCTCACATAACTCATGTACTGTTGAACTACTTCTAGACCATAATAGGTCATCAATTCGCTTACGAGGCCAATACCCTGAGAAAATTATTTCAACTTCTTTAATTGCTTGACTTTTTATCTAAGAAAACAAGCGAAAATGTACCTTTTGATTAGCTGCTACTTGAGCACGGAAGGTCAGACAAATTATCATGCAAATTACGTGTGCCGGAAGCGCCAGGAATGTCTACCTTACCGGGAGCGTTCAAAGCGTCAACAAGTTCAGCCTCTTTGAACTCTCCATTACGCACCAACACGAAGCTGCAAAACGAAATGGGAATAAGTTCAAATTGCAAGTCTAGTTTTTTTTTATTCGAATAAGAGTAATTAATCAACCTTGTGAAAAACAGCTCCCTCCTCATTCAATGTATGCGAATGCGGTGGCATTGAGCCAGGTGTAATACCTCCGATGTCAGCGTGATGACCACGACTGGCAACATAAAACACTGGTTTTGGTTGATTTCTGAAGACACATTCAAATGAATTCCTGTGATAATTGATTTGATAAACAAACATACTCCCAAAAGACAGGCGTGATAACAGTGAGATCAGGCAGATGAGATCCACCAGCTGACGGATGGTTTGACAGGAATACGTCGCCCGGAAGTATATCACTACCCCTTGCACGTAACTAAACCAATACCAATTTTGTAAATGTTTGGCCATTAAAAGACTTTACAAATGAATTACTTGATACTGGACGGCCTCTTGCATTGCTCCGAGATGAACAGGAATATGTGGAGCGTTTGAAACTAATCCTCCATCGGGACCGAATAAGGCACAAGAAAAATCCAATCGCTCTTTGATATTGGTGGAAACCGCAGTGCGTTGGAGGATTCTGTTTTAAACAGTATTATCGATAACTCATTGATTTATTGTTAAGTAGATTAGTAAATTTACCTTCCCATCTGCTCGGCTATACTCATGAAACGATGCGAGAAAATCGAGAGCTGAACTGCATCGAGTTCTAGACCAACCTTGTTACTCGGCGCGTCGTGGATAATAATTCGTAGGTCACCTTGGATAGTCAACTCGGCTGTCGAGTTGGGTTCAACAATTATAGTACCTAGTTGATCAATAATCATAGCTGGGCCCGGAATGGAATGTCCAGGTAAAAGATCTTTTAACAAAAAGATTTCGCATTCTCGGTAACCCCCTTCAAAGTAGATTGGACTCGTCTGAATAAGATGAATGAATGAAATTAATAAAAATCATTCTAATATTTATCGTTCAATAAATGTACAGCAACAGCCGTAGCTGGCGAAGACGCAGTCGGGAGAGTTTTGACAGTTTGAATCCCCGTTTTGGCAATCCCTCGAACGCGAATGTCGTCGACAATTACTAGACGTCCATCAATACTGAAGCCAAATTCCGTTTTATACCTATAACAGACAAGAGTTTAAAAGTCTCAAAATGAATTGTTCTCTGGAGATTGAAAAATATTTCTCACTTTTCGATAAAAGATTTCATGAAATCGCCGTGCGAGGAAGTTTGATGCGATCCCGGGTCACAATCAGCTGGTTCACAAAGCAAGGCGCAGTCAGTTCGATCGTATCGCATGTGAAGATACGGTTCAGTATGTATTTGATCTGGACGGAAGCCTCTTTCGAGCAGCGAGTCTCGGCATCGCTCTGCTAACTGAGCAATACGTTGATCGATGTATTCAAAATTATCTAAGCGCCAAAAACAAAGTCAATTGAGGAAATAACAGCGATGATTATATTGAATAACAACTTACCGATTTGATATGGCTTGCTACAAGCTTCTTGCTCCTCACGCACGACGTCTGCCAGTGCCATGCCATAAGCAGACAAGATTCCAGAGTACCTATGAATAAGTACGACTTTCATGCCTAAACTACGAGCAATGGCACAGGCATGTTGCCCTCCTGCAGCCGCCAAAACACGCCAATACGTGGCGTGAAGTATCATGGCCTTTTGCTTGGGTAAGGGCGCGGATTGGTCGGCACATGGCCTCGTTGGCAACATTGATGAAGCCCATAGCGACTTCTTCCTCAGTCATGTCGAAGCGTTCGTTAACCTGTTGAAAGAAAAAGAATAGAACAATGAGACTTAAGAGAAGAATCCATAACTCTTTCGTGATTGATGAAACCTTTCGGGTAAGTTCTTGAAACGCTTTAGATGTGGCAATCGAGTCTAGAGGTTCATTTTCGTGTTTCCCAAAGATCTTTGGGAAATATTTTGGAATAAGACGGCCAAGTCGAAGATTGGCATCCGTCACAGTCAGAGGACCCCCTTTCTTGTAGCAAGTTGGTCCAGGATGTGCTCCAGCCGATTCAGGACCCACCACAAACATTCCGTCGCGAAAGAAGAGCATCGAACCGCCTCCTGCTGCCACAGTATTCACGTCAAGCTAATTTATAAAAAAAAAAAAGAAGTACAGTATGTTAAATTTTTCCGCTAAATTCTAAAGGAGAATTGAAGATTCAAACCTGAGGGGCCTGAATAGTTACGCCGGCGGTTGTAGTTTCAAAGACATGTTCCCATGCACCGTCGTAGCGACTGACGTCAGTCGAGGTACCGCCCATATCGAAGCCGATAACGGGAAGATTATTAGAAACTGATCCGTAAAGTGTGCGTGCATAACCAACAACACCTCCAGCCGGACCGGACAGAATAGCCCGAGAGCCACTAAATGTATCCATTGGCGTCAGGCCGCCGTCGCTCTGCATGAACAGAACGTTTACACCTGCCAGCTCGTTTTTGAATCCAGAACAGAATCCCTGAAATGAAAATTAGGAAATGACGGGACAAAATGAAAAAAAAAATATATATTTGAAACCTGCAAATAACGCTGGATGTGAGGAGTCAGGTAGGCGTCCGACGCAGCTGTGAAGCCTCGAGGAACGATTCGCATCATGGGCATAATCTTGGACGATAGCGAAACACTTTGAATTCCTACGCTACGGGCAATCTTTTCAATAATTTCCTCGTGAACAGGATATCTATTAATAAGCAATAAATTATTGATGCACAATTTCACAATACCCGTCTACGGCAGATTGACCGTGAGTAACAAAGCTTACATATAAGAGTGCATAAGCACTACAGCGATGCTTGATATTCCTATCTGCCGAATCTTTTTCAGTTCGCTTTCAAGGTGCTCTTGATCAAGTTCTTCGATGACCCATAGTTTCTCGCCATTAGTTGCATCTACCTGTCTTCCTTTCGTGGTTAACTGGCACGTTGGATGATCCAAGATAACTCGTTCTTTGGCTTCAACGACCGCCTCGTACAAAGCTTCAGGCATTTCAATTTTCTAACCAAAACAAAAATTGGTGTTAATTGAATAATAATGAAACATCAATAAATAAGGTTTAATAGAAACTTACCAAGTCAAAGATTTTTGGTCTAGCTTGGTTTCCAATATACAAAAGGTCTCTGAAACCACTAGTAATAACTAGAGCCATTCTCTCCCCTTTTCTTTCGAGCAATGCATTAGTGGCCACAGTTGTTCCCATTCTTATCCATTCAATCATTGAGGTATCCACTGGCTGACTAGCAGGCATTTTGATTCCCAATTCCTGCAAAAGAAACCAGGAGATTACACAAAAAATGTCAAAAAAATCCAGTAAATAAAATCTCAAGAATACTTCTTCCAGGATTCTTCTGATTCCTTCCCTTGGTGCATCAGGGTAATTGGAAGGATCAACGCTAAGCAGTTTAGTTACCCTTTCCTTTCCATCAGGGCAAATTGCATAGACATCAGTGAAAGTTCCACCGCGGTCAATGGCAAATTTGAATTTGCCTGACATTTCCCTATAACAAATTGCCATTCTATAAACTTATTCACCATTCATTCACTTTTTCGATAAAAATGTAATGTAATAATATGATGATGTGTCAAATTTACAATATATATAGTTTACCTTTGATTAAAAAAACAGAAAGAGAATATCAAAAGTTGCAAACGAACTTGTATGGTGCAACGTAAAATTGTACAGCCTAATACTGATGGCTGCTCGATAATTGATGTAAATAAATTTTTTATATTTACCACACAACGCTTTTATCTTCAGGTAGCAACCCAAAATCTACAACTGGAATGTGATAACGTTGATGATCACGTCAAAAAAGCGTGTGTAGAAATAGGAATAGCTAGGTTTCAACTGCCAAGACCAACAGGTTTTGTTTTGATAGAAATCAGCTGTCAAGCAGACGAAAATGGTAAAAATCTAGCGGCATTTTCAAAAGAACTTGAGAGACAGCCCGTTGAGATTGTATGCAAATCTTACTATTGTTTGCTGTGTTTGCTCCTTACTTTCATAATAACTGACTTAAACCTGAATAGTGAATATAGAAGACAAAATAATTTATGAATTATGGAATTTATATTGCTTCAATTACTTTATTTCACTATAGACTAACTTCTTTGAGCAGGCTTCCATTTCAGTTTTTTTTATCTCCAAGAATTTGTCTGTCGTTAACGTATAAATTCTAATGTGGATCCTGAGCTTCCCTTCACTTGTGGCATGTGATTGCACCTTGCCGCAACTTGGGCGCTAAGTTTGGTGGAAGGAGAAGAACGTAATTTGGATGTAACTTTCATTATGTAATTCTTTTCTGATTGATGGATTTCTGATTACTTTTAAAGTGTTCTTGAAATGCACAATCATACAATATTTGTAAGATGTGCAAAAATATCGTTTAGTGCCTTTTCCTTTCCAAAAATACTATAATATAAGAGCGCAAAAAACGAAAATCTAATGGCAAGTTCAATATATGGACGATAAATAGTGTCAGGTTCCATTTGGCAATCCGATCGTCTCTTGCTCTGTGCGCAATTTTCCTCTAGAGTCTATCTTTTTTTATTATTATTTTTTTTTTCTAAATCATTAAAAAATTTAATCAAAAATTGCATGTGATGATTCACTTATTCACCCATTTCTCGAGAAAACCGGGAAAGGTTGTGTTTTTTTTTCTTAATGTAAACTTTTTGATGCGGATTCATTAACTTGTGTAACTCAACACTGTATCTTGGGTTTTAATGTAGTGTAAATCCACTGAAAAGCCTGCCTGGTGTTTCTTGGAATAGTATAAATAAGTTAATAAGGAAACATATATGTATCCCTTTCATTTTCGTTGCCTCTTCGTAGGCGGATTCTTGGGAAAACTTTATTAATCTTAAAAGCACGTAGAAGCTTATTTATCCTTTCACAATTTGCCTGAAATCCATTCGAGTATTCAATTTAGGGAAGGTCGCAAGAAATCCGTTAGAAGACTTCCAGGTAGAAAAGTGATTCATTTCAAAAAAATTATTGTCTAATCTGAAGAATCCTTAATAAGTTCCAGGGAAGCTATAATTTCACTCACTTTAATTGACAATGGACATGGAGTACGTCCATTATCAAAGCTGAACAATGAGAGATCGATTTGAAATCATTATTTTATCTAACTAATTCAATAACTAATGTTAATATACCAATTTTGGTGGGTGAAGACTGAAGAGTGTATAATGTGGTAAAAATGAGTGCATTTTCAAATAAAAACTGATTTGCAAATTAAAATCTAAAGTAATAACCCTTTAGTAGTATAAAATCTCCTGACCAAATACATATGGTATCTATTGAAAAATATTTCGACAATTTACTTCGCAAAAGTACAACAATCCATAAATTTGTATAAAACCCACAGGATGAAATCGTTTTTGTCGACGACATTTCTGCTGATCGTGATAACGATGACTGTGTCCGAATCTGTAAAAGAATGGAGGCAGGTTGACAATGGTAGGGACACGTCGGGCCCCAAACTGTGTTTTCAGGATTCTACAAATGGATCCTGAAATTGGTCCGGCACTCTCGCCGGCACCTGTCTTTTTATTTACCCTAAGTGAGAAATGCGGTGAAACCACTTCACTCACACCGCTAAAAATGGCTTAATATGTTACACTACTGAAAAAAACAGATACGATTTGAAATCTATTACTTCACCACTTTTAAAGGGGGGTCTTTGCGGCTACATTCCCAGTCGTACGCCGCAGCCTTTCAAGTAATCTTTAAACGATTTTAAATACCAATAAATATTTGGAAACTGCCGACCAAAATATTACCCTGAATGCTTAAATTATATTGGAAAGGTCATGATTTTTTTGTCATGGACTCTGGCAGGAACATTAGATACATTATAGATAATAAAATTGGATTATTTTGAGACTTGAGACTTTTTTGCTTGTGTAGTGTCTTTCTTTAAAATCAGAATAGAGGAATTCAAATAAATTTTAAAATTTAGATTTCCAAAAGTAAACCACACTATTGCAATTGAAGGAAATACACAAGGGAGACATGTATAGTATAAAAATATTCTGTATATTTTGAAGGTAACATGTGAAGACTGATGGCGACTATGTAAGAATTATTTTCTGTTTCAATAACAAGTTTTACTATTAATGAATTTTCGGTCAACCGTTGAATGGAAATGTTCATATATCTGCTCTTCATGATGAATAATTGAAATGATTTAATCGAGCGACGTAGCTAATTAATCGCATTTTTGAGAAATCTGGTAAGCGCTCTTATTCCGTTTCAAATGAGAATTTTCTTATGTTGGCCAAGAGTTTCACCAAACTACTCGAGTTGATTGTTTTCTGCGTCCTCATCTGCCTGAGCTGCTCGATTTCGAAACGAAACACGTTGCTGTGTCTGAAAATCAATTTAGGAATGTTTGCGAATGCGGCTCCACGATCCAAGGCTTCGTTGGTGATCTTTTTCAAATTGCTCCTCAATTCCAAAAATGTGTCACTAGCCATGGGCCGTGAATTGATGGACATATTTGCGGTTGTCGGTTTCAAAATGGCCAAGTCATTTGAGATACGTGAACTGATGTTTAGGAAGAATTCGGCCGCTTCCATGTAGATGTTGGTGAACCCTGCGGTCATTTTGCACGTCTCGCGTTCCATCTGAACGAGACTCTCGCCGCTGGTACCGTTAAACATTGCCAGCTTTTTATGGAGATTGTTCTTATTCTTTGCCAGTTTTTCAATGAAAATTGAAAGATCTTGGTCTACTTTATTCCACTTTTGAATTTTTTCCTGCACGTCAATCACTTCTTGGTTAGAACAGTTACTTTTCCATTTAGCGTTTTCCAGTCTCGACTTTGAGTTGGCCCAGTCGTCATCGGAAGGTCGACCAAAGCAAGTTGACGTCGTAGTATAAGTTAAAGGCCACCAATTCCATTCCCAATTTTCGAAACAATTGACTGAATTACTTCTCGATTGAAGCGATTTCAACTCGAGTGTAGCCATTTCAAATTCGTCTTGATTTTGTTGCAAACGCAGGGCCGCTTCAATGCTGGAATTTGTCATGGATTCGATGGCTTTTTCCAGTTTTCTTTTGCTATGCACAGAAGAATTCATTTGTCCTTCAACGATGTATAGAGATCTTTCCAGATCTATTAGTTTCTTACCAATCGATCCATGGACGACGACTTTCATCAAGTCAAAGAGTTGTTCGAATTTTCTGGCCGTCAATAGGAAATATTGCGCTATTTTATCGGTTGATTGCGTCACGTTTTTCAACGGCTGCTCAATGAATTCCAAGAGGCGATTGGAATTTCCATAGAAATCCAAGGAGCGGTATATGTAATTTAATTGGTCTTTAACTTCCGTGGACAACAAATCAATTTTCTCAGCAGTGTTGTTGGCCACTTTCAAACTATGAATCAACTTCTTGGTAATTTGAAGCATTGACGCTTGGAAATTCTTCGAGTCTTTCGACGATTTTGCTACAGTTTCAATATGAAAATCCGCACTTTGCGGAATTTGAATGGAGATTCCATTTTCAAAGACGCACGATTTACTCGAAAACTCAACACGATCTCTGACTGATGTTTCGTCCGTGATACTATCCTTGTTTCGATTGTGATTCAAATGAAAAACTAATGTGATTAATAGCAAGACCATCAGAAGAGCACTGAGACACAGACAGGTGACTCTAATAGTCCGTTTACCACACAATAAAGATTTTGACGATTCTTTGCGCAATGGACACATGTTTGAAGTTGTTTTCAGTCACTCGATGGACTGTTTCTGGGTCGGTCGCACTCGTGACCATCAGTATATAACCTATGTTTTTCCATTGGGTTTTTCTCTTTTGTTCACGCATTTACATACTGGGTTTTGGCAACAGAGAATCACGTTCTATCCATTAGGTGATCACGTAATGCGTTGCTTATCCTTGATGACTGTAAATTTCCCTTGGGCGATCTCTCTTAGTCACGCTCCCAATTTCTTTTCCGGTTTTGCAGCACGAAAACTTTCAAGTTTGCTTCTCAGGTAAGAACACGACTGTTGGGCGATGCCCCGTTTGCTAGACGAAAATCTCGAATTAAATTTCATTAGCTCTTGTATTAGACTTTCTTTTTTTGTCTTAATTTTCATTGTAATGGTGTCCCGAATCGGTTACACAAAGTGCGTACAACGAGTTTTCTTTGATAAAATGCAGAGCAGCGAAGCCTAATTCTCATTCTTATTAAAGAGAAATTAGGGAATTAGATTATACGAATTAGATTATACGGGTATATTACATTAAATGAAAGACATAGAAATTTGTATCTGGACTATTGAATTTCAACACACCTGTGTCGGCTGTGTGGAGATGTGTAGAGTCGGGAGATCCCCGAGAACAAATGATCCCCGAGAACTATTTCCACATCTGCTCTATAAATCTAGCTTGTCCAATTTTTTTTTTCGAGCTTACGTCTTTGCGTCAGAGCAGGGCAAAACCCATCGATTCAAACGATTAAAATTAAGTTTTTATTTTATTTTAATATTTGTGATTTCGGGTTATAATAAGGTTCTGTGGCCCAATGGATAAGGCGCTTGCCTACGGAGCAAGAGATTCCAGGTTCGATCCCTGGCAGGATCGATTGAAACCAATAAATAAAACTGTAATTTAGTAGTTTTTTGGTCCAAAATTGTAATATTCTATTTGTTTGATATCTTAAAGATGATGGAAGGGTCCGTCAAGGTTGACCGTCGATTGCTTCGGTTCTAGCTTAGCATACATGAATAGTTTTTTTAAAGTTTGACTTTAGGCTACTTGATATGGTAACTAAAGTTCTCCTAAACTTGTATTGGGCGTGCCCGCTTTGCCATTGTTTTTAAGCTAGATTGATTGATTAAATAGAAACTGGTCCTGATTGCCCGTTTAGGATATTTCATTGCTGGCTTTGGCCCAAAATTTAATGAAATCGTACGCTTGTGTTGAATAGTATTTGCGAAACAGAGTAAGTGATTGTAAAGACCTTGTGCGAAATAAAACACGCGATAATATAAACCATCACAATAGTTTTTTAATTATAAGGAAGAAAAGGGGGTTCAGCGTCGTCCGCGATGTAGACTTATTTTAATATATTTTGTTTAAACGAGAGTAAAATTTTGCCAATTTATCATCCAATTCATCCGAATTTCTTGAAAAGTTTGATAGGGGGCGTACTCTAATGGCAAATAAACGTAAATGAGCTGGTAGCCGGTTTTCTAGGTTTTTTCCCGGACGGTAAAAACGAGAACACCCTGAAATCTGCTGCCAAAAAAAAACCCGTCTGACAACACGGCAGTATTTCAAAAAGAATAAAGGAGAATAATGGATTAATGTCAGTTAGAATGACTATTGTGTAATTAGAATCAAATGTATTGTTCCATTCCATTTATTTCTTTTTTAAGCATTGGTGATTCACATTTTCCCATCAGTCGTGCATTTAACATTGTTGAAAATATATTTATCTCTATTTAGTACGAAGACATTGATTATGTCTACTATGCATAGATAATTTTTTCGTTTCTCATATTTACTTTATTATTTTCCTGCAATCTCCTAGTCTACACACGTTTACGCCAAATTCTACAGTCTAATTGTGAGCCGTTCCGTCACCACTGCTATCTAACCGGATATTACGCACCAGTGGAAAAAGTGAAAAAAGCTTTAATGACGAAGCAAATTGGAAGATGGAATTGGAAGAAGACGGAAAGAAAAGTAACATAGCGAATATCATACAGATTTGTGATACAGAAGTAGTACGTATAAGGAAATTATAGAGTCCGTGCACATTTACCATGTATACAACATCAATTGGAGTATTCATTATCAATTTTAATTGAAAAAATTGTACATGGCAAATTGAATTAAACGAAATGAAAAATGAAAAAATGGATATTTTGTAAAATTATTTAATTTACTGATTTTCTTACCATTAGTTCACAAAAGAGGGCGTTCAAAAGTGGCACTAAGTGGTGAAACTATCTGTCTCTAGATGGAGTTTGATGGAACAATTCTCAGCCATGTGAATGATGTGATGATCTAATGGCGCTAGTTTTAACAGCACAATTCTATCAATTTGTGCTAGTTTTGTGACGAATAAATTCTCCTGTGAACAAGAAAAGTTCTCACAAAACTTGTGTTTAATTAATCTTTCATTTTCAATATTTAATTAAAACTTCCATTTTCAACTAACGTAACACGCCATGGGTTTAGGTGACGTGATAATGATTGACTCATTCAGCATGCAGCAGTTCCCACGTGTTTTTATAAGACGAAGAAAACGCAGAATGTTAAAGACCTCATGCTCTATCGTTATTCGACCGAAAGTTCAGCATATATTCATATTAACAGTTGACAGTTGACAAAATGTCATGTTCTGCTGGGTTTCCAGCATGGTTCATCGTAATTGACATGAATACCACAGATGAAGTGCTGGTAGTAATAATTTCATTTGACCATCTCAAGTTGATTAAACATGCAGCCAAATGCTCTCTCAATTTAATGTGCTCAACTCTGTTGTGGTGATCCACATTAACTGTCCATCGAACACCAGCTCATGTGCTCCCCCCTCCAAAACCATGTGCTCATCAGGTCACTACCCAACCGGGTTTCAATTTCAGGCATATGTTGCAACACCTATCTTTGGAAGAAGGTAGGAAAACTCAATTTGGCAGGGTCTATTGTACTATTGTGTGACCTTTGTGTAATTTAATGCCACACCCTTCATTATGTTTGTGAATATTTGCTTTGACTCACCGCCGATCCGTTCATCATTGTACCTTTTTTAGCCTTGAATTTGCATTCGTGGTAAACATTTCACAATCGATATTCGATATATTTAAATATGTGGATCGCGATCTACGTAGTTCTAAAATAAGACTACATCAAACACCAATTAAAGACAAAACTGGTTTCCTTCTGGATTTAGAAATATTTCTCCCACCGAAACGTTGATATTCTTGAGTATCAAGGTCTGCAAACTAAACAGATTTTTTCCCTTGCTATAATTTCTTCTTAGAATCTAATTAGATTTACAGTCGAATTATTATTCTCTTACAAACCTCTCTATCATCTTCATACTGCTCTATTGAATAATAATCCGAGTCCAGTATCTTATGAAGGCTCTCTGATTATGTAACTCGTTGGCATGACGGTGACGTTTTCGTGACTTGAATATTTGATACGATAGTCCCACCCATTCATTCATTCGAAATCAATCACAGAACATGTCGGTGGTGTCGTTGGCAACAACTAGATGGCGCGGCAGCCGCGGAAAAGATTCGAGCTCAAATAGAATTTTCGTTGATTCAAATTCGCCTCCAAATGATCCCAAAAGAAAACCCAATCGCTGTTTGAAGTTTCCTTTTTAAAGAAAATGGATTCCGTGTGAATCAATCAATTTCCTTTATTGAGGTGAATCATCAAGGCTGAGAAATTGAAACAACGAAACGAAATTTAAAAAAAAACAAAAATAAAACAAAACAAAATGAAAAGAGTTTTTTGAGACGTGGTGTGGATCGGTTTTAAAATAAAATAAAATAAGAAAAAAAGTGAATAGGAGCCTCTGCGTGATGGATTAGGTAACAACACGCAGTAGATGGGATTTAGATTGGCGTCGGCGGCGGTCGAGTGTGTGGTGTTTTGTACGAAAGAAGAAAAAGAATATAAGAAACACATTAGTTGCCCTTCGTCTGGTGGCTATGTGTGAGGGGAGATGGTTATGGACGCGCAAGGACCCCAATATACATATCTTTAACGACATCCGATACACAGACAGAGAGAAAGAGAGAGAGAGAGACCCCAAGTGATTAGTTTGTAAGTGAGTAGCCTCCTGTTTGATGGTGGCCGGGGCCAACAAAATCTATCAATCCAATAAGTCAGAGTCTCAGCCACAGCAGCAGCAACGCATTTTGTTCTTTTTGGATGGCGTTGGGGTTTGTGTCGGTTCGTGAAACGATCCCGTTCACACGGACGATGGGGCCAATGCGCGTCCTTGTTGTTGTTTATTGGCGACTGGACGGGGACGGACTGGGTCATCGCAAGCGATTAGCCTCGTCACAGAACTGCCTTCTCAAGTCGCTTTTGTTTTTAAAAAATGAATTTTCTATTTTGTGTGTGTGTGTGTGTTTTTGTCGCGGGAAAATAAAAAAATTAGATTTCAGGGGGGCTGATAAAAAATTTAATGCGATAAGTTTCTTGTTTTGACAGACGAACTTGGCGAGAAAGAGAAGAAAACTGCGTCTATCTTGTGTCGCAATAACGAAATCCAATACAACTTAACGACTTAACAACTCGGTCCCCCCCCCCCCCCCCCCATGTCGAGATAAAAATGGGAATTTGAGAGAAGCGCGACGTGAACTTGTTGCGGGATTTGTCGCTCAATCTTTGTGCGTTCGTGAAAACGAATCAGACCGTAACTCTTCAAAATATTATTTTGTATAAAAAAAAGAAAACGGGAAAAATCAAGTTGAATCTATCCTGGATCGACTTTGTTCGGGATCAACTGGTTCGCCTCTCTCATACGCATTTGGAACGTTCGTTGCTTTTGAGAACCGCAGATGAAATGGAGATGACATTGAGTGAGAAATTCTGCCCGAACCTCAAATGTACGAAAAGAAACTGGGGGGGGGGGGGGGTGACCTCCATCCAGCCGAAAAAGAGATGAGCTGAATCGACAAAATTGATTCTCTGTGTGTGTGTGAGAGAGATATACATTCGAGACACTCGAGAACACATTTTTACTATATACCACCAGACAAACACACACAAGGGTCCTCGACAGATTTGTTCTCCTCTTCTTGTTTCTTAGGGGAGGATCGTCATCAAGTTACGCAGGCAGCAGCAGCTCGACGATTATTGCCGCTGCGTTGGAAGAAGAAATGCAACAGCTAGCTACTCCAGAATATTAAGCATTTTGAAAATCTCAATATTTTCTACTACCCCCCTCTTATCGAACCCGGTTGTATATAGTACTTGGGCTGGGAATGTGTTGTGCTCTTAGCTGTATGCTGGTGGACACCATTCATTGATTTGTTCACTTATCTCCTGAGTCGGCTGGGGAGAACCAAACAAGAGGAAAAGAAGATGATGATGAATGATGATGATGAAACTTGTGTGAGAAAAATGTCTTTTGGGGCTTGGAAAAATAGATATATCGATGGGACGCTTAGTTTAAACAAGCCTTAAAAAAAAAGGAAGGAAGGCGCGCTATATTTGAACAGAGAGCTGTGCGTTGGTTGCTGGTCTCTATATATACAGCGTGTGTCTCTCTCTGCGTGTAGATTAGATTTTCGGTGTCTAGGTCTCTCTCTTTTCTCGATACGCGTACATGTTTTTGGGTCTCCCTTTTTTTTTTGTCTCTCCTTCGTCAGATGCCGACCGTACGATAAAAAAAATGAAATAAAAAAGGGAACTTCTGGTTTCTTCTCGAAAAAATAGTGTGTCCCCCTACATCTTGTTACAGGTCTCTCGCTGTCATCCCTGGTTTGTTTTTTATTTCAATGGATGTGTGTTATCAGGAGACAGATCTGTCTCTCTCTCTTTCTCTCTCTCTGGGCATAGACGACTTAAAACAGCAGACAGACTAGACGATAGGAAACGGTTAGAATCCTTGGAAATCTTTCGGTCTTGAATGCGGAATAAAAGACGGGCAGAAATGTGCAAAGATATGACGAATCTCCTGGTCAAAAAGGATCTTAAAGGGACAAATGCCAACAACAATTGAATTTTTTTTTCCCCCCGTTTTCCCTCATCTCATGTGTGAATCAATCGCACCAGCATACAGACTCTAATTTCAATATTCGGAGATTTCCTTTTTTCTTCTTCTTCTTCTTGTTTTTTCTTTGAAAATTGGCGACGACATCGCCGATAGTTGACCAATCTTGAGGGATTAATTGACATTCGTCCTTCACCTTTTTTCGTTTCCCTTGTGGTGTGATCCCGAGTCCTAAGAAATGTCCACTTCTTCTTATTTCGGAAAAAAAAAGGAATTTTTTTTTAATTGGTGACATTTGGAAGGTTATAACTTAGAAAAGAGAGAAGCGCGTCTACCTGGAAAAACACACACTGTTCGTTTTTCAGTCTTACCTATAATGTAAGTAGTACCTAGTAAAAAAAGAATCAACAACTACTACCCCCCTCTCGGTACGTTTGAAAACGTTGGCAACATTGCAACAACACACCCACTCATTCGGTTTTTCCGAGTACATGAAACGTCCTTTTTTTCTTTATTTTTTGGGACAATAAAAGAGAGCCGAACAAAAAAATATGTGCACATTTATTTATTTCTCTTATATAAAAAAAATGGGTGGAGGGGGGGTGGTGAGGATTTTGACAGCGCACGTGGCAATAACACGCGGCACAGGTGAGTAATATTAGCCGGTTCACCTAAATAAAACAGTGGTCATATCTCTCTCATTCACTCTCTATTTCCGTTTTGTTTTATTTTGTTTTTTTTTGTCTCTTTGGCTTGCACCTTTTTTTTTCTTTTTTTTTGTGAATTTTTTTTTATTGACGTGCGTAGGTAGTTGGCAATAGTGGAATAATGCAATCGACACAAAAGAAAACAAATTGACATGTCAGACAGAACCAGAAGTTGAAGGGAGGAGGAAAGAAAAGAAGAAAAAAAGGTGTTTAGTAAGGTAGATATTTGAGTGTGTGTGTGTGTGTGACACCTGTCTGGCTATATCATAGGGAGGAAACAAAATAAAGGCTGGACTCGATTGAAACAGGTGTCGGTGGTAAATGGAGGGTTAAACGGGGTCGGCTGTCCTGTACCGTACTGTTGGTGAACCACCACAACTCGGGGTCAGGTCAATAATATCATCAAATAATAATAGCTAACCAAATGTTACACATGCCATCTCTCTTCACAACTTATCACCCCTGTACGTTCCTTTATTTTTATTATTATTATTTTATATTTTTTAAAAAGGCCATATATTCCCTCCTATTCTCTCCCGTGTATTTGTCAGACTGTCTGCAGGGACAGATGATGAAAATGCCGAGGTTGACAAAAGGATGCCCCTGTCTTTCTTTCTTTTGAAAATGGAAAAAGAAAAAAAAAAACGACCAAGTGAGAGATAAAAAGGAGGATTGGATGATGTGGACAGGTGTGCCTGTGTGCAGCAGACTTTTTTTCTTCTTCGACTTGTATTAGAAGCAGGTAAGGGCTTCTTGACACTCGAGAGAGATTCTTCTTTTGGTAATAGACGCTCGTATATGACAAAAAGAAAAAAAAAGATAAGCCAATCCATCAACGGTGACAAGGTCATTTCTGAACTGTTTTTTTTTTCTTTTAACTTTCCCCTTGAAAAAAAAAAAGAAAGACATTTAATTATTAACAGTAACTTAACGAATATTGAAAAAAAAAGGAAGAATTTGTGGGCCATCTCCTAAGTTGGCAATGAGGGAAATCGATCACAATGAGCCTCTTGACTGTCATTTTTGCTTTTCGCCCTCTCATCTCTACTGAAAGAATATTAATAATTGTGTATGCATCTATCTTGACTGGGAAATCTTAATTGGCAATAAATACAAAGAGAAAAAAAAAGAAGCAGACCGTTAAAGAGGGCAAGAGACTTAACAGGCCCCATGTTATTCAGTTTTTTTGGCTTGCGCCGGACCTTTTGGGACGCTATCCCTTAACGTGTCCCCCACTTGAAATCGTTCAGAGTAGCAGCTGCCCGTAATCATTTTTCGCTTGTGCCTTATATATACACACACACTTACAGTCGAATATATAATCTCACAATATAACATTTATATATAAATAACAAACCACCCGTAGGAACCCGTACGTTCTTCTCTCTTGAGAGAGACACACACAGGGGGACATTTATTAATCGTTTCTTTTTCTTTTTTTATTACATCACCCTATCAAGAGGAGAGGAATAAAGACAGAGGTTATAGGGTACACAGTTGCACAACAACAAAGTTCATAAAGTCACAAACGAATGGTGAAAAACTATTGAATGGGGGGGGGGGGGGATGAAAATTGTCGTTAGAATTCGATACCACCCAGGGAGAGTGAAGAGGAAAGAAGCCAAAAAGCTTCAACAACACAACACCTGAGACTACTAGATACCATAAACTCCCCACTGGGTTAGAAAGGAAAAGAAAAAAAGCTATTCATATTTACTATATCATAGCGATAGAGGACGACAACAGTTTGACCCTTTTATTTGTGTGTACGTACATAGTTTGAGGTTTGCCTCAAAACTTCATCTTGTTTTTCTCCCCAAAAAAAAAAATTAGCTCAGACTTGTTGTCGTTACTCTCTCTCTCTTGTCTGTCTCTCCCAGGTTTTCAATATTTTTACTATTTCTATTTTTTGTTGTTCATTTTTCGTGTGAGGAGAGAGGAGCAATCTATCCGTTGGTCTTGCCTTCCCACCCCCTCTGTCATTCGACTTCACTTTGGGGCTGCGCACATAGTAGAAAACATATCGTCTCTTATCGTATAGTAGCCTTTGATGAGTCTCCCACGACAAGGAGAAAGCACCCCCCCTCATCTCAGAAGTCATTAACTTTGTGTAAGTGAGGACTGCCGAGCATAACTTGACCTTTATGTTATCTGTCATCAATTATACGTACACAGCTATACAACTCTGGCTACTCGTTACACTTGCTACTTGACTATATACTTATTACTTTACAAGTTATTCAAATAGGTTCGATATGGGCTCGTCTACTCTAAATCCGTTTGTTTGTTTTTTAATCCCATTGTCATTGTCGTCTAATGAATAAAAAGAACTATCCACACAATCAGATGACATTAATCAGCTACACACACACGGTAAAGCCCGCCAAATGCATGTTGGTTGATGTTGTGCGGGTTTATATTATTTTTTTGAGATGGATATTGCCCGTATGTTTGCGATTGTGGCCCAATCATTGTAGCCATTTTGTGAAAGAAGAAACTGTGAGCTGCTAAAATTTCCCCATGTCTGAAATGTCATACGAGTGTAGATGAGCCGTTTTTTTAAAAAGAAGGAGACTATATAACATGATCTCTATGCGATATCTTGATGGATGATGACACACTAGGACTGAAAAAGTCCAAAAACGAGAGTTTAAATCGTTTGTCTTTTGCCGATTTCTTACTTGTTCTTCTTTCACAACCCAAGAAGAAGATACTAGACACACATGTGTGTGTTGTTATACGAAGACTTTTTTAAAGGTCTAGAAGGTTATCGACTCCTCCCATTTTCGAACCGAATCGAATTTTGGTGTTTTTGAAAAAAAATTTTCGCTTGGGCCTGTCGTCTCCCTTTTTTTATTTCTCTCTCTCTCTCTCCTTATTTGGACGTTTGAAATACTAGACGCGGAATTTCACCAGAGTCGCTCTCGGCCTGATGATTCACGATAAAAAACAAAACAAATCAAGTTACACATTTCTTTTACCCCCTCAGAAGATTTGTCATTTTTTTCTTTCGATCCTTTTCCTTGGAAGGGGGAAAGTCACCACCAGTGGGACTGCCCCCGTTACACGTCTTCAGTCGTCCGCCATCTGTTGTTGTATCTCGTCTGTTTCACTTTATTTGGTTATTTTCACACTGTTTCTCATATCACATTAGTGATTTTTTATTTATTTCTTCTCCCATTGGCTTTAGAGAGAGGCGGTGCAAGAGGGGGGGGGGGGAGGGCAAGAAGTTTATATTGTTTTAGATTTCATTTTTTTTCTAGTATAGAAATGTTAGGAGAAAAGCTTTGAGCTCATCCGAGACGTGCGGAACGGATGAGGTAATTGGTGGAAAAAGAAGACAACAGGTGCCAACCGAAGGGGAGGAGGAGAGTAGAGGGGGGTAAAGTCAAATCCCTTACCCAATAATAATCGAACAAACAAAGAGAAAAGAAAAAGGGTAAATAAATAATAACAAGCCCGTGAAGTAGCCGCCGAAAGTAATAAACAACTCGGGACAACATTGAAACAATATTATTGAGATGGAAAAATAGATTAGACCTCTCTAACCGATAATTGGCGGCTTGGGTTGAAATTGAAAAGAAGAAAAAGAAGAAGAGAAAATTAAATTTATATTTGATTTTGGCACGAAACGTTAAAGATTTATCTGAATCGATTCGAGAATTCCAGTCGATCCATTAAAAATCAGGTCGACCGTGTCTGATGATGTGCTGCTACCTCGTGTGAATCAGTTCGTTAAAAAGATCCATGAATCACCAAAAAAAAAATATGATTATTCTTCTTCTTGTACTATATACCTCGATGGCTTCCGTGAAGCGGAATGGGATTTATTTTGGAGCCTGTCGCGTCACTGTCGATCCTTATTTGATATCGTCCATCACCGTGGAAAGAGAATCTATATGGTTGCCGCCCACACAATATCTAAGGTCTCTTTCTCGCTGGGTGAACTGCTTTTTTCTTATCCGCAGGTATGTGCATCACTTCTTGGTGAATAGAAATCGACTTGATGGTTTTTTCTTTTTTTCAAAAAGAAGAAGAAGAAAAACTTGAATTTTTTTTCCCGCTGAATCATTCGAGTGGCGGCAGGTCGGATGACCCATGAATGGGACAGAGAAAAAGGGACTTTTTTTTGTTTTGTTTGTATGACCCTGGACCCCGAATATCACACTCTTTTTGCGCTCCTTATTTTCAGTTCTCTATGCCTGGGCAGCCCAGTTTCTTGTTGTTTCCGTTGAGAGGGGGAAAAAGGAAACCAAAAGAAAAGAATAGAGAAATTTCGCCGGTCTAAGAAACGAAAGAAGAAGAATTGCTTCTCCTTTTTGTTGTGCGTGTGTGTACTGTTAGTCCATTGAATAAGAAAAAGAAAAAATCCATTGAAGAAGAAGAAGAAGAAGAAGGGACAAATACCCAATTTTGTGTAGGTGGACCTGGAATGGCAGTTGTGCGGTCAGAGAGAATTTTTTTCTTCTTCTTCCTTTTTACGTCCGTTTTTTCTTCTTCTTCTTCTTTCTTGAAATAATAGTGCGCCATTTTATACTATATAGAAAGAAACTTTGGGGGTTCATCACCAACTCTGCGGGCCGCTTATAGTTCGAGTTATAGTTAGTATCCGTTTCTTCTTCTTCTTTCTTCTTCCCTTTTTTTTATTTTGTTTCATTACCGGAAGGACCTTATGACCGCCCAGTGAATGTGTAACGACGACTACTTACTATTTATACAACACAAAAGCAAATCGTTTGAATGTGTGTGAGAGAAAGGCACATCAATTTCCCGACACTTTTTTTATTTTTTTTTCTCCCTTTTTTCTCCCTTTTTTCATTGGAAATGAGTCATTTACAGAATCCGAGTAATAATAGACCCCCGTTCCAGGGTCACAGTTGTAAAAATGAAAACGTACTTGTACGTACGTGTCCGTGGACAATTTGCCATCACTTAGTGTTTGTGTGTGTGTGTGTGTGTTTGTTGCTAATAAAAGAAGGTGTTGGTGAAACAGAAAAGAAGAACATGTGTCTTTCTCTCTCTCTGGAGAAGCCCCTAAACAATTTATTTGGGATAGTTCAACACTGTTTTTTTCGTACTAGCGAGAAAGGGAGGAAGATCCTGATGTATAGGTGAGAAAAGGCATCCATCAACGGACGATGGGGCATGGATGGACAATGGAACAAGAGTGTAAACATCAAAATGGTCTGTCCTGCTGCTGGTGTGGTCCTCTATTTTACTGATTGCCTCTCTAATTAAACACCTGCCATAGAGATCTATATTGAGCATCTGGCTCTTATCATTAGATAAATATCTTCTCTCCTTTCATATTCTCTCTTTCAACTGGCATAGAAAAGGAAGGAAAAGAAATGAAAAGGTTTGGGGTCTCTCTCTCTCGATGATGGAAGAGTTGTTTTTTTCATTCAATGTTGTTGAACCCTAGAGGGCTATATCCTTTTGCTCTGGTTGTTGTTGTTGTTCAATTTGTGTGGAATATTTAACGCGGGCTCATGTCTGGAGACATTGAATTTCGGTTGAAATATCCACCTACCTGGTGGATTGTGATGGATGGATCTATTTAGTCTATCGAGAAAATGATTTTCTTTTTTTCTTTCTTTTTTTTCCATCACTTGATTTTCCAGGTTGGTTTTTTAATTTTTTAATTTTAATTTTTTACATATTTTCACTTTGGAGCTCGGTAGCTCTTGACTGTGAAATCGGTTGCCAAGGTTCGTTGGGTACAGAGGTCGAAATATTTTCTACTACGTATATGATTTGGAATATCTCATTCTCTCTGTGTGTGTGTGTGTTTGACGGTTGTTGAATAAACAAGGCGTGGCAAGCTCTAAAGAACGACGATTCTCTTTTTTCTCTTATCGTACAAGGACCCCCATTCGCGTCCCCTGTTCGAAAAAAATCTTGAACCGCATATTTGTATTTTTAAAAGTCACACACAGGCGGACGCCAGATTACGTGCAAACACACACAAAATCCAATAACCAATAGCCAGCTGAACCTCTGGTCGAAATCCCCACCACCATTCACAACTAACTCCCTTTGTCAATCGATAACTTTTGCGACGACATAGACATCATAGAAAAGGTGTTTGGATTAATTTGGCTATTCTTCTGCCTTTGTTTTGAATTGACAGATTATTGGAAAATGAATAATCAAATGCTTGAAAAATGGTTGTCTGGTTTTAATTTTTATCGTCGCCGTGTCAATATTTGACGAGGGACTTATGCGAGTCACGGGGACGTGCAAAGAGAGAGAGAGAGACAGACGTGTGGGGATAAACAAAAGAAAGAAAAACATGTCGCTCTCTCGACGCTTAGTTCCGGCGGTTCATAGTCATTCCCCCCTATTTTGGAGTAGGAAAGGAAAAGTCGTTCACGAGCTTTATGATCTAATGCACAACAACTTTTTTTTTCATATTTTTTCTCAGACGACAAGTATATACGCAGCTCTAAAATAATATTCTACACACATAGAGAGAGAGAGAGAGATAAACTCTGAGAAAAAGTAGAGATCTTTAAAAAGCTAACAGCCAATTTATCTCTCCTGTCATTTTACACACAAACTGCCAGAAGAAGATGCTCGGCGCGTGCACGGCATTTAAGAGACTTAGTTTTCTTTCTTTTTTTCGGTTGGGTGGATGGATGGGCGGATGGATAGGCAAACTTTTGGGAATGATGAAAAAGAGTTTCATCCATAAAGAGGGGAAGAAAAAACTCTTTTATTGTAAAGGTGGAGGTGTGTCCTTGTAGTACGAGGAGAAGAATATACATATACAGTCCAAGGTTTCTATAAAAGCTACTACGTACTACTACTACTACTACAAAACTACAAACTCGGTCGTCGTGTGTCAAATTCTAACCTTGGCCGAAGACGAGGAACGAGAGCGTAGAAATGCAGTTAGAACCAACACACTACACACACCTGCTCAGGCTGTCTCTTGTCCTTCGTCTTATTATTATTATTTTGTTCCTCTCTCTCTCTTATTCTCTCTTATTCTCTGATTCTTTGTCAAATCATTCCAAGGCTTTTCTTGTGTGTAGAACCTTGGGAAGATTGTGTTTGCCTCTCTCAAGATGCGCTGTATCTATCTATCTGTGAAAAGAAGAAGAAGGAGAAGGTGTTTTGCAAGGTTCTCTATGAGTTACACAATACACACACACACAACACATGGCGTTTTTCTTTTTTCTTTTCTGGAGCAGCTGAACCGCAGACAATTGCGTCGGTAGACTTTTCTGTCTCTCACTAAACCAAAGATCTTTTGGTCGGACGTATTTATTGTATAAATGAAAAGAACTCGGAGTGAGTCGGAGTTTATCTGTCTTTATAGAGCAAAAATCAGGGAAAAAAAGAAGAAAAAGTAGAAGAATTGAGATTGTGTTTTGTATTTAAAAAATTTATGGCCGCAAGAAAGTTTATTTTCCGGCTCAAACCTCAGAAGATACCAACCTAACTGGTTTTTTTTTTTTGGTGGGGGGGTGTTTGGTTGCTCCGGCCTATTATTTGTATAACAAAACGGCAGCAGCAAACAACAATAATCATCAACAAACCGCTATATAATATACACGAGTTAGAAGAAGATATAATGAAGTGGCTTCATTATTATTATTATTATGCGTTTTCGACAATAAATAAGATCCTGGCGGTCAATGATGGTCACAGTTTTTCGGCCAATAAATGCAACTTGATTATCTTATTAGTATTTTTTTTTTCAAATATTACGAATATCGTAATGTTATCCCTCGTCCAATTAGGTTTTTTTTTTGTGTTTCCATCTATATCCGTAGCAAGTCTGAAAATGCAAGTCCATTAGCCATAGAATATAATAACAATAATAATACCGAGAGGAGGAGGAAGAGTCGCAAGGTCGAATCATTTTTTCGGTGCGATTGTTACTTTGTGTAAAAAGGGCGACACGCTCGATATAATAACGATATCAACAACAACAAACCCCCATCATTCGTCCCCTCCATCGCAAGAAGAGATTGTAACTTTGTTTTTTTTCTGTTTTATTGCGCCCCTGTTTTGTGGTCGTATAATTATCCGACTACTAGTCACAAGGTATTTACGACTCTGTAAGTTTGTCTATAGAGGTGAAAATGATGGAAAACATCATCTCTCATCATCATCATCTTCTTCTTCTTCTTCGTATTATTTTGTTTTTATTCTACCACAAAAAATCATCGGAGATGTTTGTTTTTTTTCGATCCTTTGTGTTACGAATGACGTTTCAACGCTTTCTCTCATCGCAACAGGCCAACATTTGTGTGTGGACGGTTGCGTCACGTTGAACAAACACAGACGGAGGAAAAAAACACAAAAAAATCAGAAATGAAATGATTCCCTCAAGCTTTTCTTTTACGAAATGATATCAGACATTGGATTCGCTACACAGCGCCTCTGGCTGTCGGCACAACGCAAAATTGTGCGGAATATGTACGCGTGTAAGGAAAAGAGAGAAAGAAAGTGGGGTGCGTTTTCTTTCTCGATTTTCTGTCAAATTAAATACAAGTTTTAAAAATAGATTTTTTGACCTCTCGCTTCTGGCTAATTATTAGCTCACAGCAGTCACACACAGGTAAAAAAGGGGGGGGGATCTGTCCTAGCAACAGGCGCATTGAAAGGAGGTATAACATGTAAAAATACCTGCTTATATTAATGGACAGGACACAGGCTGTTGGCATCATCTTAAAAAGGCGTTTCATAATAGATAAAACAAAACAAAAAGAAATGAGGGAATTTAGAATATAGACGTGAATATAATAGGATGGTCATCATCAGCTAATATAAGACAGTGACGAGGAATGCGGTCGGGACTAGTTTTTGTTTTGTTTTTGTTTTTCGTTCATTTCCCCCCCTTCTCGCCCATATTTGGGGGGGGGGGATCAGCCGATATTTTAAAAGAATTTTTTTTTTTTTTAAATTTTTGTTTTGTTTTTCATTTGGTCGATTCTCTTGAAATGAAGGCTCCATTTTTGTTGTTGTTGCTTTCAATATTCAAATGTTGTTGTTCTTTTTTGAATATTTTCTTTTCTTTTTTTTTTCAATCAAACCACGACAACTGTTGACGTGTTTTTCTTCCCTCCTCTCATGGCTTTATGTTACCAAAAGCCTTTTTTTTTGTTTTAAAAAATAAACATCTACGGATTGTCTTTTGCCTGGCTTCTTCTTCTTCTTTATCTTTCTTTTTTTCAGAGTTCCTTCCTCATATAAGAGTTTTAGAAAAAAAAAAAAAAAATAAAATGAAAAAAAAACTGGAGGAACAAATCGTAAAAGAATATGATAACTGGCTCCTTTTTCTTTCCTCCTCCCCTGTGTGTGTGTGTCTGGGCTTCTTTTGCGGATCTTTTGAGTAACTCGACACGCCCTTTACTCGGCTCCAGCTCCTGCTACTCACTTTGTGTACACGTACACACACATTTTTTAAAGGGAGAAAGATAGAGAACATACAATAGCTTTGTTAGGCCTGTGACACAGACGAAAGAAATTGTTCCTAGTAGTAGTCGTAGCCATTTTTTTTTTTAAAAAAGAAAGATATTCAGAATAAATAAGAAGAGAATACTATATTTTCATCATCATTTGATATAAATACCTACTACACACAGTACAGTGAAAAAGGGACGTGGAATATAAAAGATAAAAATTTGGGGATTTTTTTTTTTCTCTCTCTCTTCTTCTTTCACAATATCCTTGTTTGATGTACATATAACGGACGATGTGTCGATCTAGCGCGTCTTTTGATATCCATCCCTCATCCCCTCCGTATTTTTACCGGTGCCGCTCCTGGGCCCCCAAGCCAATCATCAGGTAAGAAGCGAAAAGAAAAGCCTTTACAGTATACACACACAGAGAGAGACTATCAGAAGAACTCAATCGCAATTCTATTGTGTTGTGATTTTCATCGAGAAAAAACTGGTAAAAAAAAAAGAGACCACCCCTCCCCCTATTTATCGTCTACTGTGACTCAATCACTTGGGTTAGCCCGCGTAGTTTTTCGTCTAGAATGCTTGCCCAGTCAAGTAGAAATCACAAGAAGTAGAAGTAGAAATAGAAGGTTCTTTACTTCTTCTTCTTCTTTTACCGCCGAGGGGTTTTTCTTTTTTCGTTGGCTTGACCGTTTGACCGATGGACGACAGAGAGGTGGTAGGTGGTCAGTTCGGCGTGAAATGCGATCTCATCATAAGAAGAAGAAGAAGAAGAAGGAAACAACGTCATACAGTCCATAAACATTACGTATAGCCCCCCCACCTTCTTTTAAATAGTTTTGGTTCAAGGGAGAGAATGAAATTGGACCGAAAAACGGCTGTGTGTTGGGCGAGAGGTTTTACGTTTCCCCCGATTGAAGGGAACCAACACAGCCCCAAAAACCGTCGAGATCCTACTATTACTCTATTCTTTTTTTTTTAAAAGGTCTGACTGAAAATTGCATCAGCAGATGCATCGACCAAGGAAACTATGTCTATATATACACGTTGTATAGTATAGAGTTCATTTCTCGTTGTTTAAAGGCTAAAAGAACAAAAAAAATTGTACAAGGGGTATCCCATTTTGACAGTTGCTGAAAAGACAGACAAACAGAGAGAGAGAGAAGCCCTTGGAAATTCAATCCAACACAATTTTTAAATTGAAATCATTTTTTCTTTTTTTTTCCTTTTTTTCAATATCTCTCGTGTGGACCATTTAAAAATGGAATCGACTGGATTATATAACAGACGAAGCTTATTTTTCTTGTTAATAGATCGCATTTCTACCGACTCTCTCGACATATTAACAACCGTCCGACGTCATTTCAAATTACTTTCACAACTGTCGCTGGTGGGCCCCCCCACCCCCCGTCGGAAAATTGCGAATTTCATTTTTAGAAAATATAGAGCCTCAAAGTCTATTTTTGTGCCACATTTTCAAAGTTCCCCAATTTCTAACATTAGATTCATTTATTTATGTAACATTAAAAAAAAAAAAAACCCCAAAAAATCTTTGTTTGTTTAAAAAAATAAAATAAATCAAATTTCATTTTGTTTGTTTTTTTCGTTTCAGTTTACTGAAGATAATATGGGAACGAAAGATGTCTGTTGTCTTATTGACATTTCCGGCACGCCGTCTTTAAAAAGAAAAAGGTAAAGAACGAACAACGTACGTATAAACATTTAGTTTTACCTGTTGCTTGTAATGAACGTCTGGCTGGGCTCCTGTCTGCGTGAGTTGGCCATCACAGGAGCTCCATAGTAGTAATAGTAGTAGTAGTAGTAGTCATACGTTTACACAACATGAAATAACAACCAAATGACTTGGTTTGACCCACATGTTATTCATAGTCTTTGATTAACTCCTGTCTGTTTTGTTGTTGTTGTTGTTGTTGTTGTGTAACGCGCTAAAAGCGATGGACATGTCGACTTGTGATACAACGTCCATCACACAACTTCACAAGTCAACGGGAAGAGAGAGAGAGAGAGAGCTATTATTAAAAAATGATACCACAACCAGTTCCGTTGCTGGACGAATCATTTTTTTTTTGTATTTCAAGAGAAAGAAAACGATGTGACATTTTGTTTGGTTTGAAATTTACCAAACGGAGGAGGAGGAAAGGGGGGAAGGAGAGAAGAAATTCACTGGAAAAATGATTCTGAACGAAATGTTTGATGAACGAAAGACAATTTTGTGTTGTTGGAACATTTCCGAAATGAGCCGGAAAGAACTCGTAAAACTCAATAGAAATTTTTTCTTATTTGAGAGTGAAGGGGGGGGGGAGATGTTTTTTTCTCATCCCATTTTCTCCCTTTTAATTTCAATTATTTTGATCATTTTTTAAAAAAGAACATGAAAACGAGTTGACGAATGTTTTCAATGTTTGTCTCGAAAATAATTCGAATGTTGATAAAGATAAATTTGAAAAAAAAAATATTCGAGCAGTTGCATCTTTTTTTTTTCTTTGAGTTTTCTCTTTCATTCTTAGAGAGAACTCCGCCTACCTTGTAAAGAAAAAAAAATAACCCCGTCTCCCAATTACGAAAGAACCGTAGAAAATGAAAGAGTATTTCTCGGCCGTGTATCTTATTTACTGTCCTACACACAAGAGAAAGAAGAAGAAAAAAAGGGTAAGATGATCATCTTTTTCTCTTTCCGTTTATTATACAGTCCTCGGACTTGTGGGAGGAGGATCGGCCGCCCCAAAAAATAGGGAACACAACAATATAGAAATAAATAATGAACTCGTAAATTACACGAGTCACAATGAATGTGAATGGATTTCGATTGAGTTTCATCATCATTTGGCCGATAGTAACGGCGAAGAATTTACATAATAAAATTGTGGGCAGAATCGTTTGGATGTCGATTTGATCATCTACGCAACACCCCAATATTTGAAAAAAAAATAAAAAAAAAATAAGAAAATAAAACGAATGGATGATGAATTTCATCCAGATTTCCAATCATCTAAAGGGGCACCTATTTTGAACAGTTACACATCCATACCCATATAGTAGTATTAGATTTACTCCACAGGACCCTGAAATTGGGCGACTGAAAATCTAACAAACAAAGGAATAACAAGAAGCTGCGCTCTCTTCTATACACAATTTTGACACAATAGGGGGAGAGAGTCTAACTACGACGGTAGTTTAGTCAGCAGTTGAAGAAAAGGTCTAGAATAAAATCCCTTATAAACATCTCTTTTCTCTATATTGTTTGGCTTGTTGTTGTTATATTGTACACACACACACACACACACACACACACATAGGTATAGACTATAGAGGTGAATAACTGCTATATACTGGGTGGATTTTGGTCGTGGGAAATGCAGCGACAAAACCTTTTTGGCGTCCTTCTTTTTTATTCTTTTGACAATTTTATGACGTTCGATGTCAATCGAAATGAATTTTTCGTTACTTTTAAAAAAGAAAATAGAGAAATGATTCGGTTTGCGGCCGGAGCCGGACGGAAGCGGTCAAATATTGTGCGAACATCACCTTTTTATTATTGTTGAGTTTTCCCTTTTTTTTTTTCATTTTTCGCTCCAACAGAGTTTCTAGATGTAGGGAATATTATCAATGATTTAAATGCACATAAAGAGGTTTCTCTTATCTCTCTATCGTTATCGTTTTGAATTTTTTTTTTATTTTCAAATGCGTAATGCTACACCTGTAATCTATATGTTTCCATCTTCTTCTTCTCCATATAATAATTAAGGTCCGCAATGATTCTATCGTCTCCAGTTACCAACTACTTACTATATATATTACAGGTATTTATGACCATTGTTGTTATGGGCTGCCAAACTCCCGTTTTTTTTTTCCCGCGCTTTTCTGGTCTCATTTTTGTATATTTTTTTTTGTATAAATGGGGCGGGTGAAAGTTGTTGGAAAAGTAAAAAGCGCAACCATTTGATTATGACGTGTCTTTAACAAAAGACCTTAAAAATGGCATACACTCCGTTAAATTATCATCATAAAATATTTATTTATTATACATGTATAACATGAGGGAGGAACGACGAGACGTTATTTTCTATTTTACACACACACACACACACACACACACACCAGAATTATAGGCAAAGAAATTGCGTTGGCCTATGAATAGCGTGAGCGTCCCAAAGAGCGGTTAAGTAACTACTAGTTAGAAGAGCGTGAAAAACAACAATAACAGCTGGTCTGTGTGTATTTTCGGTGGCCGCCATGGTGTGTAACTGCTGATGATGTGCCAGTCCCAGGAAATGCCGTGCGTTTATGTTGGCGAGACGCTCGACTCCTTTTTTCTTTCTTTTCTTTTGAATCAGTCAAATACAAAAAAAAACAAAAAAAATGGAAAAAAATCGTTTTATAAATTTTGACATTCACATGTTTCGGCACTCGACGATATTTTACAATGAATGAATCCGCTCTATTTGTTATCATCTCTAGCGATTTTTTAATATTTTATTATTTTGGGTCACGATCCCCTTTGACGACATTTTATTTCATTTTTTTTTTTTTAATGAAAAAGATAACGCCCTGTTTGTTTGCTACTTATCAATGGATGGTGGTTTTATTTGGTTTAAAGGTTACTGAGGTCTAATACAAAAAACAAATATAAGATAAGATGACGATATTAAGTCAGCCGGCGATATGTAACCGCAGAAATTGTTGTCGAATTCGACAACTAGTCGTAAAAAACCTGTTTTGGAGTTGATTTTTAAATCTCGCATATCTCTTAATCGCGTAGAGTATAATATAATCATTTTGGAATAGTTTGAGTTTTTGAAATCATCGTGCCTCCCGCTGGCTATTGGTTACGTATCCCGAAAAAGTCTTAATTGTTATATTATATAAATCCCTTATGTCATGACGTCTTAATGGATAGATAACAAACAGAATGGCTTATTTGTTCATCACTTTGAGTTGAAGAGAATTAATTATACAAGTATAATAGAGATGAAAGTGCATAATCTCAAATATCTAAGGTGTTTTTTTTTTAAATATATGAACGCACGATCAGCTTGTAATGTGGCCTCGTTATGCACAAGGGCATAGCCGAAACAAAACAAAACTGGTCGGACGCGTTACGTAAAGAAAAACAAATTTTTTTTTTTTTTTTTTTAAATCAGAAAAATTGTGTCTGAATTTTTAATTTTTCGCTAGAAAAAAAAAAAGAAAATAGAAAAAAGGCCTTGAGGCTGGTTGTCTAGCCGGTTGGATGACGTGACAGGCAATGCAGACAAAAACAAAAAAGGCCGTGGTGAACGACGGCCGGTGAATCGACGTCGGACTGAAGGCCGTGCGCGGAGAGAGCGCGCGCGCGCGCGCATCAAGAAAATAAAAACCTCAACATTTTTTTTCTGTTTCACACACACAACGTAAGGAGACGCGAAATGAGAGAAAAAAAACGAGTAGTGGACAATTTGTTTTCTCTTTGATTTTCATTTTACTACGACGGATATGGTGACAGAGAAAAAAGCGTGACTGATTTTGATGGAACGTTTCGATTGCCAATCGATGCGGAAAGATTTTTGACATAACGCACGGAATACAGTTCACTTTTTGCTTTGGTGTTTTTTGACTTGTTTGAAATGGTTGACGATGATGATGCGATTGTTGCGGTTGTCGGGAAAGATATTCACGGCGGGACGGAGGGAAAAAGGAGGTCAAAATACGCGGGAAAAAATTGGAAATTTTCAAAAAACAAAACAAAACAAACAAAGAAAGAAAAAAGAAAAAAAAACAAAACGTTGGTAGAAAAGGAAATTTTTGGCTTTCACGCCGGGTCTTTAGTTTTTAAAAAACAAATTTTTATTTCGGTCACGGCATTAAAACCAACTGCTGTTGTAGCGCCTCTATTGGTTTTCAAATCCCGACACCGTTTATATATTTGTATTTTTTTTTTATTAAATATTCTCTTTAATATTTTATATTGGCATTTTGTACATTTCTTTCCGGCTCTTTTCCTTTTTTAAATGTCAAGAATAGCAAAATAATCAAATGGAATAACTTGAAATCACGTTGGTCGGCCATTCTTTTCTTTGATTTTCTTGGCGGGAAACACGTGACCGGCATTCTTGAATTCCTTTTTCTATTTTTTCCCCCCCGCTGAACAACAACGTAGCGTACGTAGTATTCACGCCCGGCGGGCTTCGTCCAGACCCGTCTACCATCGTCTACGTCGAGTCCCGCGGGAGAAAAAGAACAAAACAAAACAAAGCAACAAATATTAAAAGGCTGGCTGGATGGTGGTGTGGTGGTTGTGTGTGTGTGTGTGTGTCTGAGCGTCGGTCGTCTATTTTTCTGGCCTTGAATGAAAAATATACGACACACGATAACGTGAAACCGCACAAAAGAACAGAAAAGAGCGAGAGAAATTACACAGTCTGTTAGGTTCCGTCTCTTTTTGTCACAGCATCTCATTTTTTTTCTCCCGTTTTCCATTTCCATTTTTTCTATTCGCAGTTGAAAATACGAACGAAATAATCAAAAAAAATAATAAAATAAAAAATAAAAACGTCGGTCGCCCTCAATTGTTTAAATATTTTCATATTAAAATGTATAAGAAAAGAACGAAAATAACTCGCCGGGAGTAGCAGTAGACTGTCGTGGTAGTTGTGGTTGTCTGACAGGGGTGGGTAACGGGAAAAGCAGTGAATGTGCGCGTACGTCAATTAAATTTGCGTTTCGAATAGAATCGCTCCAAGCGGCAATTTCGTTACCCACCTCCTCTTTTCACGAAATGAATGCGTGTTTTTTTTTTATTTATTTCCTTTATTTCTTTTATTTTGGCAAACACGCAACACCCCTATATTTTGACGCGGTGCGACTGCATTCTTTTACCTTCCCTTACCCAATAATAAAGAGAAAAAATAAAAAGGGATTTTAAAATATTTATTTTTTATTTTATTTTATTTTCAAAAAATGGGTTTGACCGACATTTTTTTCCCGACGAATGGAGCCCGCAGCGTTTGAGGATGGACAGGGTATTAGGTCATCGTGTACATACAATATATAGTAAAACTAAAGAAAATTTTGTTGAAATGAATTTTCGTATTCTTCACGGGCAAATATTTGAAAATTGGCCAGTGCGCGCCAAAACTATTTTTAAAAATCATTTTCCATTTTTCCGTTTGTGTTTGTAGATGAGATCTTTTTGATGGGGCCGTTTTCTCTTTTTCTCTTTTTTTCAATTAGCGCTCACGCTCTAAAGTCTTGTGTGTGTGTGTGTTTTATTACATTTCTTTTATTTTCACGTTATTATTTGACGTAGTAGTATGGGTTTCCGGTGTGTGTAAACTGGCGGTGCCAAAATGTCGTTTCGACCTAAAGAATTTTTTGATTTTTGCGTTAAAACTAACTGAAAACAAAAGAAAAAGTTGTTGTTTGATTGTTTATTTTTTATTGTAATGGAACCAGTGAACGAGAGCTGTTTCTTATCTTGAAAACACTCAGCTCCAAATGTTGATGACGAAAGATGTGAAACAACTTTTTTTTTTTCTTTTTTCCTTTAGTTTTTCTAGTTTTTCCAGTGACTCTCAATTAACTCCCACCCCTGGAAGCGAACGAATTGCCAACAGGTTTCACACAGCTGAGCAGACTCGCCTTTTTATACATTTCGTGAGTTTTTCGACAATCAGCAAACGGCGTTCGGCTCGCCACTAAGTCCTCGACAAAATCAAGAAAAAACCAATTTGGCGAAAGGAAAAGAAGAAGAAACTAGTAGAGAGAGAGAGAGAGAGAGATAATGTTATCTATTTCGGGTTTTTCGTTTTGATTTCTGCGTGAATTGCATCACGTGCCGGCATCGAGTGTTTTTTTTTTCTTCTTTTATGTTCATTAATGTATTCATCAAACAATTAAAAAATCCAAAACAAAACAAACAAACTTTGTCAGTAGCTTTTTCTTGTAAATTTATTTATTTATAGAAAATTTCGGGAGTGATTATCTTTCTGTTCATGATCCAAGAGTGCGCTTTTTTTTTTTTTACTTGAAATTGGCGCCACACTTGGGAAGTTTAGTCTGGCATCTGTCAGACGATTTGTTGAATGTCTTTTTTGTTTTCTCTCTTTGGCTGATTGTTATGGCACGCACGATATGCCACCCATTGCGACAGCCAGTGGTCGGTGTGCGGCAGATGGCGCGTGACGATTTTTTTGTTTTTCCATCTTCCTGTCATCAGCAAAATACAACATTTTTTTTTTTAAAGGAAAAAGATCAAGTCAACACGTTTGGTTTTTGTATCTTTCCATCTCTGTATAGTTTAAATATATATGATATAATAACTTAGAACGACTTTGAAGGGAAGAGGGTCAGTATATGGCAGAGGTCGATGGATACGTTTGAAAATGGCCATCATTTTAGGCCAAATTTAGGTCGACAGGCATCATATTTTTTTTTGTATTTTATTTTATTTTTTTCAAATTATATCCGCAAAGTGCCGCGAAAGTAACCGCCCACCTCATTTCAAAGCCTCAAGGTATAAGAGGATGATTATTATATACTACTCCCCAATGGCGTCTCGAATGGTTTTTCACCGGTCGCCGCAAAGTCGGAGGCCAATGTCTGCCGTTTTTCTAATGGTGAAAGCATCTTTTTATTATTATATTATAATTTAAAAGTACATTTTGATCAATTTCGCTTCATTGAAATTTGACAATTAATTACGATCCAAATAATAAACAAAAAATTAACATTTTCAAACAATTTACATTCTGTTTTTGTAACGAGCAAATGAAGAAATCCACCTTGAGTTTTTTTTTGGGGGGGGAGGGGGGGGGGGCGTCTTATGTCTTGAGGTGATTTCAAAATGTTGGTCTCACCATGACCGAGCAGAAAATCTATGGAAAAAAAATATAAAAAAAAAAAAAAAGATTTCTTAAAATTTCTTTTCTACCTGTGTGTCTTAAAGGTAAACACAAAATTCTCCCTTTCTTCTTCTACATTTTCACATGTCAGTGACGGAAATGGTTCACAATTTCAAAGTGAAAAATAAAAATCAAATCTTCATGGGACTTGTGTCTGTGTGTTTGGTTACATCCCCTCGAATGAACAAGTTGTTATGTGTGATTGTACAACACCCGTGTAAAAAGAGATGGTAAGATTTCAATCTCATCTCTCTTCTTTTGTTTTTGTGTGTTTTCTTGTTCATTCACAACAAACACAAGTGTCCATTTATTTTATTTTTTTTTTATTCCAAGAAAATCTAAATGATTCTCACTTGTTGCGATAATAGATTCTGGCAAACCTTCAAATTGACCGAATGATGTCATTTTCCTCAACGGAGGTCAAAAAGTTCTGAAAAATTTAAAGTCATTTATCATCGCGTACGAAAGAATTGCAAATGAAATTATAAACCGCTAGGAAACAAAGTTTTTATCGACATTTTTTGAATCAATAAAATAAGTGTTTGAACGAAGATTTCGTCGCGATACAAATAAAATAGCTTTCGTCAAAAGATGCCCGTTATTCTTTTGTATTTGTTGTGGTTTTCTAATGAATGGAATGAACCCGCCCGTGTACAAATATGCCAAAATAAGAGACAGTTCATTTGTATTTACATTTTTGGTTTCGTTTTTTTTTTGTCTTATCTGTGTAGCCGGTTTTTTCCTTCTAAAGAAGAGAATTCCATCATCATCATCATGGCCGGCGGTCGGCGATGTATGTGACAGGTTTTCCCATTTTGATATTTCAAGTAAAAAAAACAAACAAACAAAACAAAAAGGAAACGGGTACTTGAAAATAACAAAAATTTCTTTATTTTCTTTTAAAAGAAGAATATATATCTAATTGGTTCATCATATTTTTTCATATTAAAATCCTGGCGCCATACGGATTCTGATTCGAATTTCACGGTCGGAAGATTTCTCTTTTCTTTCTCTCCGCGTATTTGCGGCAAAGTATTTCCCTTCGTGTTGTTGTTCCACCTAAATAATAATAATCCTACAAGATCTACTATCGCTCTAGTACTACCACTACTACTACTACTACTACTACTACTAATAGTAGCACACACTTTTTTTTACAACTACTACAATCGCTGTGAGAAACACACAGGTACGCACTTCCCTCCAAAAAGGAAATGACATTTTTTTTTCCTTTTTTTTTGAGCTTGGGCGAATTTCTTTATGCGCGACACATTCATTGAAAAAAAAATAAAATAGGATAGATGAATCGAGAATTTATTTCTTCTCTCTAATCAGATGTGCAGTCTTAGCGGTTTATTTGAAACAAAACAAAAAAATTAAAATGAAATTTAGATTTAAAAAAAAAAAGGGAATTTGTTTTGTTTTTATTCATAGCCGCTCGCATGGATAGTCAATGAAAATGTTAGATCTAGACACGGAGACAGCTTTTCACAAGAAATACATGGACAACTGCTTTGGGTTCCAAAAAATGGAGTTTTTTTTTTTTTTTTCATTCTTTTTGTGTACTTTTCTATCTCCCCAGAGAAAAACAATAAAGTCTCTCTGTGTATATTATAATAGAGGCAAAGCTCTTTTGGAGCCGCCCGCTATTGTTGTCAACTTGACATTCCCCGACAGTCTCTCTCCCCGCAAGGAAAACAAAATTTCTAATTCAAATTTTCTTATTTTATTTCGATGGTATTTTAAAATTGAATGATCATTCCAACGCGCGGGGAATGTTATGATTTACAGTCGGTTCATCTGTGCGTGAAGGTGATCCCGAGATGATGATGATGATGGCTACCTTTTCTCTGTCGCCACCCGTGAAGATTCGATTGTTTTGGCATGTTCATCCGATCGTGAAACGCCTTACAAAAACGATTTCAATCAATCGTGATGACGAAATAAAGAATTCCCCAAATTCATCAACAAAATGAACACGAAATAACAACAAATGACGAGCGATATATTTATTATTAAGAGTAATGTCATTCCCGCAAATGTTTTTTTATTTAAAAAGTGTCCAGATTGAACCGGTTTTTGTGGAACATTTTGTGTCCATTGGGGGGGGGGGAAACCAAAATCAAAGAAATTTGGCCATGGCTTCTTCTTTTTGTGTCTATGGATTCCATTGATATGAAAAAAAAAAGAAGTGGCTGATGTTATTTCTCGACGACTCCTTTCATTGGCCATCAACAATTGAAGTTCCGAAACCCGTTTTTCTTTTCCATTTTCCTTTTTGGTGCGAACACAAATACAAATAAGAAGAAAAATGAATAATGGATCGAAATACTATTCAAGTCCCAACTAGCTTTAAAAAGGCTTCCATTTCTTGTCCTTAGACCTGTCGACTGTGTTATAATAAGGCCAGGAAACATCAATAATCATTGGAAATGGGTTTAAACCAGAAATTTTGTTTTTCCATCCCCGAATAACAAAAGGTCGCACACCGTGTTTGTGGCTGTATAACAAAAACATATCGGCATCGTTATCGTGGAACTAAAATAAAATAACAGTTTTTTTTTTTTTTTAGGGTTCGCCACACTTGACAAACACAGGTGTAGGAGTACTTGCCCAAATATCACAATTCTATATACACACTGTGTGTTGGTTGTTTGACAGTCTCTGGTGTGTGTGTATATATTCAGGTCACTGAAGTACATTTTCCGCTGAAATAATTCATAATTTTTGAATCATACTATTCACCAGAGGCTGATATGAATAATGAAATTCTCCGTGTTACGGGAACAAAAACCGGATGAACGTTTCTGATGAAAATTCATCTACCTTGATTCCTTTCTCTCTCTCGTTTCTCTTCAACAAGGAGATTTTTCGCTCTCTACCAGGATAGTGTGAGGTGTGAAATTACACTCTCTCTTACCCCGTTCGTTATTTCTGTCAAAAAACAAAAAACAAAACGTTATTTGTTTTAAATAGAAAAACACGAAAATTGGCTTGTTTCTCATCGTATTTTAGGTGTGACGTGACAGCAAAATCGAAACGATTTCATTTTGTTGTTGTTTTTTTTTTTTAAATTCAAATCAAAAGACGACTGACAGCGCCACCACTTCTTCAATTTCATTTCTTCCAAGTTGAGGGAAGTTGGTTTGTTTGTGTCATTTTGGATATTTATGTTATTACATGGTCGTCATCTCTACGGTTTACCGACTGCATAATTTAAGTGACGTCTATAAGGAGTTTAAAGAGTCTCAAACGATTTAGATTCAACGTCTACCGCCAGAGTAAAACAAAAAAAAAAAGAATATTGCGGTATGTGACTTGAATGAATTTGAATAGATATAATATAATAAATAATAATGATATTACAAGTTGCATCGAATGAGCCATACAGCGAAAATATCAAAGGGACAAGTGGAGGGGGATGAAAAAACCGCAACATCCGGTGGCATATTATAATACATGTCTGGCAACGGCTGCGGATATCCCGCCGTGCTTATCTGACGAGGAAAAGTATGGTTAAAAATGTAGGTTTTTTTTTCTTCAAAAATAAAAATTGAGATGTTGTTGTAAAATGATATTTAATTTTCGGCCAAAAAGAAAAAATGAATTCAATTAACATTGTAGTCTCTCGTCAACATTGAAAAAAAAAGGATAATCTTTATTTTTGAGATATACACAAAAACACCTGGGGTGACAAGTTCCATCGCCGATCAATGGATGAAAAGGTGAAGGGAGACGATTTTTTTAAATTCTTTGTATCGAAGAATAGAAAAACAACCAAAATTTCTCCCAGGTGAAAATAGGGAGGAGTCCGGACATCCGACAGCTCGGATCATGATGGCCTGTTTGACACCTATTGTCGAAAATCTTGTTACTTGTATTGATACAGACCAAGAATGTTTTGATAGACATTCTAGCTGTGTTGTTCAGGACTGTCGATTTTGATTGACACGGACAGAGTGACGGCCGCCATTTTTTCGAAATGTCCAAAAAAAAAGGGAATTTTTATTTTTCTAGCTCTTGTTTGTGTGTGTTTTCTAGTCTGACACATTGTTCATTTTGTCGGTCTTCTTAATAGAGATTATTATTAGTTGAATCATTATAATATTTTCTATAGTCATGTCTAAGTGGTTTAAATATCGATCGATGGCGCGCACAGTCCGGAGAAGAGCATTAGACGAAGAAACCTTTGAGATGTTCTCTGTAAAAAAACTTGATGGGGGGTTACGTCAAAGAAAATTTACTATATTATTTCTATGGCTTGCATACACATTATCTGCGACTATTGATTAATAGAACACAGTCATTAATAAGCCAATTACGTGATTACTCATTGATTGATTTGAATTATTTTACAGAGCTGATAAAAACACAAAAAAAAAGTTTTCTCCCAAAATGTTATCTATGAAAGAATGTAGGTACCATTGGTGGGAAAACGTGCGTTATCATTTTGACACGTCAAAGCTTTTTTTTTTTTATCAGTCTCATTTTTTTCAATCGAATCATTTCGCCATAGAGAAAAACCATTTTTAATAAGAGTTTCAACATGTTTTTGTATTTGAACAACTTTTGGACGTTATAAAGAAAAGTCTCTCTTGCCAAGGAGCCGCTCAAAAAAGACGACACTGAGAATGAAAGACACATGTCTGCAACCCAGACAGCACATGAAAAAGGGGTTGGGGGGGGGATGTGTAAGTTGAGGAATATGGCCAGGCAAAAAGATGTTTCAAACAATATGCGAGACGCCACGAACGGGGGTCTCTAAATGCCGTGCAACAGCTGTTGGAATATTTTTATATTACCAGCAGCGAAGAAAATAAAGTTCTTTTTTTTTTTTTTTCGTCGCTCCAAATGAGAAAACCATACAATTCAAAATTGAAGCCGATTTGAAGGGGAGAAAATTGTAAACCTTCCCAAAATCGGATCACAATTGTTGTTGTACAAAAAAAAACAAAACTTTTTATTACACTGTAAACACGTGCACACACTTGATGGGTGCTCTATGTGTGTCTCTCTCTAGAAATCGGGTCATTTGAGGTCAATTGCAGTCTATCTATACTCTCGGCACTTGTTTTGTTTTCTTTCTTATAGCCCCCCACATTGGCCACTTTTTTTTTTTATTTTATTTTCAAAAAATGCCGCCAAATGGCGTTGCCGCCTTCAAGTGTCGTACACATTTATTTTAAGCGAAAAAACTAGTGTAATAACCAAGAAAGACTCTTCTTTTTCTATTAGCATTTTGTGTGTTGTGTTTGTAACAAAATAAGTGGACCATGTATTTATTTGGGCGATAGAGATAAGCGAAGAGTGTGAAAGCTATATCTCTTTATGTGTATTTAGGTTAGATACTTTCGGCCAAGGGTAAGTTTAGAAAATGTATGTAGCGATAAAAAAGAAAATTTCCAGTTTTTTTTTTCTCTTTTTTTAAAAGAAAGAAAGAGTTGTATGAGTTTTGTATATCAACGTATCGAGTGTCTTTATTTGAGTTGAAAACTGACTACGTGACTCTACGTTTCACCGTCAAAACAAAATTCGACCAGTATTTTTCTGTGTGTAAAAAAAATAAAAAATAAGAGATAAATTGGGCGTTCAATAAATAACGAAACTGGTAGAGCGATAGCGTGAAACTTATATGGGTGTTTTTCTATGGTTCAAGGATATATACCAAGTCTGTGTAATCATTTAATCAAGATGAGATAATATGTTTTTTAAAAACTCGAATTACAAATATTGTTCATTTTTTTTTTTTTTTTTAAAGGGTAGGTCAGCATTTTGTTCTTTTTGTAAATAATGAATGAAGTTCGTTAACTTTCAAACTTTTGATTGGATTTCCGGATTGGGTATTTTACAAATTTGACTCTTCTTTTTTTTTACGACCTAATTTAAAGAACCTTCCCCTCCCAATTTTGTAAAGAAAAAACCGGTTGCAACTAATTATTCCGCCTTTATTATAACGATCACATCCGTTTTGATTACTAATATAGCTTATTCTCCCAACTAAATGTTATTTAGTTATAAATTCACCAAGTGTGTACATCTTTTTTCAACAGGTCCCTCTTTGTTCTTTGTATATTGGAAATTTGATACGATGATTTGTTCCTCGGAAAAATAAAAAAAAAATCTTCACTCAAGCAGCAGCAACTACTTGTAGAATAATATCACAAGGAAGAGGATTCTCTCTTCTCTTTTGTTAACAAAAATAATATGTAGAGGGACTGTGGAAGTGGTGGCATGTCCGGCACTTCTTTTTTCTTCCAAGTTTTTATTTTTTTTTCTTCTTAAAGGTAAAAAGGGAGAAGATATACGATACTCTATACTCGGTATTATTGTTGCTTTTCGGTGTAGTAGTAGTAGTAGTGTAATAAAAGAAGAAAAGAGTAAGAAACGGTCCTCTCACAGCTGAGAAAAAGGGTCACACACAAACTTATTTGGTTTATATTTTTCAAAATCGCTGAAAAAGTGTCCACTACCGGAAGTTTAACGTGTCCACTTGAATTGAATAAAAAAGAAAATGTTTGGACAATTTCACTTGGATTGAATGAACAAAACAAGAAAGACACATTTTTATTTTTCTTATCTAGGGTTGTTTATTGTCCTCAATTTTTTTATCTATCTGATGGTGTTTGTTTGCTACATGTTATCGATCAATTTTAATTCCATTTTAATCTCCTAGTCACGAAATAATATTCTTTTAGATAAGCATTCAAAGGTGAATGAAAAGGAAAAAAAAAAAACCCTTTCCCAGTTACCAACACATTTTTTTTTTCTTTTACTTTTACGACCCATCATTTTATGACCTAACTCTGTACAGATATTTAAAAGAGTTAAAAAAAAGGTATATAGGAGGAGGAGCTAGTGGGCGGACAGTGTGGGATTTTATTTATATACCCCTCCATTTAACCTTTATTCAAAAGAAATAATCATCTAAAGTTAAATTTAAAAATGATTCGATTTTTTCCGTTTTCTTTTTTGTGTGTGTGTAATCGACACGCGTCTAGACGCGTACACCTGTACGACATTTCTGTCTGAAACAACCGCAATTTAACCGCAGGGTTGTCACGGAAGAAAACGTCTGTTGACAATGAGGATATAGTAGTAACACATAACTCCCGCAAATCAATATTTGTCTCTCAATAATGGGATATATAGAGTTGTTGCTACCAGCTTTTTTTTTCTTTTAATGTGACACACTACACACACCTATAAAAATGAAAACGTCTGTTTTTACCGTGTGTGTCCTTGGATGAATAATAGACCGGATACGCGGGTCTCGTCGTCATCATTTGTAACATCAACGTTTTTTTTCTAGAAAACAGGTAGTTGAACTTAACAAAATGGCGTTTAAAAGAAAAATGTGTTTTTTTCGTTAATGAGACGACTGTATTTAATTACTCTAGAGAATAATTCAGTTCTCATTTGTTTTAGCGGAGTCAACAAAATCTCTAACGAAAAATCTACAAAAGTATTTAACTAATGAGGCCTAAAATTGCGAAAAAAAAAAAAAGATTTTCTTAAGATGAAAATGAGTGGTTTCCGGTGATTGTAAGTAAACATCTCGGAAATTCCATGAGACATGTGAGACGAGGGATTTCAAGTGTGTGTGTCGACACACTAAGTAAATCCCTCCCTCTCTTTACACCGTGGATTATCCACCATTTTGTTCTTTTTGATGAGAACAAAAAGAAATTGATCAGTATCATTTATTTGAACTACTAAATACCCCCCATTCAATATTATTATTTTCAAAAGAGATTACAATCTTTTCAACATTCCAATGTAACCCCTTTCTTTTATTTTTATTATTAACTCTTTCCCATAAAAAGTTATGAGAGGTAGAGAGAGATTTTCTAGAAAAAAAAAGCCTAGAGGCGCTCCTGGTATGTTTTTAAAAAAAAAGAAAGAAAAGCCACCATCTTGGATGCGCTGAGGAGGGGGGGCTACCAAAAAATCATAAAAAAAAGAAGAGGCAGAGCAAGAAAATAGAAGAGAGGGGGGTTATAGGGAGGAAACACAATCCCCTTGGGGAGGTAAGGGAATCCACCACCGTCTGGAAATCGTCCAGGCATGTATAGACTATTGGAGTGTGTGTGTGCTTCTTATAAAAAGGGGCTTATACGGTTGTAACTTACACACACACACACCCTATGTCTGGTTTTTTTTTGTAGGTTAGGGAAAATCATCGTCTGGTCAATATTTTTTTTTTGCACACTTTTTTTTTCATATGATACAGTTTTTCCCATTGAGAATTGAATCTGCCGGAAATCTTTGTATAACGCCATTGTTTTGTTTTTTGTTGGATGAATCTTTTTAACAGACGCTCTTTTAAAAAGCTCATTTTACACTTGTTTTTTTTTTAAGGCCCAATATAACAAGTGTCATTCGAAAGACCCTCGGGTGACGTCACACCCCGTCTTGTAATTTTATGGACATTTTTTTAAATTCTATTTATTTTTTTGAAAAAAGAGTTTTTTTTTCTGGAAGGTCAAAGGGGAGTGAAAAATTTTTGAGTGGGGAGGATGGGTTCGAAAAAATGGGATTACTTTACCCCCCTTTAGGTACTGAAAATTTAACCTGAGGGCGATGATGGGCGAAAAATCTAATTGCAATCAGAAAAAATCATTTTTCTGTAGAAAAATTTTTTTACTTTATTTTTCCCTCCAAAAATATGTTTGAGATTTCTGACATACTTTTTTTGGTTGTGTTATTTTTCGATTTTTTATTAGCTGCACGTTTTTTTATTCCTTATTGTAGTGCAACTTTAACCTACGCGTTTCTCGCCGGTATACAGACAGTTAACGTAATCGGCATTTTCGCTGGAAGTAATTATGAATTAAAATCGGTCAACACATCAATAGATTACTCCCCTCATGAAAATGTAATGAATGATACAATTCAATGATGACAATTAGAAGAAATGCCAAATAAAACAGATAATAAAGTCGATTGGAACTAGATTTCTCGTAGTAGTATGGCGTAGGAACACAACTACGCCCTAAAGGCATTCCTAGACTCCTCCCAATCCCCCTTGCCCGCTCCCCCTATTTTTTTGGAAGCGACTCTCTCTTCATAGACAGCCGGTACTATCCAAGACGAAGCCAGTCACAGGGTGGATGTCGAGCCGGTAACATTCGTATTTCATTCGCTCTGAAACGTCTCTTGAAAACGAATTCGATATAATCTGCTCCCGGCTAGCCTTTATTTCATTTTTTTTTTCATTCTCGACGATACAAAAAGTGCACACATTTCAAACGGATTATCCAACTCATCATTCTTTTCAATTTTTTGCACCGAATGTCACGGTAAGAATTTTTTAAACATTTTGGGCGGGGGTTTTTACCCATTAAAGGTGTGTGTGTGTGTGGGAAACCGGCTTGCACGGTGATTTCACCCAAACTTAAACTCAATTTCTTGTTATTTGTCTCAAAATTATTCAGGACGTTGTTGGCCTGCAAGTGTTGGTCTCTGCGATTGTGTTGACAAGTTACGTAAACTACAGAAAAATTGGCTTACATAAGTGCGAAATGGCAGCGACGAGTTTTTCATCGATTATGTGTGAATCATCTTTTTCTTTCGGTCACAACGACCCTCTTTTTTCATCTACTGGGCCATGCATCATGACATCTTCTACAACAATGACGTCAAACGACTCGATTTGGTCGACTGAATGCCAGTTTGATATGCCCACACCGCCAGTTTCTCCAACTCGCAACAATGACAACGACATTAAAATAGAACCAGCAACAACAGTCATCGACGAAGATCTCGATCTCGGATTGGGCGAATTGATCAACGGTATTGACTTTTTCGATGGATTCGATCCAGATTCTTGGATAAACGATTTACAAACAGAAACATCGTTTTATCGATCTGTTGTTCCCGAAATTCTTCTCTCCGACAATTCTAAATGCGACGTCAACGAATTGAGACACGATTGCATGTGGGCTGGACATTGCCCAGCTGAAGAGCATCGCAGCAAGAAAGACCTAGTCCAGTTGCCTTGTTTGTTGTCATCTAGCCCACCAGAATCGACCGTTTTATCTATGGCAACATGCTTACCCTGCGTCTTGCCCGTTGTCGGTGGTAGCCGGACACGACTCGATACCTTAGGATCCATCAGACCTGAAACGCCACTCTCCTTGTCAGATTCGGAATTGGACGCTGATCAGTTGACTAGTGATGAAGGAAGTAACAACAATAAAATTCGTCATTCTTCTTCTTGTTCGTCATCTGGTAATTCGTCATCTTCTGGTGATGAATCTGAATCGGATGAAGATCGACCTGTCATGCATCATCAGCCCACTTTACCGCCACATATTCATCCAGTGCGGAGTCATCAAATTCGTAAGCTCGTCAATACCAAAATCAAGGTGGTGATGAATTCTTCTCCAACTACAACGTCGATGATTGCCGATCACAGTTACAGCCACAGCGATCATTCGTATCACACTCAGAGGCGACCGGTCATGTCTGATCATATTCCTTTCGACCTTGGAGCACCGACACCTTCCGATTCTGGTAAGTTTTGTGTTTATTTATTTCATAATATTTTTGCACGAGTTTTATTGCGTACATATTCGTGTTGCGGATCCGGTTTGTCAGCGGAATTGGCGGGGCAAGTTCAATGGCGCACCACTATTCTCTTATTTTTATTATGATTCTCTTTCGTTAGCGACCTTGAAGAGAGAAAGATATTCAGACAGCGATTGAATTCTTAAAAAAGGCAAACCTTGAAAGAACTACTAGCGCTACTAGCGGCTTTCAACTGTAACTTGCTAGGGCATTTATCACGTTTCTTTTTCGCCACCCACTTCCTTCCCGTGACTCATGACTTTGGCGCCCTTTTAAGTTTTTGTTATTATTTCGCATTTTACTCAATTTGGCGGGAAAATCCACCAGGTGGCACGGATGTCTGAGGGTGGAATATGTTTCTAAAATTTCGCCATGTGGTGGTGGTGGTGGTGCAAGCGAAGGATTTTTTGTTCTTTTTTTTTTTTTGCTTGTTGTACTAAAAACTTTCCAAGGACAGACATCATCTGCCCGCGCAAACGCAGTCCGTCAATGACGCAGGGCCTGGTGGGTGGTGGACGAGAGAGGCTGCTGCTGGATTTGCCGCGCGCGCGGATGTATTGAACGAGTCTCACGATCACGTGACTGTCTGGAGTGGCGGTTTTCTCCTTATCACGACATTATTTTTTTTCCCCTACTTTTTTATTTTTATAATATCCTTCGCTTTTTGGCAGACTGGAATTTTTCTACTAATGCCTTCGAGGCATTTTTTTCCTTTTTAACCACTACCACCACACATGGGATGATGTTATTTCAATATTTAAAGTGGCGGGCGCCCGAGGCTTTCTGCACGCCAATGTTGTTTGGTGGTTGGTTGGTTGGGTCCATTCACGTTCATGTCCTTGAAATAGCTCAACCGTGCGTTTTTTTTTGTTGTTATTCCCGCTCTTTCTGTCCCTTTTCGACCGATAGCCTTTTGTAGGGTTATGTAAAAAGGGATCCCTTGCGTCACAGCAGACGATCCTTGTATGGGCATTGTCTGCATTACTAATGAATTGTTTTTCTTTTAATTTTAGAAGAAGAAATTGATGTCGTGTCATTGGGTGAAGTGTTGCGAATGAATCCGTCTGCTGTTGTTTCTTCGTCTTCAATGACCGCATCGACGACAACATCTCAGGGAAAATCATTAACGGCGTCGCTCACCAATAACCTAACCACGTCGACCAACAATCCCACAACGTCGACCGTCAGTCACGCCCCACTTCGACTCAAACTGAAAGGTAGGTCCAGTCCGGAAGGATAAAAAATATTTATTTGGCCTTGTGCCCATCACAGACTGTCTAGACTGTTTTTGGTCGTTAAACTGTTTGGCTGGTCCTCTCGTTTGGTTAAAAAAGAAATTCAAAAATAACCCCTAGAAAATTTCGTATTTTTGCAGTTGCACCTGCTGCTGCTGCTGGTAATTCGTCTGGACAAGTACTGATGCGCAAAGCTCTTCCATCGCATCCGTCCCCATTGGTTAGACAACAACTGCAATTGGCTGTTGCGTCTGCCGCTCAACAGCGCAAACATTCAGAGCATTCGTCATCAAAGAAATCTGAAATCAAGCTGAGCAGCGGGAAGAGCAGTCACAGTGAAAGAAGCAGCAGTAGTAATAGTAGTAACAGCAGTAAAAGACCGCGTTCTTCCGGCAGCGGCGAAAGCGGTTCCAGTTCCCCGCGGAAACGTTGCTCCCGGGCGGCTAGCGATTCTGAAGACAGCTGCGAAAAACGCTCCCAGCACAATTCAATGGAGCGTCAACGAAGAGTTGATCTTCGTAACGCTTTTGAATTTCTTCGATCGCTCATTCCCGACCTGGAAGCGACGGATCGAGCGGCAAAAGTTGTTATTTTGAAAAAAGCCGCCAACTTTTGTCAAGGTTTGACCAATAGGGAAAAACAATTTGTTGCTGATAAAGACGCCCTTCAAAAACGTCAAGAAATGCTCCGGAAGAGATTGGCACTGCTTCAGCGCCGGCGCTAAAATTTTCTCTTATTAACAACAATTATTCGAATTAAGTAGACCAAAATTTATTTTGCTCTTTTTTGCTTACTACACTCTTTATATTTTTTCACTTAAAACAAAAAAAAACTCGCAAAAAAAAATTAATAATAATAATCCAGCTAACAATAACTTGGATCGCACAGATATGCGGAAAAAATCTTTAGGTTTCAGATAAATACGAATTAATTTTTTTTCTCTCTTGTATGTTTAAAGAGGGGATTCTGCTTTCCGGAAGTTTAAAAATAGCCAAGTGGATTTAGTTTTTTTTTCTCGTTTCATCGGGTGGATTGTTACAAGTAGAAAAGTTCCCGTTTGAAAAAAATGAAAATATTCAAAATCGAGTGTTTTTTGTACAGCGGTATATGAAACACGTTCGAAAACATTTAAGAATTCATGAAATAAAGATTGAAATTGTACAAAAAAAAAATTCTTTTTTTTTTCAGTCGGGGAAAATTTAAATGTTTTCTGTTTTGTTCTAGAGCGACTCGGAGTTCGCTTTGAAATAATTAGATCCCTTTTTTTGTTCTTTTTGCTACTACTATACACATTACACACACGGAATGGCAAACATTTAATTTCGGTTTAGTTTAGTTCGGACGCAGCACACACAACACACACACACCGTTTTCTATTATATATATATACATATATATATACATTTATATAATCTATTCGGATGGAAAAAGAATGTTGTTTCCTCTACCCTAATTTTTTTTCTTTTTTTGTCTTCCCCTTTTTTTAGTTATTATATTATGCGTGTAATGTTTTTCAATAATCCCCCTCCCGCCCGACGGTACAAAAGCGAAATTGTGTGTATCTTTGTGTGCGATATATTTTTTGTTTTCTTTCCTTGTGGCGAGTGATGATTCAAGTGTACAACTACTACCAACATACACACGACAGTGTGTTTGATGATGTGATTTTTTCTCGTGTTTTTCGGGTGTGTAAATGATAGCTCTCCTCCCTCCTCAATTTGTGGAATCTTTTTTTTTTTCCTTAAATATTCACGTCAACACAGCAAGTGCCTTTTTTCGTTTAATTGAGCCATGATTTTTGTAACTTTTTTTCGCTTGTCAAAACAAATTATTTAGCGGGGTTCTTGATTTATTCAAATTATCCAAGAGATAACATATCAGTTCATTTTCAATTTAACAATTTTTTTTTCTCTTCTGTTTTCGCGGGGTATTTTTTTTCTGTTCTGTTTAGGGGTGCTTTTATGTTTTTTTTTTCATTCTCTCGAGCTCCGAATTTGTGAGCCCTTTAATTGTGCATCATCACAGTGCCTTGTCTTTTGATTTTGCCCGGATTCTTTCTTTTCTTAAGTTGCGAAAAAGAAAAAAAAAACTAAATTCGATTTTCACAACTTTTTTCTAATTTTTGTAAAATCGAGAGAAAAGAATATTTGTATAGAGCGAGCTTTTTTTGTGTTTCCCGAATTTATTTTTTTTTTTTCGTAAAAACAAAAGAATGGGCTGAAAAGCTTGGACATCAGCGGTACACTTCATTTGTTCGTCGTGGCTTTTGCTCATTAATTTTGTTCTCTTCGTCAAATTTATTTTGCGTGGTCGTCAAACTTGCGTGTGTTGAAATTAGCATCCGTCACACATCCACACACATCATCCTGTCGTTTCCATTTGTCCAATTTTGCAATCAGGTACGAAAAAAAACAAAACAAAAAAAAATCTACTTTTTTCTTTGTTTTTTTTGTGTGTGTGGGGGGGAATTTAAAAGAAAAAAATCTGCTCAGGAAAGAAGAAACACTTTCATTCGCCTCTTTGCCAATATTACCTCCTTTTCACTGGTTTATCTTTAAATAGAAGAAGACAAATTCAATCAGATCCCAAACTCAATTTTTGTTTCTCAAAATTCAGAATTATATGAAATCATAGTACAGTACATACACAGTTTATAAATATGCTAAAAAACCAATCAATTCTACCCGTTCTCTCTCAATCCTGAAGTGAAATAATTCAACGCGAGATGATGTGATGATGATGTTGTCCCCCCTTTCCCCACTAATTTACTATTATTATACATAGGAAATTTACGAGTGTGCGAGTGTGAGCTGTGTGTTTTCTTTTTTTCTTGATTTGTGTTCCCTTTATCCCCATTTACGATGTTTTGTATTTTTGCAAGATAAAAAGATTGGAAGAAAAAAACGCTTATAATTACGATTGTTTCGGATCAGAAGATGGAAAAAAAATAATAATAAAACGGAATAAAAAAATTTTTTTTTTTTTTAGTTTCATCGGATTTTGTTTCATTTTTATTGTACCCACATCTCAAATGGCTATGAGTGATAAATCTGATTATCGGCAAAGTGCTATGCACTTAATGCAATCTCTCAGCCCTCACGTTTATCTAGGGGTTTCCATGAAAGATAATGGGCATGAAAACGTGAAAGCCAGTTAGGAATTTATTTTTTTTTTTCAAAAAGTATTTATTTAAACTTAAAAAACGGACTAATCTTGAGAGAGAAAGAGATTGAATGGTGTTTATCGTTCCCACCGAACTCTAACGTGACGTAATCCCCATAGAAACAGTGTCGTCCTTAATCACGACCACATTGGTGACTTCCTTCTGAAAATTTGCATTTATGCTAATGATTTGTCCATAAAATTCTTTTTCGAAAGTCTTAATCTCTCCGTTTGTTCGTTTTTTCATTTTCAGATTATTTATAAGATGACCTGTTTTTCTATTGAATCGACTTTTCAAAATTCGAAATTCATTTTTTAAAAAAGGAAAAACGAGTAAAATGTGGTGGGGTGGTCTGTTTCCCACCCTCCCTCGACTGAGAATGCAACCGACCGTGAATGTACATAGTATATAGTAATTTTCCCCTATAGCAAATTACAATACAGTTGCCCGTCTCTATATATTTTTGACAATGGACCATGCAAGCAGCATAGGTACTGCTGTTGGTGAACTGTAAAGTTTCCTTCCTTCTTGCGTAACGGTAACTCTTTTTATTTTTAAGAAAAAAACTATAATAGAGAAACGACCGAAAATCGTCAGAGGCGAACGACGTATAATTTCTTCACTCTGTCGAGTCCGAAAAAATTCCCCGCATTATTTCACGAGACTTTTCAATTTCCCGCCTTTTTTTTTTTAAATCAGCATCTGAAATTTAGATTTTTTTTAACGATGTCATTTGAAATCGTCAATGATTTTTTTTTTGTGTGTAGACATTTACTCCCTCATTACATTCTCAACACCTTTTTATTAGTTAAAAAAAAAGTTGTTTATTATTCAATTATTTCTCGCTCAGCTTTAGATTATTTTTATGGAGATTGCATTTCCCGCCCACCGCGTAGTAAAAAAGTAGAAAAAAATTTTTTTATAACCTGTCGATGGGTGCGCGCACCGTCTCGTTACACAATTTACGTCAATAGTGAAAGGTGTCCGCCCCATCATTTCCTTTAGTAATAAATTTTAAACGAATCCCCCAAAAAATTGAAAAAAATGACCTGCTCGATGGACTGACGAGATGCAAAGGTCCAACTCAAATTTGGGATTCCCAAGGTTTCCGTGTTTTTTAAGTGACATTGCTTCATTCATTCTCGCGCTATTTGCTTAGCATTTATTCTGCGTTCTGTGTGATAAAACAAACTGTGTGAGGATCCAAAGTCTTTTTACGTACAAACAAACCCACCATGACTATACGAAAATGATGGGGACGTGATTGACTTTATCATCAATGCTAGGCGCCAGCTTTAAATAAATTAGCAGAGGTCAGCAAGAAAATGAAATAAAAAACGGAATCTATATCCATATACTAAAAAGACTTTGTGTCTTGCAGGTTCCATCCGAGCTGCTGCTGACTGTCAATGCAACTCGAACAAAAACAAAAACACAAAATCGAGACAGATAATAATAAAATATAATATTGGGAGCTCTTGTAGCAGCAAAATGTATTGAAAGAAATAAAGTCGTCTAGTTCTTATTCTTATCGTCCTAGCACTCCAGATTGATTTCAAATTAATCTCCACAACACAAATGCGTTTTATAAATATATCGTCCGAACGAGTTTCTATTGCTGTTATAACCTTTTGCACTTTTCTTTCTGCTGGCCAACAACAACACAATTTCCTATTGGCTCCTGTATAGAGAGACGCGTCTAATGTTTGTTACGACACTGACCGATATCTTTGATTAGATTATAGTTCCACGGGTGGGGGGGTGTTCAATTTATTCGAGTCCAATTTAGGTCACAACAACAACAACCACCGCAGCAGTTATCGGTCTTCGATTGGCTGCTGGTTTTATAGGAATTTCGCTTATACGAGTTTGTCGTCAACCGCCAAATAAGAACCAAAAGAATTTATAACTATATGTCTCTCTGATTAAGCAAAATACGTCCAAGTAATTGAACTAATTTATTTTATAAGGTGTCCACGTATAAGGAGATTGATTTCGCCAATTTGGTTGTATCTCATTCTAAAAATACAATGTCTGTTATAAGCTATGCTTATCTGAAAATCCACTCCAAAAAGTCGAAAAAGAGAAAATGTGTACATTCGGAGACTATTTACTCTAATGATATTCATTCCTTAATGTCAAAAAGACATGGTTTTGTTTTCTTTTTTTTCAACAGAGGGGGGTGAACATTTTAGGACTTTTAGACTTGTAACAAACAGTAATAAAAGGTAGGCCAGTTAAAGGTAAAAAAATGTCAATAAAAAATAAAAGCCCCTACAAGTTTTACCCTTGAATATTCTTACGGTCATCCTCATCAGGAGACTAAACGCTCTTCTAATTACCGTAACCAAAGGCTGTAAAGCCAATAAAAAGAGAAACCTTGGCGTACCCAAACCCCCGTTCATCACTCCCCCCTCCTTTTAGAAAAAAAATAATTGTTTCGGTCTAGAAGGAAGTCGACACACAATCAAAAATCATTGAAAATTCGCTGCTTTAAAAAAAAAAAAAAAATAGAAAAAAATAGTGTCGAGTATTTTCCCATCTTTTGTATGGCAACCCCACCATCCTATTGTTATTTGGGAAGGAGGGATTGTCATTGATACGTGTGTGCATTATAGTATAGTAGTAGCTCTTAATAAAAAAGAAAACGAATGAAAAATTGAAAAAGGCTTGGCTCTTTCTGTTGTTGTGTCGAGACAACAATAGAAGAATGCCTAGACCTGTAGTGTGTGTGCAACCCGAGCTGTTGGATCATAATTCAACACTCGGAAGAAGGCCAATCACACCACCACTTTACTATACACAACAAACAGAGCAGCAACCAGACCAACTATATGGGAAATATCATATTTAATAACAATCATTCTCTCTCTCTTTTCATTTAAACAAAAGCAGCAGACGGGAAGCCAAAAAGACCATTAATAATAATCCTGGATAATGAATTCACATTTGAGCGTTTTCCACCTCCATCGTTTTTTAACAGACATTTACTCAGCTGAGTATATATACAACAAGGTGAATGCTCTACACTCAAACGGCAATTAGAGTTTTATTATTAGGCTACGAATGAAGTTTATTTAGCCTTATTTTATATTCATATATTTGTCTGTGTGTGGGGAATTATTGTGGATTCAACAGACATTTGAACAGACCCAGACTGGCGCCATATTTGCACCTGCGCCAGAGGTGGAGGGGCACTCGGATTGAATTATATAGCACAGTTGCACCTTGATTGACACACTTTTATCGTGACGCAAATTGAAATATTTTTATTTGGTTTCATTTGCGGATGTTTTTTTCTTTTCTATCGATAATACATGAAATTATTATCTTGTGCGTGTGGCAAGCTACACACATTGTCCAATTGTTATCTATTTAGTATTTTATCCCAAGGGATAATAAAAGGGACGTATAGAAACAGTTGGATCATTCAAATTCATTTATTTAAATTTCTTAAAAACCACCGCCAAAAGAACGACTCCTCCCCATTACAAATAAGGAGGGAGATCCTGTCAGTTTCACTCACATTATTTCTGAAATGATGTTTTCAATAAAGAAAATGTCATTGGCTTCAATCAAAATTTATAATATGAATAATATTCTCCTTTAAAATATATCTGACAAGATATTATCCCTAATATACATCAAGTAGGCTATTTTTCCTATTCCACTCTCTTTTAACTTTGTATAATCAACGTCAAGTTGTCGGCTGGAAAAAAAGGACGAGGAGGATTCTAAAGAAAAACAACAGAAATAACCTTCTTCTCTCTACCCTCGGTAGTGAGTGTCTATTTCCGCTGAACAGAAAAAGAAGCTCCTTAGCAGCACCGCAATTCTTCTTCCTACTCGTCGTCGGTGTAGTAGTATATATAGCAGACTGTACGCTGCCTACCCATTTTCTATTTCCTTTCTCTTGACCGTGTGTGGCGTGAGAAAGTGGAGTAACACGTGTAAGGGAACGCACCCTCCAATAAGTTCTTCCACCTTATACCCCAACTTAAAAGGAAATAATCATTACGTCGTTGGGGTCTTTTTTCTTTTTGGTCTTCTCCTAGGGGTGTAAATTCTAACTCACGCTCGACTTGCACAACAAACTGATTGTTGGACATATTTTGCTGGCAGAAAAATTTTTTTTGAATTTTTTCTGACTCTCCATATTTAGGATGATGAATATAATCTGATTGTTGACCAGTTTCGTGTCTCGACTGTCATCCCTTAAAAAAAAATGTAGAAAATGTATACAAACGTTTAAAAAAGGCCATTTATGGATTATAAATATGCATGTTTTCGATCGTCAGAATGATTTATTTTTTAATTGAGAAGAATGTTTTTAATATATTATGATTTTTTGGCTTCCGTGGCAAGCTAATGTGATCCCTTCTGGTGATTACATATGCATCTATTCAGACTGGATGGACCGGTTATGAAACGGGTCGTTAAAGGTCAACTTTGAAAACAGAAATTCTCTCTTGTTTCTATTCTACCAGTAGACTAAAGAAGAGAGAATTGCATGTTGTTGATGATATTAAGCGGTAAAAGATGTGGAAGAGAAAGAAGAAGATGCTTTTCTTCTCGGGCAAATTGATCGATGACCCCGCCATCTAGTATATACGCCTCCACTGGTCACGTTATCCCTTCAGGTCTTTTATAACCCAAAGAAGAAAAGAAAAACCCAAAAAACAAAACAAAATGAAATAACAATTGAGAAGAAAATTACGTTCTTAAAACATGTATTTTAAATGAATTGATTTAAATCTATATGGCAGGGGGCAGAACGTTAGACCGTAACGAGACTCATCACATTACGAAAAACGGATTATAATAATGTGTGGTTTTGAAAACTGTTTTTTTTTTTTACAAGTTTTCATTACTTTTTATATGTGGAGAGGTTTTGTTCGCAGGTTGAATAGCTCATGAAAAAGAAACGGGAAATTATTGTGCAGAGTGCAGACTGCAGAGTCGGCCCCCCCCCCCTCAAAAAAGGGCCTCATGGTTGCGCTATGCGTTCGTCGATTGTCTTCTCGACTGTGTTTTGTTCGATTTAAAGTTAAAGATGGCGGCCCTGGGGTTGTCAAGAACTACCACGAGACTTTTGAATTCTCGTTTGCCGGTGATTGTCGTGTGTGGGGCAACTGGAACTGGAAAATCGAAACTCGCATTAGAATTAGCTGTGAAATATGGAGGTGAAATCATTAGTGCCGATTCTATGCAGGTATTTTGTTTCCCTCTTTAGTTTCTCACATCGTTGTCGTGAATAAGTCATAAACGTCTTTTTTTTTTCGTATTCCTCGACACGGCCTACTTCTTACGTCAGCATTGTTCAAGTGCTGCATTCTTAAAGATACCCGTCTCGAACAAGTCTGTGTGTGTTTGAATTAACAATTTTGTTTTTCGGATACCCCACATTGGGGTTTTGGTGGTTTCATCTGGCAACCACCACTTGGAACGGTCTGAACTCTTTCCCTGCAGAGTTCGAAGTAGAAAACTAGATCCCAAATAATTGAAAGCTACTCAAATAAATATTCTTGGCTAGGTCTGGATCTGCTGGTGATTTCTCTTTCAACTATAGGAAAAGACATTGAGTGTTTGCCATAAAGACTGACGGAATGCAGACAAGGCCACACCACCAGATTTTGTTTCTAGTTTGCCAGATTTTTAAGTCTCTTGTTGCCAGTTGAGATTCCAAGGCCTGGAAAAACAACAAAAACTTGTTTTGCCTGTGCCCGTTTACGTCACCTGCCTCCTAAATCACGTTTTCTTTCTCTTTCATGGGTTCGGCTTCAAATAGTCAAATAACCGAGAGAAAAAGGAAGATGATGGTCGTACATTCCCCGCTTCAAGCTCTCCCCAGACACAGCCTCAAGGAGGAAAACACACACACACATTCACCTTTCTTGCGTTTTTTTATCCGTCTATTCGGTCGTTGTTGTTGTCGTGTCCGTAAGCTTTTCCATGGCTCTTTACGCCCCTCTTCATTCCTTCTTCTTTCGTTGCTTCTTCTTCTTTTCTCGGTTGTTTTTCACGCATTTTTTTTTCTTTATATAGAGCGCGTATGCGCTCGTTCTATTTTCAGGTGCGCGCGATGCACCAAGTTCAATGACTCGACTAGCAGCTAAGAAGAGAACCCAGGGCGTGGTCCTTCCTTCTTTTTTTTGGCGGGTGGCCTGCCTTATTTATCGACTTCCTCTTTTTATGCGTTTCATCTCTAGCCAAAAAAAAAAAACAAACAAACAAAACAAAAAGATGGGCGACGAAATGTTGTACAACAACTAAAGTTACAGCTTTGCAAGAGAGTAAACTATCATAGCAACAAACCAGGAGGAGTTTCAGATTTAATTGGATCCACGATCGACCTCCCCTCTAGCTCTTGTGTATTTCTTTTTTTTTTGTCTTAACCAATTTGAACATTCCAGACGATCCCGCCAAAAAATGAAAACATATTTTTAGATATTTACACACACACACACACACACGAAAGACAGACGTAACAAGGTCAAACAGGAAAAAGGGGGAAAAAAAACTGTACAAGTTATAGGGGTAGTCTGTTGTTGTTACAGTTATTCAGGGAATGACGGGGTTCTTTTTTATTCTCTCTACTTTTTTTACTGTTTTTTCTTTGCCCATCGAAATAGAGTTTGTTATTTCTCTCGTTGAACCAAGTGCACGTGATTCGTCCACGTGAGTTTTATCGTGTTCAATTTCATTATTCAACGCAGAGAAGTTGACAGGCCGAATCTTATCAATTAGAGGGAAAAGATAATAAAAATTTTTTTTCTATTTTGCCATCCACAAATCTACGTGACTGCAACAACAACTGCAACGTTTTAAAGTTGTGAGCGACGATATGACTCGAATCCCACCGGTCCTTCCTTTAGCTCGGATCTTTCTGCAATGGCGTGAAAAATGGGGAGGTAGTGGGAGGCTTGTCTGGCGGTCAAGGACGATCACGCGGAAATCACGCCCCTCTTGCAGGACCCATCTGAGGCAATCTACGTCAAAAGAAAACAAAATGAGAGATTGACGGGAATTATTTTACACGAATTGATTTATGTGTGTGGAATGTTTTGTTTGACATTCATCAATTAATATATTTCGTTTGCTGTGTGTGTGTGTGTGTGAATCTGAAACTTATTGGAAGAATTAGATCGAATGACTCTCCTGGTAGACTAGGCGTCTCTAGTAGAGCGTCGGCGGTGGTCGAATTCGTGACTTGGCGCCTTTATATTTTCTATTTCGTGCGGAATTCTCTGATCGCCGTGAACGCATTTTGTTTTTTTTTTTTTTTTCAAATTTATTTTTGTTTATGATAGGCGAAATTCGTGAGATTGTCTCGTATTTGGTCTTTTGACCGCAGATTTTTTTATTTTCGCTCTAAGTCGCTGACCATCCCTGTCCTGGGGCTCTTACACCTTGAAAAAGTACAACAACCGCGGCGATCGGCCAAAAAAACCCAAACGTATCTCATGCAAAAACACAAAAAAAGCTAAAAAACAAAACAAGAATTGACGATTCCACAAAGTTTTTTTGGGTGTGGTCAATTGGCGCCACCTGTCACTTTTTTCGCTGTCCATTTCTTTTTAAACAAAATCGATGTTGTTGACGATTTAATTAATTACAAATGCTTGCACGCAATGATTGTGTTTCTCTACTCAATGTCAACAGCATTTTAACTGCCATTTATGTAGATGATGGTGAAAAACAATTGGAATTATTTCACAATTGTCTTTCCAACACGGGCAAGGTATTGAAACCAAATAAATAACAATAAATCTCAGGGATTTATTTCATTTTCTTCTGTAGACTTTCGTACCCAACGACCTCACGTTTTTTTTTTTCTTTTCTATATTTTTTTTATTAAGAGAGATGCCGGACGGACGGACGGGACTAGTTGTTAAACCAGCCGCTAGTTGTGCCAATGGAGCGCCTATGGCGGCCCAAGGTTGCTGGCTGTTTTTTGTGGTGGGTTTTCGATTTCACCAAAAAAAAAGAGAGAAAAAAAATAACCAGGCCCAACTGCCCCTTGATGTTATTGTGCCTTACAATGATATAATAATAGTATAATAAAAAAGTCCTTGGGAAGAAAAAAAAAAGGCAGCAGCAAAATATGTCCCGCGCCATCACCGCAGCGCAGCCTCACGGAACAAAATTATCTAATCGGTCGTCTAGTGGCGGCGGCAGCAGCAGCAGCCGATTTCATTCAAGGACCTCCTCTCACTCGTCGTGTCTTGAGGCCATAGGGATCAAATGTTGTCGCTTATTTCGTTTGCCGCGCGAAAAATAATAAAAATTGAAAACAATGTGTGATAATCTCTTGGAAGATGTGACGCAACACGGTCTCTGTGTGTAACTAAGTGAAAGAAAAAAGGAGGCCGTCCTAATATGCGGCCCTTGTTTTCCAATGCCTTTGGACGGATAGCAGCCGAATGAATCGAATACGACTGTTGTTTTTTGTTTTTTTTCGTAAAATGTCGAAAGACGTGACTGCCATTCAAAGGTTGATCCCGTTGCCTTGGCTTGTTTCTCTTCATCCTTGTTTGATTATAAAATGCTAAGGAGATTTAGAGAGGGGGGATATAGGTAGAGAGATAACGAGTTTGAATGGACCAGCCCTCGAAAAGACAATGTCCGTGAATCAAGCGCTGAAAACACAGTAGTCTATTTTGTTTGGTTTTTTTTTTCTTCTTCTTGACTTTGTCTTCATTTATTTTTTTAAATCTTCTTTTTTTGTTTTGTTTCTTTACTAGATTTATCAAGGCTTGGACATAATCACCAATAAAGTCACGTTGGAAGAGCGGCAACTTGTACCGCATCATCTCATCGATTGCTCTTCACCCTTGACCCGATGGACTGTTGTGGACTTTCAACGCAAATCCTTGGCTGTTGTAAGTTTCATTCATTTTTTTTTTTAAAGTTTGTCTCTCCGTTCCGGTTGCTACCGAGTTTCCGTCTAGATCGCGCCATTCGATATTTCTCAATGTGTTGACTCCCACCCAGCTGTCGAATGCAACCGGATGACCTCCCCTTGTGTCTCTATTTTGAATATGAAAATGTCGTTGGTGTGTTGTTGTCTGCCGTTTCTTTTTCTTTTTTTGATGATTTGACTACGAGCTGTTGAATCAGCAGTTTTTGTTCGTTTTTTTTTTTTTTTTACTGATTGAAAAATTTGGGTCGAAAAAAGATGACCTCTCTGTTTCGGCATCGCTCAGTCCAGTCAACCGTCAAGCAAGCGGCGATCCCGCGGTTCAAGGTTCTCTCTCTCTCTCCGTTTTTAGGAGTTTAAAAAATATCAAAACATAAAACAAGAAAAAAAAATGGGAAGTTTGACGTTGTCTCTGTCTGGCCCTTCTCCAATTCCTAGAAAAGCGATTGACACATAAGTGAAGACGACGACTGGAAAAAGTCCGACCGGTGGATATTGTGGATCCAACAACCAACTCTTTTTCTCTCCTCTCTTTCTGCATCATCTATGAATAGGAATCAATAATCGTTATAATTAAAAATAATTCGCTCTGACAGATTGACGACTTGCTGAGGAACGGACGAGTCCCGGTCATCGTTGGAGGCACTCATTACTACATCGAGTCGTTACTATGGAAAGTGTTGCTGGACAGTGACCACCATCATGACCAGCAGCAACAGAATTTGGGCCAAGACCAGACGACGTTACTTTACGAACGAGACGAGCAGCTGCGACGGCAACGTCAATCCTCTCCATCGGCTGCTGGCCAGACGGAGCTCGAATGCCACGACGACGGCCATGATGATGACGACCAACTTTTGAAATTATTACCGTTCGACGACGGATCGGACGGCAAGGAATTGCAGCATTTAAGTAGCGCTAGACTTCACCAGCTGTTGAAGAAGGTCGATCCCGTTATGGCCGACTCTATTCACCCGAATAACAGGCGCAAAATCGTCAGGTAAGAGAAGAAGACGACGATGAAGGGCAACAAAACTTATTTTGTTTGTTTGATTAGTTTTTTTTTATGGCCACCGCGCCCTTATATTCTAAACGGGAATTTCCCGGTTGTTTTCTTGTTTTGAAGGCTACAAAAAAAAAACTGAACGAATTCTTGATAGAAATCAAAATTGTAACGAGGGCACGAGCTTGGTGGTATAAACCAAACAGTTGACGAATAGAAGGGAACCTGTCTGCGTCCGAATTTTTTGTTTGTGGTGGCGACTCCAATTTTTAAGACAAAAGGTTGTCACGTAGACACACAAAACACCATAAAAAAAAAGAAAATCAAAAATCGTTGATGGGTTCTTGTTTTTTGGTTTTTTTCGGTGTGGGTATAGAGTTTGGCTGCCGGTTGAACGGGGCAAAAGACAATCTTTTGGGTCCATGCAACAGTATATATATATATATCTGTCAGCTTAATTAAGACATTGGAATTGAACTTTTGTGTCTTTTATTTTTATTTCTTTTCTCTCTCTCTCCCCTTTTTTTTGTGTTGTCTCTTGTCAACTGAAATGGATTGAAAGAACAAAAAACAAAAACAAAAAGGGAAAGAAGAAAAAAAAAACAAATAAATTCCACTGAATAAAAGAATCGAGAGAGGCAAAGTTTTAAACCGAAATGCCTTGAAAGAAAAAAAAAAAGTTTGATGAAAAATTGAAACCGGTTTATTTCTATTTTGTCTTAAATTTCTAAAAAAAAAAACAAACAAACAAAACAAAACAAAACAAAAATCCCCCCTAAAAAAATCAAACGGGAGAATTTCAACAAATGAATTTGATTTGCTCTCTCGGATTCGAATTAACATGGAAATCCTCTTTGATTCTTGAGATTATTGTACAGTCTGTGTACATTTCCATCTCGTTAAAGGGTAGACGCGCGCACTCGTTCTATATTTAGTCAAGAAGATTCAGTTTCCCATAGGGAAATGTTGTTTTATTTTGCGATAGTGAGACACATTCGGCGCACGAATCTCAAACAGAAACTCTCGAATTGCGTCGAGTGTCTGTCTGGAGCGTAGTAGTAGTAAAAGTAGTAGTAGTAGTAGTAAGTAAGTAGGAATAGTAAGTTTACTCGCCCACTCAAGCCAAAAAAGGACGTGTCGTCCTATTGGCGGGTCAAACTTTTTGAAAAGGCGTAAAGTTTGTGTCTGATGGAAGGAAACGGAGAAGAACCAAGTCGAGTTGACTTGTTTCTCTATTAGATGAAACTTTGTGGTCGGTTTTTGGATGGGACGACTCGCGATGGATGTTTGAACGGATTCGCTATATTACTGCTACTGGTAGTAGTAGTAGTAGTAAAACTACTGCTAGGAGGAGGAAGCTACCCGGAATTGATCGACTCTCTGAGCGCGTGTAACGATGCCGCTCTTTTTCTAGTTGCGTTCTTTCGGTGTCGGAAAAAAAAAGAAAAATTCGATATGTGAAAATTTCTAAATTTTATCATGACTCTTGTTTTTTTTTTGGGGGGGGGGAAATCTACATTTTTTTAGGGTGGGGTAATATTCCCATGAAAAACTGAAAACACAACACCCTAGAATCCCCTGAAGCGGCTGCCGGTGGCGTCTTTTGTTCCAAAAAAGAAAAAAAAATCAAAAATGGGGCAACGAAGACGAAGAAAATCATAATCATCATCATAATAATAAGAAGAATCTATATGACCGAACCGAACCCCCCCCCCCGATGGTGGTTGAGTATTTGGGAAGCTAATCTATCCAAGAGCGCAACACACACACGCTCACACACACACAATGGGGCAAAAATGGAATAACAAGTCTTGAAAAAGTGGAGGGGTCTAACAAAGATAATTTATATCCGGAATGGTGGCTACCATCAAGACTAGAGGGGGTGTGTAGAGGATGTGTATAATGTATAGGAAGAAGAAGAAAAACCTCGAGCCTATAGGTCACACTTCCGCCGCTTCCGCCGTTGCTTGGGTAATGTGTATATACATATATATATATATACTCTGGCAGGCACTTAAACTTTTATTTATTTTTATTTCTTTTTAATTCTTCAGTTTAATTGATTTTCTTTTAATACTTTGGGGAGTTTGCGCTCAATGTAAAGAAGAAAAGGCAAATGATGGAATGAAATTGACGGTGTTTATATTTTATTTCATGAACACTTTCTTGTTATTCGTTTCCGAAAAGGGGAAGCGAATCAATTGGGTTGGTGCCCCGACACGTAACGGGCGCGCGTGCACGTTTCTAAGAAAAATGAAGAAGAAAAATATGGTTATCTCTTCTACTAGACATCACACACATTCCACTGATGCTGGATGGCAGAGACAGTGAAACACAATGGGGAGCGAGCACAAGCTCGTCAGCCTCTTTCGTTTTTTTTTTTTTTAAATCCTATTTTTATTTTTGGGGGAAAAATAGAATTTAAAAAACAAAAAACAAAACAAAAAATCAGTTTGAAATCTTTGTTGTTTCTTCGACCGTGGGGTTGAAGTGGTAGAATTCGGTAGATGATGATGACGGACGGGCGCTTCTTTTATTTTCAAGGAGGGGAGATTTGAATTTGATGTTTTAAATTTGATAACGATTCTGACCTTCGTAAGGATTTTTTTTTTCTTTCTTTCTTATTTATTTATTTATTCCATAGGCTGTGCATGGAACCCGGCCAGGTTATTTTTTCACCCTCCTGGTTTCTCTTGTTGTTGGAAAAAGAAACAAAAAACGGCCTGAGGAATGATGTCATTCTTTTCCAGCATTGATGACCTAACTGGAACACATTCCCTATTTCGATGAGGAGACTCTTCAATTTATTTCGAATTACTTCTCGCCGTATTTTCGGTTATTTTTAGAGATTTAGATTTTATTAGATTTGGAGTTGGCTGGTGGTACCTACCGGTAGCGGGTAGCCTCACGTAATAATTAAGGGATGGTTTAAGGGGTATTCTTAAAAGAGATAATATGGAGATGGCGTGATTTTGTTTTCCCCCCTCAACATTATAGGTCCGGGAATCAAAACTCGGCTCACTTTCTATTCCATTTTCGAAATTAGAAATTATAGACATTTTTCTTTTTACACCGCAAGGCCCAAAAAAAAAACTAAAATTTGTCCAAGTTTTCTTTTTCGTTTGCTGTTGAGGGTTTTTTGAGTACGAATCGGTAAAATGTTCGAAGGACGACGACGACGAAGGGAAGCTTAAATTTTTTCTGTTTTTTTTTTTTCTTTTTTTATTCGGATTGGACATTCTTGTTTTGTTGTTTGTCTAACGGTCGGACAAATGTCCATCATTTGTTTCAATTTATTAATCAACAAATGATTAACGAACTATGGATTTTATTCTCCATTCTCTTTTTGATTTAGCGCATTCTATTTTTTTAGTTCCTTCTTTAAAGCGATGCTATCGTCGAGTTTGCTTTCCGTTTAAAAAGAAGAAAGAGAGAGAGAGAGTAGAATTTAAAAATAAATAAAGTTGTGTGTTTTTTATTTTGGAAATTTCAGACTCCAAAAAGGAGAGAAGGGGGGAAACAAAAACCTTGTAAAATTTCAAAAACACACTCACACACACACACACAAAAAAGGAAAAAAAAATAGACTTGCACAACGACCCCATAAAGAAGCTCGGCAGTGCGGCGACAAAGATTATATACCCCCCTCAACAAAGTGAGTGAATGCCAGCTGTTGTTATAAAAGCCACGAAATAGAAAGGAAAAAAAAAAGGTTCCAATCAAATAAGCGCAGATTGTCAATCATTCCGTTAAATTTAGTCTCACTGGTCGTTGTTTTGCGGAATTTGCATAAGCCACTATTAAAACGACATGAGAGTTTGTTTTTGTCTTTTATTGTGTGTGCGTCCGCGTTCTATCTACGGAAGAGGAGAAGAGAGAGCGCCTAGCAACAACAAGAATCTCCCCGTGAAAAAAAAATAAAATAAAATGTTGCGTGACGAGCTTTTCCGTCCTCTATCTCCAAGAAGAAGAAGAAAAAAAAAATTTGTTTTTTTTTTTTCTTTTTATTTCTGGTTGAAATTCTTTTTCCATTTTGGTTCGACTCTGTTAAAAGGATCGTTTCTTTCCTAGGGTTTCACAGAAATTCTTTGTCGATCAATACGTGCTGCTGCTACTGCTCAGACTGCCACTTGTTTCGTCAAAGTACGAAAACAGGCGCCATTTTCGTGTGTAATCACTGCGTCCATTGAGTAAAATAGAGAAAGAAAAAAGAAAAAAAAGAAAACTAAAAGTGTAACAAGTCTGACGATGCCGCCCGTCTTATTTGTTGAGAGTAACAAGTTTTTGAGGGGCAGTCGAGCGAGAGTTACTCTTCTTCTACTAGTAGTCATCCAATAAAGAAGAAGAAGAAGAAAAAGAGATGCTAATGTCCCTTTTTTTTTCCCTTCTCCCCTCCCCTCCCCCCCCTTACCTCTTGTTTTTAAATATGCCCCTCCATGCTCGACATTCTGAGCTGTCAAAAAACTTTTTCCCAGAGGGAATGTGTGTTTTCTTCCTTCCTTCTCGTGTACGTGCTCGTGCCGAGACGCTTGGAAAACGTCCCCCCCCCCATCCCATCACAGCCCACCCCACCACCCGTCATACTCCTTGCTTTTATGTTAAAAAGAGAACATTTCGGGTGAAATAATTTGGAACGCTGGAAATGGCCGAATTAAAAAGGAAAAAAAAAGAAGAAAATGGAAGTCAATCACAATTTGTGAAATTTGTGTTCATTCATTTGATTTGATTGGGTCAATCCTTTTCGGACGACCTTGCCCCGATCCTCTTGAAATTCGTTTTTGTTTTCCTTCTTCGTGACTTTGCTTCGGGTTTTTTTTCTTCCCCCCCTCTTAGGTCAAATTGAAGATTCAACTCACGAAGTCGAATAACGTGGGTGAATTTCAATAAAGAAAATCACCCATATTACCCGCAACACAGGCGCATTTAGTCCTGGCGAATGTTTTTTGTTTTGTTTTATTATTATTTTTGTGTTTTTTTTTTTCGGTTGAGCCACAGGACTTTTTGTTGTTGTCGTGGCATTTCAATGTTTGAAATTTTTCTTTTCAGTTGAGGGGCAGGAAAAATGCTATTTGATTGACAGCGAAAAAATCTCATTTCGATCAAATGGCATTCTTAGCATTGCACCAAACTCACTGAACTGCCCATTTTTTTTTAAGTTTTGTTGTTTTTATTTTTAATATTTTTATATATTTTTTTCTTTTCTCTTATACGAATTCAGGGATTTGTTGTGGGGGTACACTAGGAGAGATCATAAAAGTAGGTCTGACAACAGCGAGGTAGACCCCAACGGTTTGCTGTCTGGACGGGCCAGACGGCACACAAATTACCTGATTTTCTTTTTTATTTTATTAAAAAAGAAAAGAAAGAAAAAAACAAAAACAATTTCAGCTGATACCAGCCGGTTGTGTGTCTTGAAATTCTCCTCTTGTTCATCCTGATTCAATTCAAATTTGTTTGGTGGATATTCAAACTTTGAACCAACTGCCTTTCTCGTCTGGCTTCACTAAAATAACTTTGGCATTTTGAATTTCATAATTCCTCATTCCTCTTGTTTGTTTTTTTTTTTTTCCTTTTTTCCCCTTTTAAATTGAAAAAATGTCACTCGCCTCTCTGCGGGTGTGACTGTCGTTTATTTGTAAAATAACAACAACACACCGAGAGAGAGAAGGGAAGAAAAAAAAACAACAAAGTTTCCGGATATACAAGAAGAGACAAGGCAGACAGAGAAGAGACAGGAAGTGTCGTGTTATTGTCGACTAAATATAGTTCCCTTCTTACTATTCCGCTTTTTCTTTTTGGTCAAGTTCCAACCAAAAAAAAATGGAGACCCAAATTCCACACTTTTTTTATAGTTAACAATTTTTTTTTTTTAACAAGAAGATTAATACTAAATAACGAGACACCTCCCTTCCACACAGTCTGTTTGTTTGATTTCATTCGAATGAAACGGGATTTGGGATTAGTCACGCATTAGCAAATGTTTCTATTTCAATTCTTTCTCTCTCTGTCCCGCTCTTCTGCATTTACAAATTTTTTTTTTTTTTTTTTTTTTCAAATTTACACGGGGATTAATCGCATCAACTTCTTGTCTTTTCGTCCAGTGGATTATCGCACCTCCTCTTGCTGACACAAGATTTTTTCCACCCCGTCGATGATTCTCACCTTGGATGGGTTTTTAAATTGTTGTAGTACGGGCGTTTCAATCGCCTTAAAATCGTCAAAGAAAAGACTTAAGCCCCTTTTTAAAAGGGGGAATACATGCCGGCCAAAGTCGTCAGTCGTTTGCCGTGTGTCTTTGTTATTTTGAAGAAGAAAAGAAATGGGGTGACCCCAGGTGTTTGTAATCTCGTTACACACACCGTGCCGTCCTTTTTTCCCCCTCTATATTTTATACTTTTACTTGATCGCATTTTTTTTAGTTTGATGTTTGGATACAAGACCCAAAGACGCGTGTTTTTATTCATGTGGGTTTGCAGTCGCGTTTATTGTTCAACTGTTAATCATTGTTCCGTGTTTTTTCCCTTTGTGTATGACGTCAGCTGGCCAACGCTCCACATCCTTTTATTTTATTTTTTTATTATTATTTTTTTTGCTTCCTTCATTAGCATTTAGATGATGATGGGAGAGAGAACGATTGCAAATCAAAAGAGTTCTTCTCTATTTGAATTGTTTTCTTTTTTTTTTCTTATCTTATTCATGTGGAAAGGTGGAAGACGGTGGGGTGGGATCCAATCCAATTGCGATCCGTGTCAATCGTAGCGTGAAAATGGGCGTGCATTTTCCATTTCTTATTTTTTGATTTATTTATTTCACTATACGTAGCTCTAATTTCTTTTTGACAATTTGGATTCGTTTGTTGAACACGGAGAAAGATGAAATTTTTCATAAAATAATTGACTTCTTCTTTTTCTTTTATTTTGTGTCTGTCTGTGTGTTTGGTTCGGTTGAACGAACGGGCAGGTCGCTTCAAGCGTGGCAACAGCACGGACGACCCCATAGCGAGCTGCTCCGTTTGCAACGGGACTCTGAGGGAGGCTCGACGCTGGGAGGTCCCCTCCGCTACGACGCCGACCGAACGCTCATCTTTTGGGTCCAATGTCAACAGGTAAAAACAAAACAAAACAAAAACAAAAAAAATTCCCCCACAACAAGAAATTCCCAAATTCAAATCTCACTAAGTCCGTTTGAGTCGACGAGGGCAGTCCAATTTAGTTGAATCATTTTGAAATGGATGAACACTGTTACAAATATGCTTGACTGGGGTAAATGAAGATATGCAAATCGTTGAATCAAAAGTAAATTTGGCATTTTCATTTTGATTGTGAAATTGATGCAGCACCATCTACGTATTTATAGGATCTTTCGTAATAAGATTCTGAAGAATTTTCATGTCGACATTATGTCAAGTTTGACATCTTTTTGTTTGTTTTTTTTCAGAGAGAGAGAAAGGTATTTTCTTTCTTGTTTGTATTAGTTTTGGTTTTGGGGTTTTTTTTTCTCGTTGTCCAGCGCACATTGGACACGATTTGCTACTTAACAAAACGTGCGCGTTCCCTTGTGCACCGCCGACTGCATCTCTCACCAACGTATTACGATTCTATTTCTAAATGTATGAAACATGGCAAGGACACAGAGACGGGCAAAAAACAACAACAACAACTTAAATTCGGTGAAGCCAAAATTTTAAATAAACAAAACAAAACACATTTAGAAAAAGTCAAAATCGAATGTTGGTAATATGGTAATGGATACATGAACAACAAACACACACGCACGACGAGCTCTTTTTTTTTTCGGATTCTCTCAAGACATTGTCGCTGTTTTTTTTGTTTTTGTTTTGCCGTGTCCTTACTTGGTGACACCTTGGCAGCACGTTCGATTTCTATTCCAACCAAATAGGAAAATTTATTTTTAAAATTGAATTTTTTTGTTTTTTTGTTTTTTTTTTGTCATCGATTTATAAGTATATTATTAGTCTTCATTGATCCCGCTGGGATTGATTTGAAATTTAAATTTGTAAATCATTTGAATATCGGTAGCGCTATGGCGTAGATATTTTTCTTTTTTAAAATAGAAACTATGGCGGGGGGGGGGCGGGTATCGAATGGAGAATAGAAGAAAAACAAAAGATAAAATAACTCGTAAAAAAAAACTATTCAATGAAATAAATAGAAAAATAGATAAAAAAAAAATATTTAGTCACGAAAAAAAAAATAAAATAAAAAATAAAAAAGGGCGTTGGCGGCCAAGTCTGCGTGAGACGTTGGGCGTCCTTGGAGGGTCTCACTGGGTGTCGTCGGAAGGAGAGAAGAAATACGGAAATAAGAATAGGGTGTGTCGTGCCAAATGGTAGGGGAAAAAAAAAGAGGAAATTGAGGCACACACGAAGAAGAAGAAGAAGCTCCTTAATTTTTATTTCTTTTCTTTCTTGCTTGTTGTTGGGTAGGCCAAGAAACAGACTAGGGAGAAAATTAAAAATAAAGTGACTTGTATTTTTTTATGTTTTTTTTTCCCGCTGAGAGTGCGCGGGGGATCCAAGTTCAACCACCCAGACACTGACGGTGGGGTGTAGAGAGAGAGAGCCGGTCCGCGTTCTCCCGCCACCACCACAGACGCTTGGCTTGGCTTATAATTCACGAACGACGTCGTCTCTCTCAACACCACGGGCTAATCAAGACATGCCCTGCGTTCTTCTATATACGTGACGCTGGCCAGGCCAGGACATTGTGTGGACTTAACACATTGGGAAGTGCAGTGACGTTCTTGTCTTGTTTTGCCCCCGATGCAAGAGGAGAAAAAAAAATCTTTTTTTGGATGTCTCTACACGTCACCTTGATGGCCGTCGTCGCATATAGACGACGGACCGTTAAGGAGCCCACCATAAAGCTCCTTAACATCTGGATGTTGATGGATTGCTCCTGTTTGTCTTGGGTGACGTTTTTTCTTTTGTCTTAAAACAACTCCAGAAGTTTCTTTTTTTTTTTGAAGTCTTGAAAGGGGCGGGGTCAGACAGACAGACAGACAGACAGACAGACAGACAGACATTTGAAAGGATTCATGTGCGGTAGGGGGGAAAAGTCCATCATTTTTATTTTCGACTTTCAGACTAAATGAAATCGGATATATTAATAATGTCATTTTTTATTTGGTTTTTCTTTCCCTTGTCGAAGAGCCCCTTCCCCCCCTTTTTTGTTTGAAAGAAATTGACACTAAGATTTACACAGTTGGTGTGTGCGGCCACATCAACTCTTCCTGATTTGATCAATCCAATTTTTTTTTTTTTTTAGAAACAAAACAACACATTTGTACCACACACCATTCGCGCATTATTCAATTTCTTGTTGTTGTTTTCTTTTTATTATTTCAAAGTCAATTTCATCACGTTCAAGTTTCTTCTCTGGTTTCCTTTTCGGGTTAAACCAAAAGAAAACTGAATAAATTAAATAATAAAAAAAAAAAGAAGAAGAAGAATGAGACTTGTGTGTACATGTGCGTTCCCGTTTGCTTAACACGCTGAACACGGTAGAGGGAGATACAACAACAACATACACAAAAGAGCGAAAGAAGATGATGGAGGGGGGGGGGGTAAGAGACGGAAGGGTGAAATGGATACTCTTATTCGATATTGAATTCCTTCCATTCGTTACAATAACAACAGTAGGTCGTCGTCGCTCGGTCGGCCGACAAGGTTAAGGGCTTTTTCTACAGCATAAAGATGAGCGCGGGTGACGGGGTACAACAACAACAACAGAAGCAGCAGCACCACCACCAGCACCAACACACGAGGAAATAAATTTCGACGATTTCTTTTTTCTTCCGTGTGGTTTGTGTTAAAGAAAAGAAGAAGCCGCTTCGGGAAAATAACAGTTCACATTTTTATTTTAACGACTCTTTTTTATTTAAAAAAAAGGGTTGAGAGAGATAGGGGGGGGGTCCTAGAAAGAGAAAAAAAACATTGATTTCAAACTCATTGGTCAAAATGTTTTTTCTCTTTCTAACCCCGCCGCAACAACGGGAAATGATCAAAAAGTGAATGAAATTATAGGAGAGATTTAACAAGGATCCGCTCGAGTCCAGTTTTCCTATTAACAGAAGAGAAGGACGAATGTCGATAAGGTCGCGGCTGATGAGTTTCCCCAACTTCTTAATTAGGTGGTCAAGGCTCATTAGTGTTAAAGTAAAAGGTCATCACGCGCTCGCCAGGCAGAAAGAGAAAGAAAAAAAGGCAAATGCTTATCATAATCAAACAGGGGGGGTAAAACATATCGTGGCTCCACGCAATACACGCGCTCAGCCTCTCTAGTAGCGACCGAGTCTATTTCTCTTGTATATCATAAATAAATGAAAACACCGTCTAAATAGGGAGCGCACCGAATTGTTGTTGTTTTAAAAGAGGAGCTCCTGGGTCATCCATCAACTGATTGACCGCCAAAGTAAGTCGTTGTGCGGGTCGATCGTTAGCGAAGAAAATCCGTCCCAATCCGCTTTCTGTTTCTTCTTCTTCTTGGGACAGACCAAAAACTTGTTGTCCAGTGGCTCGTTTGATCATTGGCCCATTCCCACAATCCTTGACACTCTCGACTCTGAATTGAGGGGCATTAGCCATAACAAAAAAAAATGTTGAATTTTGAAATATTAAACTTTTTGGGGTTTGTTTTTTTTTCAATTAAAAGATAAAAGCACAAATTTAAGACAAAAGAAAAATAATTTAAAATGAAAAAAAAAATGTTATCTTTCTTTTTTTATTATTTCTTGGAATTCTGTCGCGCCTAAAAAATTTCAAAGCTGACTAACAAAATTTGAATGATGAATTTTTCATCCTTTATTTTTTTCTTTTCTTTTTTTTTATAAAATTGAATTTTAATTAAATTTTAAGAATAAATTCCCCGGTTTGAAAAAACAAAAAAAAAAAACAATTACAATTACAATAATTGATAACAAACAAATTCACGAGTTTATTATTACGAAAAACAAATGAAAACAAATGAGAATTACGAAACTCCTGGTAGGAAAAATATATTGTCTGATGATTATTCCGCCGTGTTTGCAGGTCGGCCCCCTCGAGCACGAGGCACTCGATCGATCAGAGAAAAGTTATAAACCCAACTGAGAAGAAGAAGAGTCTCTCTCTCTCTCTAGTAAATGCTTGAACTTTCTGCACCCGATTTTCTTCTTTTTGCTTTTCAAATTATTTTCGTCGTATTTTTGGTTTTGTTTTCAAATTCTTCTACAAGGAAATAACTCTTGTCTAAATATTTCTTTTCTTATTTTTTTATTATTTTTTTATTTTTTTTCCTAATTTCAAAATGAATTCCTTTGAAAAAAAAAAACAAAAAACAACCCAAAATCAGGAGGTGCTGGACCGTCGACTCGATTCTCGTGTGGATGACATGATGTCTCGCGGCCTTGTAGACGAATTGGCCGATTTCCATCACCTTTACAACGAACGGCGCCTACGAGATGAAATCAAGTACGTGTCTTCTCTTTTCTTTCTTTTTTCTCTCTCTCTCTCTCTCTCTCCTTTTGACATTCTTCACTTCCGAGCCTAACGCTCGAAATAACCAAATCACGCGATATATTCGCATTGTCATTTGAATTATTGCGCTAAATTGGCTGGCTAGCGGATGACATTCTCCAAAATGAGATGAAACAAACAAACAAAAAAGTCAACTCTTTTTTTTTTATTATTATTTCGCTAGTCATAATAATAGTAAATGTGCACAAGTTTTATTTTTAGCAAAAACAAGGACAAAACAACAAAGCCCAAATTGTCTAACTTTGACGACGGGGGGGACCTTATTCGGATCGTCGACAGAGACTAAGAGAGAACTTTTTGAACTTGTCGTTGGCTCTCTTGGCATTGTTTGTTGCCGGCCCCGAAGCTTTTTTTTCCGATAGTATATATACACAGTAAAAAACCAACACACACACACTAGCCAAAATAATTATTTGCAATTCAAATTCGTCCTTTCTCCAGGGGTTCCACCTTGTTTTTTATGTTTGCTGTTTTAGACTAGTGGTGCCCTCTTCATTATATTGAAAACCGTCTGTGCTGTTGTCTAATAGGATATAGACCCCTGCACTTTATCCTTGGGCGAAAATAAAGTTGGGGCGTTCACTCGCTCACTGCCGGATGAAATTGTTGATCAAATTAAGCAAAGAAAGAAAGAAAGAAAGAAAGAAAAAGAAAAACGATAGGAAACTTTTCTTGGAAATAAGAGAGACTCTGGTCGGGATATATCGAACGGTGAATTTCATTATCGCGACACACAAAAGTTTGGAGGTAACGAGACGACAACAGACAGACGAACGTACGTTCCCTTTTTTTGTTCCTTTCGACTCTTTTTCAAAACGAACTTTAAATTATTTGAATCGTTTCCAAACTTTTGGCGACCAATCAAGCGACAGCTCTGCCCGATGCGAAAACCAAACCAAACCAAACAAAGAAAATCATTGGCAAATTGGTTGAGATCATTCCCGCCCTAATCGACTTACGTTTTCTTAATAGAAATAGAAGTGCCGAGGCGGTGCACTGCACACAGCATCCGTTTTCAATGACTCTTGAAACGTTCCGGTCAATATGTTTCCCCCTTTTTTTTTTCGTTGGTTGTTGTTTTTAGTCGTTACGTTTCAGTGAATTACTTCTACAGTCGCCGAGACACTGGGCTCCCTTTTTTTTTCTTTTCTAGTGTTTTTGTTTTTTTGCTCATTTGGCTCGTCTCTCATCCAACCGGAACAGCCGCCGCGCTGTATCTCGTCCAAACACACATACAACTCCCTTTTCTTTTCTTGTTCTTGTTTGGAATTGGCGGAATTGTACGGCGTATAAAGAACATAAATAAAGTGATAATTCTACAGAGCGACAGCGTCGTCGGCGGCGGTGGCTCTGCTGTTGCGTAACGGACATTCCCCCGCCAAAAAAAATCTTTTCCTCTCAAAAAAGAAACTTGGAAGCATGAATATTATAGTCATTTGTGATGATGATCAGAACACACCACATGCAAAAAAGAATAGAACAAGATACCTTTCACCTTTTCTCTACACACATACACACACACAGTCAATTCATAGAAGAGAAGAGCGTTGAACTCCGGGGGAAAAAATCTTAAAACAAAAAAAAGAAACAGTCGATGTGAAGGTTGTCGCCGTACGTTGGGGTACGTAGTAAAAAGGCGTTTGGTGGGGTGCTACGGGGGTAATACGTTTCGCGAAATGGTTGCCAAATGGGAGCCATTCCAAAAGAGTCTCTTTTCTCATGGGAGAATGGCACACAGTGTTGGTGACCTGTTTTTTTTTTGTTTCTTCATTGTATTCCTTATCCTTCTCGTCTACCTACGCGCATTTTTTTTTTGTTTAAATCAATCCGCAGATATTTCCTAGAAATAAACATTTCAACGACCGTACCGAAGGTCTGGCGCCTCACCTTGAAAAATGTTAAAACATTGCGCGCAAAGTCAAAGGCAAAAAATAAAATGGTAGAATGGCATCATCGTATTTTTAAAATGCTCAAAAAAGACTCGGACGTGTTTTTTTTTGAAGTTCCGTTCCCCTATGCGACCTTGATACAGAGACACCAGACATTTTACGTAATAAGGCAACGAATTAAAACGGATTTTTTCGGATTCGTCTCTCTACAATGCCATAGGTATTTTTATTGTCCCTGCTGAATATCGATTGATGGCGCACACGACGTCTCGGCGTTCTTGTCTATGATGTTGTTTATATATATAGCGACACATTGGTGGTAAAACTGCTCCTACTGCTGCTGCTTGTTTTTTCTTTTTTATTTTTGTTCTTCATTTTTATTGCGCATTGGCATAGAGCGCCAGCGCCGTTTTCCCAGACATGGCGGTCGGCGTCTGTGCGTACCCCGTGACTTCGTCCTCGTTTCTTCTTCTTTTTCACGTGACTCAACACGCAGCTCCTTCCCTTTTTTTTTTTCTTTTTTCTAGTGAAAAAGGGGGGGGGGGCACCCACAGACGAGAAGGTTTTTTTCTGGCGTGTTGGCCAAGCGAAACGAAGAGCGACGTCAAAAAATGGGACCGACTCACGAAATGCGAAACTTGTTCTTCCTTCTTTTTTTTTTTTGTTTGGTTTTGTTTTTCATTTAATGTGTCACCATAGAGCCAACGATGACAACTAACTCTAGAAATTGTGTTATTGTGTTTGGTCGAATGTGTTGTTACACGCTGCGTGTCACGAAAATAGCCGGAGACAGAAAGAAAGAAAACAAATTATAAGGAAGAAAAACGTTTTTGATATCGATCGAAATCAAGTCCTTTGAATGACCTCGCAACAAAAATGGGTTCGTTCTTTTTTTTTTCTTTTTGTCGATTGTCTTGCATAACATTTCTTATAGGGGATTACATCGTCTATAGTCGATGGAGAGAGTGGTGGAGATCTGTTATGTTGTTATTGTAATACCCCAGCAGGCCCTGCCAAGGACAACCTCTATTTGGCATTGATGAGAGTCGCGAAGGTCTTCGTCTCTCTCTCTCTAGATTTTGATGTTGTTGTTTTGTTTTTGTTTTTTCTTCTGGCGCTGGCGGCTGGTGCGGTAGGAGACGGCGGACCAACGAGGATATTGGCGTAGAGACAAGAACCTAAAAAAAAAAGAAAAAAAAACCCAAAAGAGACGTGCGGTAATATCTTGCAAGGCCGACCCTGGATATTTGAGAGTGTAGCGCAAATGCCCAAGAATTTAATTTCGTATTTTTGAGAGAGAGAGAGAGTTGCTCAGAACTTTGCTGCTTTGGAAAAGAAAGAAAATAGAAACGGGGTATTAGTTAGTTAGTAGCACAGCGGCGCCCAGAAAAAAAAATAATAATTTCTATGGTGTCTGTGTCGGGATTTTTTCGTTTTGTTTTTTTTTTTTGGGTGAGACTGTAGAAAACCGCCGTTAGACGTCCTTGGTTGCATTTGCGCGACGTCGACGTTGGTGGCGCTACCGTCGATGGAAATTGCATCCTTTTTTTCCTTTTTTGGGTTGCGTAACTTTTAGGTTTTTTAAAAAAGAAAAATAAACGGATGGTATCATCACTTTTTTTTTCAAGTACGTCACACTTTAAAAAAAAAAAAATAAAAAGGTTGATCAGGATATTCACGTTTAGCCCCGCCCTGATTATTTCACTAATAGAAAATGTTTTCTTGTTCTTCTTTTTTTTTTTTTGTTCCTTTTTTTCCGATTGTTTGTGTTTTTGTTTAACCTCTCGACGTTATTGGATCATATCGTACGTACATGCGAAGCCTTACCAGTGTTTCTTTCCCCCCCCCCTTTTGTGAATTCCTGACATTGGATGTCATCCAGGAATCGTTGGGAAGGCGACACTTCTGCACGCGAAAATGCACGCACTCTGTGCACGGACCAATCGATATTTTTCCTTTAGCTCCGTTTCCTTCCTTTTTCTCTCTCTCTCTCGATTCTCTTTCGAGCTGCCATGTCTGGCTCTATAGTCTTGATACATCCAGTCATGTGACTCTCTTTTATCGTGTAGGGGGAGGACCCCCCCACACTCCTTCTATTCTCTCTCTCTCCCCTACATTAACCCGAATGGAGTCTCGACCTGGATCGATTACACACACACACACACAGACTAAGAGTTTCCTTTTCCTTTATGTTCTGTGTGCCCGTAAAATGTCCTCATAAAGACTTATGAATCAATAACTACTTAAGTGAAATAGAGTGTCTGTGTGTGTGTATAGTCTGTGACTTGTCTGCGTCGTTTCTCATTTGGTATAATATTCATAGAGGACAGGTGAATTCAACTTTTAATCTTGCCCCCCTTTTTTTATTATTATTTATTTATTGTGTCTGTGTGTGTCTGTTTTATTATTTGCCCATCTGGCGATGGAGAGAGAAATGACGGGGGATGCATGCTACTTCTATTACGGATGAATTATTACGCACTTTTACTTGTCGTCTCCGTCTCCGTCGCCGCCTTATCTTCTGTATCTCTTCTCTTTCCCGGCGTTCCAGAATTAGATATGCGCGGGCTCTATATATGCGGTTTGAATTGTTTCTTCTTCTTTCCAGCTAACCCAAAAACGATTTTCTTTTTTTTTTTTTTCTTTCTTCTTCTTTCCAGACGGTCGAGAATTTTTCTTCACGACGACGTCTCTCGTGCGGGAAATTCCTCGTAGGAAGTAATCCATTTTGGAAGGAGAAAGAATAGAAAGACCGGGGGGGGGGGGCAACTCTATATATCCCTTGTAAAAGGGACAGAGGGAATTGAAATAGAAAAGAAGAATATTTTGGAAGGTTTTTTTTTTGTTTTTTCTATTTTTCCCGAGTCTAGTGCCCCAATTCCCATTTTTTTTAAATTTTTTATTGTCGTAGACGGCCTACTTTTGAGTTTGAATAACGCTTTGATAATCATCCCAGCGCAAAAATGTTGTTGTTACGTGTGATTTTCAATTTCAGCGTTTTCTCTTTCGGCCCCTGTGTATGAAAACGATACTGCAACAACCCTACAGAAATTTCCTTTTTTTCTTTCTTTTCTTTCTTTTCTTTCTTCATCTTCGTCTCGCAAATTGCCGCCAATCACGTGGCGCTGCCCCGTGTTCTCTCTCTCTCTCCCGCCACGTATAGTAAAAATACTACTACTACTACTACTACTACAACTGTAGAACATACACGCGTGCATTGCACGCGTCAACTTGGATCAATTTATTGTTATTTTTTTTTTTCTTCTTCCCTTTTCTTCTTTTCATTCTTACTCGCTCATTTGAGGTCCGCCCATTTTTTCATTTTAAAAACATTTCGCGATGGCATTTTTCCCGCGGAAATCGGTCGTTTCTTATCTGATTTTGCCTCTTATCTTTAACATCGCGTCTCCGTTCTATTTGTTCACGTAGTTTTTGAGTGTGTGTGTGTGTTGTTGTGTGGCGAATTTCACGATCACGTTGACATTTCGACATTAAAATGAAGCGTAATAAAATAATTCTTTTCATCGTAAATCACGTCAGCTCACTCTGACTGACTGACTGACTGTAGAAAGAAAAAAAAAATAGGGATTTTTTTTTTTTTGAAGAATGTGGAATAGTTTGGGCGTATTCCGCGTCATCGCGACAGGAGAAAAAAAAAATGAAAATAAACTGAAATTTTCTTTTTCTTTTTAAATAAAATTTGGTTTTTTTTCCCCCGTCCTGCGCGCTGTCCTGAATTGAAAACCACGAAAAAAAAAAGGGAAGCGGATTACACCATCGGCATTTTCCAGTCGATCGGTCTGAAGGAGTTTCACGAATACCTCGTGCTGCCATCTAGCGAGAAGACAAGTCAAACTGGGCAGCGTCTACTCGATCAGGGCGTGGAGGCTCTGAAAATCCGGACCAGACGCTACGCTCGCAAACAGATTAAATGGATTGTCAAACGTTTCCTCGAGCAACCGGATCGTCAGGTATTTCAACATCATCAATTCATTTAAAATGGATGATCTTCAGGCGAATAATGTTTTTTTTTGTTTGTTTTTGTTTTTTTTTTGTTTGTTTTTGTTTTTGTTTTTTGAATTTTTCACCAGGTGCCTCCAGTGTATGGACTGGATGCCACGGATGTGACTGAGTGGAACGAGAAAGTGCGAGACGTTGCTTTTCGAATTGTGGATTCGTTTGGCTCGAATGATGACGAGATGATGTCAGGCCGTGAATGCCCCAAGCCGTTGGCCGTCGCCGAAACGTCGTCGCGGGAAAAGCAAACGTCCTTTCACTGTCCAATCTGCGATAAGGTGACGGTCGGCCAGCGCCAGTGGCTGAAACACATCGGCAGTAACCGACACCGCAAACTGGTCAAACAGGCGGCCAACGGAGACGGCCTCGACCGGGACCAGCAGTCCAAACGTGGACGACGACACAAAAGGAGCGCAGCAGCAGGAGCGACAGCCGGCCAAGACGAAACAAATACCGACGGATCGGATGCAGAGACGACTTTGACATCCGCTGCTGGCCAGCAAGAGCTACTGCCAACCTCACTACAAATAGATCAGACCTCTTAAAAGAATTAGCGCCTGGGTGGACGAGACTCACTCCCTTCTTCTCCGTTAGTCCTTAAATGATCCGGCGTGTTGTTTAATGATCCGCTTGCCTTTCATTCTTCCCGGTGTGTGTGATATTTCTCGTTTGCCGGCCGCGATGTTTTCGCACAATAAAAAAAGAAGAAAAAGAAGAAGAAACTAGTAAATGAGAGTCAATTGTCTACACGTTTTTTTGAATTTTCTTTGGCTGCCCTGGGAAATGTTGAGGCGAAACGGCAATACAAAGGTTTACTAGACAATGAAAAGAGAACGATGCGATTTCAACTGTTTTTATTATTTTTCTATTTCTTTTTAAAAATGAATAACTAACGGCTTCGCCTCAACGGAGCCTGCTCTTTGTGTTCCGACGTATCCATGTAATAACAGTTGTTAGGAAAACTTGACCAATAGATTGTTGTTGTTGTGTTTACTATTATAGCATTTATTCCGTGTGTAGGAGGAGGAGGAGGAAATATCTTCGGGTGGTCGTGTCGAGTCTTTCCGTTTCTTTCACAGGGCGGATATTTCGTTTGCATTACACACACACACACACACACACACAACAGAACGTCAACTATTTTTCCTTTCCCGTTTTCTGCTTACGCTTCGTGATCGTGATGATTCAACTCGTTGTGACCTTGGGAAGTGGACACGGGAAATGGTATTTCTTCGGAATTTTCGCTCAGTCCAGACATTCTCAGAATCTTGGCCGATCTATCATTCGACAATCATGGTGCGTTTTCAGATTGCGATTAACAAATGTCGTGGTACTCGTGGATAACTAAAACACAGGATGTTTTTTCTTTTTTTTCTTTTTTCTTTCTTTCCTTTTTGCTTACTGAATTCATTTCGACTGTTCGATTATTAATTAAACATGAGCACAAAATTAATAGTTTCACTTAATGAAAAAAAAGAAAGAAAAACAAAACAAGCGGTTTAAAGATCGGAATATAGATGGCGTTGGTATTTCACTTGTCACAAATAGGCCGGTTGTTATTTTCATTTTCTCAACACAACTGCTAGTGATACACTTTGCGCTCTTCATTTCCACAAAGAGTAAAAACAAGTAAAAACTCAACGTTATCTATCATTATGGCTGTCAAGGAAAAGACTGAAGGAAACGAAGAAACTTTGGAAGCTGTCGAAGTTGAATGGAGTACAGTCGATAATGAACTGCATTTGTTACAAATTCTGTGTGGAACCAGACCCATCGGTATAAGAAGAGAAAAAACGTGTGAAAACAAAACATCGTTTTCTCCGCTTGTTTCACAGCTGATAGAATTGAAATCTAACATTTTAAACAATTATATTTTCACAGGAATCAGTAAATACTTTCAAATGGCCTGCATTGTAGAAAAGCTGGCGATGAATCTCAACAAAGAAGTGACATCCAAAGGTGTTTGGGATCACCTGGCAAGCTTGTACGATCTTAAGAAACTGGTTTGTGAAGTGAAATCAAAAGTTTATCGTATTCTTGTTTATTAAAGGATTTTGAACGTTTTTCTAGGATGAACACGAGACAATTCCATTCCCCAATGAAGAGATGGACTTTGTCCTTTCCACTGAGGAATATGGTGAATTGATGGAGAGTAAATTCAAGGATGTTGAATCCAAGAAAACAATAAAGAAGGAAAAGGAAGAAATTAAAAAAGAAAAAGTTCCTGAAACACCCCAACCAGTTGAAAAGAAAGCTGTGAAACGAACAAGAGCCAGTACTGCTCCAAGCCCTGGAACACCACAGATCACTCCAAAACGTCGACGAATTTAAAAACAAGAAGATAATCGATATGTTTTTTTTTTACTGTATCAACTTTTTCGGCGCTCTTGCATAACATTTGATTGCGAAACCGTTAATGAAATTTTGTAACTCGGGTATTGTGTTTAAAAAAATTGGGCTGGGCATAAACGACCGCTCGCATTCATATCAATTTGGACTTTATTTTCTTAAAAAACATCGACATCGACAATTCTTTCCTTTTACAAAATTTGAAAGTTAAAAAAAAAACTTTAAATGATTCCCTGTTTCTCCAATAGTTAATTAAAGTATATATGTATAATGTATATATTAATTATTAATCAACGTCTACGTGAGACCCAGAGTCAGAGCCATAGAACACCAGGATTCTATGGCTCTGCCGGAGTTGACCATATTCGAAAAAGAAGTGTTCCGGTTTTGTAGTGCGTTTCATCGCCACTTGATGGGGCACCAGTGCTGGACTACGAGCAACTGTTTGTTCTGTTCTTCGGTTTTTTTCAGAGCCCTCGCCGACGATGTGCTGCGATTTGCAACGTGTAGTTTAATTACAGTCGTATAAAATTGATTGAAGAATTCATTCAAATTGGGTAAGGATAACGTTGATCAATAATAGGTCTGCATCGATTCCTAAAGGCAACAAAAGTTGAAATAATTTAAGGATGAATCACCATTACATTTTCGGCCATGTGATGTCGCCCTATGTGTGTGTGTCTGTCTGTGTATAAAGTGAATGAGCGAGGACGTCACTCACTGAATTCCTGAAAACCTCATCAAATTATGTGTGTTTTGTCCGGTTTTTGTCAATCTGTTTGCCATCTAGTCAAAGAAGTTACAGACGGTAGTCGAATTTTTAATTGATCTCGTGGTTAGAAACATACGGTCAGGGCTACAAATGGATACCGCCTGATACGACTATTGCCCAACAGATCCCTTGTGTTAACATTAAAGTATTACCAATATTCTAATTTAATAGATTTTCGTTGACTTTTCATAGTTGTGGCTCGTGGGAAGGAATGGCCATGACGCTTCAAGGATCTGTCTTGACCAATGGAAACACTGCCACAAACTTTGTTCCTCTCAAGCTGGAACCAAACAACAAAGACTCACCTGAAGTGTTTCTGAACGAAGCCAGCAATGGTTTTGGTGACTGTGAAAAGAATGGATTGAACAATGGTGAAGTTATCGAAGAAGTAAAAGAGACACCTAGTGATGAGCCAGTCATTGATATTACAATCAACAATGTGGTATGCAGTTTTAGTGTAAAGTCCCATCTAAACTTGAAGCAGATAGCTCAGAATGGCTACAATGTTGAGTATCGTAGAGAAAATGGGGTAAGATACATTCACAGTCTCAAGTGTTTTCACAGTTGTTTAATCAATTTATTTAACTGTTACAGATGGTAACTATGAGATTACGGAAACCCTACACCACAGCTTCAATCTGGTCCTCAGGGAAAGTAACCTGTACAGGGGCAACAAGTGAGGATGAAGCCAAACAAGCCGCCAGACGAATCACGCGTTCGGTCTCTAAACTAGGCTATCCCAAATTACGTCTAGTAAATTACAGAGTAGTCAATGTTCTGGGAACTTGTACAATGCCTTTTGCGATAAAAATTACGCCTTTTTCAGCCAAACACAGAGATATAGCCAGGTACATCAACATTTGATTACTCACGTTCATGTTTTATCCATATGATGACATGTATCATGTGGGTTTGATTCAGTTATGAACCTGAACTGCATCCTGGAGTTACCTATCGTCTCAAGGAACCCAAGGCCACACTAAAAATCTTCTCAACAGGCAGCATTACGGTTACAGGTTGGGACTTGACTTGGCAGCTTTTAAATTTGTTACTTTCTTGTACATTTTGTTAATTGTTTTTGTGTTTTTAATTACAGCACCTTGTGTGGGTAACGTCCAATCAGCCATCGAACATATTTACCCGTTGGTGTTCGAATTTCGTAAAGAACGATCTCCTGAAGATATACGAACAATGCAAGCCACCAAACGGTCGCGCGGATTCAAACGCAAATGTTCTTCCGATTTTGGCTTCGAAGCCGATGAAGAGTGTATCACCATTGACGACGACGAAGAGGAGGAAGCAGAAGACTTTGACAGTGATCAAAGTCACGATTAAAATTCACCAACTTGAAAAGTATATCACACCAACCGAATCGTGGGTCGAGTCGTGGCAAGCAATTCAGACTCTCGTTGGAAATCTCTTTGGTGCTCTTCTTTCTGAAATCCGTTTGGCCTCTACGCTGTCAGTACGACCAAACTTTTTTTTTTTTCAGCTTTCGATCCCAACGATCTTGTATACTATCATCTAATTTTTCCCCTTTCTCTCCCCCTTTGTCTTGCTGTTCGGACTTTCAGTTATCAGTTTTTTCGAGGCGGATTCACCTTTCATTCGCGACCTTTTGTTGTTGGTTGGCCACTGTCGAGGTTAATTATTGTTCAGTTCTTTTTATCTTCTAATTCCCATGAATACTCTTCTCGACTTGGTAGTCCAAACAGCCAAAAGTCTGTGTAGTAGGCTAAAGCTTTAGGTCGTGCGTCAGATGTGAAACAGTCTTCCGCTCCTTCGGACATTGCGACTTTTGAATTCTGACGAAAAAAGAGTTGACGGAAATCAGCGTTCAAACTCTATTTAACCCTCTCAAACGATTTTCATCTTTTGCGTCTGAAGAAAGGATACCCATTATCGAAGAGACGACAGGCACTTGTCAAATTAACGAAACAAAAAAAAGTAATTTAGGTCCATCCGATTATGAAATCGTCGACCTTTCTCCTATTCAACACGTTGATTGTAGTTTAAAAAGTTAATATTTCGTTCTTCGAAATGGTGCTTAAGGCTGTCGGCCTGCTTTTGAGTATCCTTTATTTGTCTTTCGTTTATCTTTTTTTTTTCTTTTTTTTTGGTCTCGATTCGTATCCCATGTTATAGTCTAAAATGTACAATTACGCTCTTTTGGAACACGGGCTCGTGCCCGAATTTTCGTGTGAAACATGGAACAAAATTTTGGTTCGCAGGTTCCGCTTTTTCTGCTCCCTCTCAACACAGAAACTGACGAATCCCCTTTTTTTCCCCAATTTGAAACAAGATCCAAACAGAAGAATGAAAACACAAGGAGTCATCAGAATCGTTCAAATTGTATTGTTTGTTTTTTTCTGCCCTTCACGAACGACTGCAAGTTCAGTCACCAAATTGCCCTCCGATTGCTCCTCAGCTCTACCCTACCCTCTGCTCCCCCGAAAGCGGGTTGATTGCCTCAGTTCAGCGAGCAATAACAATCGGATGATACCAATGCTTGTGAGTGAGTGTGCGAATGCGTGTGCGTGTGTGAGTGTGCGTGTCAAACTTACCTTCCAATCGTCCTTGCCCAACGGTTCTCAATAAACGAGATTTTCCAGATTATGGAACTGTATCCGTCACTCAATTTAATGTTTTCATTGGTCGGTAAGTTGATTCGTTTTTTTTTTTCTTTATTTTAATCGTTTAATCGAAGGAGATGTGATGTCAATTTGCCTTAGAATGGTTTGTAATACGTTGATAACAATCAATGTGATGTGAATTACCCAAAGTAACTGGAAGTTCAGTTTAATTCCCATAAGATTGAAAGATTGAAAAATGTTAAGAAAGGTAAGTTTTTTATAATTTATTTGATGCCATATTTGATGATTAGAACTTTTTTTTTATCAAGAATAAGGATAAGATGAGAACGCGGAACGAATATTTTTTCAACCCACTGCAACCAGTAGAGGAGAATGACTGACAAGATCAATTCCATCTCAACTCACAAGCAACCGCGCTATTAAAATTGAGGACTGATTTTGCATAGTTTAAAGACAAAAACAAAAATAAAAACTGAAGACATTTCGCCCAACCTCTGCCCAAGAAATATTATTTGAGGATTGTTTGGCTTTGGGGGGCTGAGGATTCCCCTCGTCTGTTCCATCACTCCGGTCGGTTCCTTCAGTTGTTGTTCCTTCAGTTTGTTTTTTATTCAGTTTAATCTTTGGAGTTGTTTTGTTTGGAGCTCCATTAGATGCCGCCCCGGCTGGAGAAGGATTATTCGTTCGTCCAGCTGTTGCCGAAGACGAATTTGTTGCCTTCGGACTTACTGTAGACGTGGTCGGAACCGGAATCGATTTGATTACAGGCTTATTTGACTTAGCCGGAATGGGTGCCGGTATGGCCGGAGAAAGCCTCTCGGTTTTTTCGGTTGGACCACGGGTTGGACCGTCCTTTAGAGATGGACGTGTGGCCGGTGGTACCGAAGTTGGTCCACGGTTGACCGGAGTAGCAACAGGTACCGCTTTCAAAGGAGCAGCCACTGTCATGGGTTTGGTTAATACATGGGATTTTTTCTGTTTGACAGGTTTAGCAGTTGGTTTTAGCTCTTTTTTTCTCGGATCTGGGATCAATGGCGTTTTTGCCTTTGGTGGCGGATTTGTTGGCGTATTGATAGTTTTTTTCATTTTTGATCCGTAACAATCTTTCGTATTTTACGTACCGTCTTCTCTTCCTAGCTTTTATAGATGAGGGCAACTTTTAGTCAGCTCGCACAAGTCCAGACACACTCGATTTCTGCAGTAATTAATCTAATATCATTAAAATTGTAATTTCGGTGCGCATTGCTAATTTTTTTCAAATATTGTTCAATGATCAATTTTTTTACAGGTCAACAAATATTTTAATTGATTAAAACGAGATTCCTCCCAATAGAAATAATGCTCAACCACTTTATGGCGCCATCTAGTGGTAAAATCGGGTAGAGCGGTTTGTATCGATTTATTTGCATCTGTGCATCGTTATCGAATAGATAAATTGTTTCCACTTGTGATTTTTGGAGCATGCATATTGTCGAATAAGCAACTAGTTTTTAATTTGAAATTTGCCTTATGGAATTCTCTGTTCTCAACTTCTCAAGGAACTCTGGAACTGTGCCCTTCACTGGATTTAGAATGTGAAAGTTCACGATCCTCACCAGTAGGCCTATCTCAGTTGTACACAAAAGTTTATATCGCCAACAATGACTACTTAGTAATGCCGGATGTCAAGGTTTCGTTTCAGACCGACCTATTAAGTCATTTGGAATCTGGCATCTGATCAAATATATATACTTTTGATCAACTGAACTTTTTAGGCCATGGATTTCGTCATTGCTTCGCTGGTTACGACTAAATATTTAAAGGGCAATTTCAGTCACTTTCATTTATGTTGGGAAGAATAATATTTATTTCTTAATGTAACTTCAATTTGTCACCAATTAATATAATAGTTTCTTTTTCAGGTGTTTTCTGCTCAGAGCCAGAGTGTTAGAAGCTGTTGATGTCAAGTTATATTATTGAGCAGTACCTTTGATATTGGATGTCATGTGTCATATGAATGTCCATCGTTATTGTTAGATTACCAGTAAGTCAAGTTATTGCAATTTATCTTCAGTAAGTTTTCTAAAATGTGTTTATACAGGTACTCACATTGATTCATTTCTGTGTTGTAGACAGTGAAGTGGTGTGATGACTTCAAAGTAAATTGTTGAGTTGTCTCAATTTCATCAAGTCCGTTCATCACATGGTGATTTTTACTCCACAACAGGTAACTTGTTTTATTCATTGATTCAAGTAAGCTTTCTCAAATGGGTTTCTAAATTCATATTCCATTGTTCATAGATGCCCACTTAAATTATTTTGCTTTATTTCTCAATGTTTGGTTAATTTAATTTTTAAGAAGGATGATGAAGACAATCTTTCAATAAATATTTTGTTACTAACATTGCTTTGAAAAGAATAAATTTAGTAAATTGAATTTTCAGGAAGATAGTTAATTTATGTTTCTTTTCTGATAATTGAATTTAGATTAACATGCTTAATTCGTCTTAATGTATCATTTATCTAGCAACTGTATAATTGATATTTTTCTTATTTAGGTCTTGAAGAACTAAGCTGTTATGTTCTTGAGTAAAATCCACCTCTTCAATTGTAGGGCTGCAGCCAGCATGGCTACATCGTATTTTGCCAATGGTGTGAGTATTTGTGAAACATAAGTGCTTTTCAACACTCCTGATAATTTTTGAATGTCAGGTATCACCAGTGGTGCTGAAAATAAGGAAATCACTGCAACCTTTGCTGCCTGTACAATCCTCAGTTGAGAACGCAATCCGCCCATGGACTCTCATCAATGCTGTACCAAAGATGGTAGAGTTCCTCTGTCATGTGAACAAGTAAGCCAAATGTTTGACTGTTTTCCTGATTTTTCACTAACCATGGTTTTGTAATTCTAGCCCTGACTTGAAATTTGAATCTGCATGGGCTGGCTCTCACCAACATTGCATCAAGAATACTCGACCAAACCAAAGCTGTTGTGAGTGCTGCAGCTGTTGCTGGATTCATTTCTCTGTGCGCTTGCCTCATCAAGTTGGGGATACTTTGGTAAATTTGATTTATTTCTTCATGTGAATTTGAAAATTTTGTAATTTTTTTCTTTTTGTTGTCTTGTTAGGAAACTTTAATGCGTAACCTATCCTGGGGACTTGAGTTACGAGTATTCTCCTCCTACTGTCACTGCAGTTCGGCAATTTCTTCCCGCATTTCAGCTATGCCAAACGCCGAAGAAGAAAAGAGAAGGAGATGTCGACAAAAAAGTGAAAGTGCATGCGCCTGTTTTCCCTCTCCCGTTACACCTCTGAATGACCATCTCATACCTTCCCAAGTACCTTCTCCCGTTTCCCCATTTCCCTAGCCCCGTTTTCCCTCTACCGTTATACCCGTTTCTCCTCCCCCTCCCTCTTATCCCAAAAACTTAGAATAAACGAAATAAACAATACATAAAACAATAAAAATATATGTATTATAATCATTGAATAAATAAAGCGCCGGTGAAATTTTGAAATTTGTTGCTTAAATTTAATTAACAGACCGTCCGGTTCAAGACTTTTCTTTCGTTGCGACCGTGATTCGGTAGATAGCGGGGAGACACTATCTCTTCACACACGGTCGACTTTGATTTCATACGTGGCAGGGTTAAAGGAACCCCCCTGGTCGCCAAATTATTATCTAGAAGTTATTAATTGCTCACACTTGATCAAATAGGATCAGATCTGGACACAATCGTATACTTCGTGAAATGTCAATCAAGACAAGGGGGAGACACAAGCTTGATTGACACTGCCTGGGATTGACAGCGGCCGGGGAGATTACCCGGCCTAAGTAAAAGAGAAAGAGAAGAGTAATGAAATGCGCCACATTACCTAAGTACCATTATCACTTGAGGGACATCCGGGGACATCACCGTTTGACTGGAACACTCCAGTCTCTAAAAAGTCACAATCATTAGTAAGTACCAAAATGGAAATTGTAATAATAAGGTTGAAAAATATCAAATACCTTTTTTTTGTTGAAAAGTTAAGGGGAATCACAGCAACACTACATGGGCATCATCAGGAGATTTCAGGAAACTTTGTTGTATGTCGCCAGTTGTCTTCTTTACTAGTTTCTCCCCTGAAAAATGAAAAATATAGAATCATAAGTACGAAAAAGTTAAGCTACTAGTCAAGTACTATAGGAAAAGAGAAATAAAATCACAGCCATTTTCTGAAGTTAGCAAGTGCCAGCGTTCGGAAAAGAATCTCCACAAAAAGTTCACTTTCGGTTTCTGAATTGGCTAATAATTCAATCAAGATTAAGCTGACGCTGAAAAGAACTTGATTTTCGTGATCCTCGTAAAAAAATGCGGTCGATTTAATACGTCGTTAATTACGACTCTTCTTCGAACATCTATCGCCTGTCTTACTACACAGAATCGTTAAAATAAACTTGAAATTTACGTTATCATTACGTACTGAACTGAACCGATATCGTCCTTCGAATAAGAACTAAGAAAATCAACTAAATCGGTAAATCCATCCATCTTTGAAGCGCCAAAACTGCAGACTTACGGCCCATTCGAATCAACTGATAATCTAACTATCCTGTCTATTCAAATTACCGATGTTTACCTTAAAACGTCTTATTCTCGTCCTCCAACTTCGAATTACAAATCTTCTTCGTACACCTAGCCCCTGTCTTACTACACAGAACCTTCGGCAGCTTACGTCTACCTTCAGTCATCTTATTCATCACCACTTACATGCCATATCAGTCTACGTTACTCAATCCTATACTAGCTCCCAATTGCATAATATCAGAGAATCAATGTCCATCTCTTTACTACAAAGACTTAGCAAGGCCTAACAAAGCTAAATAGGCCCAAAGAACGCTAGGAGAGCAATCACAAAGGATACGATGATAGTCAGAACGAATAGTTATAACATAACGAATAATTATAACATTCGCATCAGATACGCCAAACAGCAACCATAACGAATTCAAGAACAACACCAATGACTTTCCCAAACTTGACAATTTCTTAAATGCACAGCTTTATTCAGTTTCAAAGGAACAAAGAGAAATGTTTAAGCCAAAATTACAATATTTTTCAAGTATTGAATGGTAGGGCTGCTGAAACACATTTTAAATTGTCAAGTAAGGGACTCAATAAATAACTGAAACAACAAGTTTAACTTACTGTTAATCAGCTGTTAACTGCAATGATCTATGTTCACTGAAGACATCGGAATCACTTTGGAATGTTGCTAGGTAGTAGGGCTGGATATTTACAGTGCCATCGTCTGCTGGTCGAAGAAGGAGGAAATTGAAACAGGAACGAAGAACATTGAGCCACTAGTTGATTAAGTAGGCTAATTCTATCAGACCTGGAATTGACAACAGTTATATTTTACACAATATTTTGGATTTCGAGTAGAATTTGGGTAACTGTAGTTATGTAGTAACGCTCTGGGTTAACTTACTTACTAAATTATGGTTGAATTCATCCAGAATTCAACAAATAAATTGAAAAAATAACACAGAGGAAGAAAGAGATTTTTTCCAAAGACAAACAGATGGAACAACGAAGACAACAACAGCGAAGGACATCTAGCGTCAGTGATTAGACACTCATCCTTAAGACTGGATTGCCAATCCAGCAATTCTTTAGACACTAATAAACCTTAAATAGACTCCTTTTTTAAATTTAAATTATGCTTAAATTGGTGGAAACTGTATGGAGAATAAAGTTCACTTTTTACTTTTAGGCAATTAGAAAGCTAAAAATTTACCGGAACTAGACCGGAACTAGACCTATAGCTCCTCAACTATTGAGCTGAGGTCAAAATAACTCACAGATTCGTGATCTCCATCAAATTTCGGATGGATTTGATGTATTTTAAACGAAATCCATGACACGGCCCAAAAAAAAATTTCTCTGAACTATATAGTCCGTCGATTTTCCAGGGTTGTGACGATCGCGATTGTTTGATCGCGCGATCACGACCGCGGTCACTTTTCGGAGATCGCGACAGCGATCGCGATGAATTGAAAAAAACGCGACCGGGACCGGGATCGCATGACTAAAATCTTGCGATCAAATTTGCGATCAATTACCGCCATTTTTGTTGATTTTTTCGAAGTTAAAAATAATTAGTAGAACTGCAAATCAATAATCTCAGTCCCTGAAAGTCTGACAGCTAGTAAAATGAGTTACTCTTTTTTTTATGGTGCGCAATAGATTCAGAGGGGTGTTTTCAGAGGGTGTTTTGACACTGCACTGTTTTGAAAAGTTGAACGCCATCTAGTGGCGATCGCAAAAAAGATCGCGACCGCGACCGCGATCATTAGGTAAAATTGCGATCGCGATAGCGACCGCGCTCCTTTTTTTATTTTTGAACGCGACCGGGATTGCGATCGAAAAAAAAATGATCGGTCACAACCCTGCGATTTTCGACGATTTTCAGGTTTTTTGGATGGAAACGTGAGCTGTACCGCATTCTTCACGAAGATCACGAAAATCTAGTTCATTTTTGCGTCAGCTCAATAGTTTCTTAGCTTTGTGCACATTTAGAAACCGGAAGTAAAGAAAAAACACCATGTGGACAAAATGGTTCGGTTTTTCACAAATCAGAATAATGAGTTTTGTTTCCTAACTAGCAAAAACCAATAACAACAAACCAATTGCTTAAAATTGTTTTCTGTTATTGTTTAAAAAGTAGTTTATGGTTTTGTTAGCTGTATTGCTGGCAAAAAGTATAGACCTATCTTGTCACTTATTTTAATTAATCACAGATGTGACAATGAATTCTGTGAGCTTAAATAAGGTATCCAGTAATTTCAAAGATCAGTGAAGAAGTTGACTTACTGTGGATTGTACACAGGCTGAGCCTTTGAGTTGACTTTGAACTGAATCACAAGGACACTTCTGCTAAATGTAGTTCATAACAAACAACTTGAATCATCCAGAATATTGCCACTAGTAACTAGATTACAATTTTACACTTGTAATATTGAGAGACAATCCTTTAGGCATAAGACTTAGTTTGTTTACTTTTAGTCGATCACAGTGAAAGCAGACGATGGGAACTGTTTTCAATGAGTAGTACCAGACCATCCACCAGATCTGTTTAAATTACTAAAAGCGGCCTTTTTCAAAATTTTCAAGTTTCAATTCAAAAGCTTGCATCAAAAAAATGTTACGCGGCATTACTGGCATGTGTATAATTGTGTTAGAAGGTGTTAAAAACCTTTAATTACATCGTACTTAATAATTTTGACTTGTAAATAGAGTAGGTCGTAGCACGTAGGTAACAAACAAGTTTTCTAGTAAATAAGGGCATGGGTTTCACCCTCATCGGTAAGAATAATAAACCAATTTCAATTTCAATACATGAATTGAAAAATCTTGCATCTCTATTTGTATTCATGTATTCTATTTAGAGTACAAAAAAATTTGGTCTTTCTGAGGATGTTCAATAACGTACACCACAATTATTGATGTCGTTGCTGCAGACAGGAGAAAGGCATTTCCAGACTGTTAGCTAATAAACATCATACACAAAATGCATGTAGTTATTTTTACTCCGAAATTAAAATCAAGTTTAAGGAAATATTACTTATAATCTGTCCGTTCTTTTTTGCGTCAGCTCAATGGTTACTTAATTATGGACACATTTACAACCTGGAAGTAAATAAATAAAAAACACTGTTGATAAAATGGATATCATTTTCGAAAATCTAACAAATGAACTCCCAACTAATGAACATCAATTAGTACGAAAAACGTAGCTGAAAAAAATATCGTTTGGCTGAGACTAACAGAAACTTGAAAATTTGAAAAAGGAGTTGAATGGTTAAAAAGATATTTGATAAACAAAAATAAATAAAGATAAAAACAAATATACCAATTTTCAGTTAAGAGGTAGATTGTTAAAAAAGTGCCAAAATGAGACATAATCAAATAACTCGTATTGCTGGTTATTCTCTTTTATTCGTTGAAAGTTAAAAAAAAAATACGAAGAAATAATTAGCAAAACGATATCTTTCCAGGTTGACTTTAGATCAAGCATAACTTCATTAGGCATTTTCACACCTTCCGCGCCTGATTACCAATTGGGGCTTAGGAACCATGCTTGGCTCTGACTTTCATGGCCTAGTTTAGTTGGCCAACCGCATATAGGACCACTTCAAGTAAGCTTGTTACCTTAAGTCAGAACTCTCTGAACCTTATAACCTCTGGAACGTTTCAATGAGATACCGGTGGCTTGTATGAGGGTCGAACTCATGACCGCCGTGCACTGCGATCTAGCTAGCACTGAGCTCTAGCGCTGAGCTACCAAACCACATTAATAATGGAAAAAATTTGCCTATATAAATGTTAAGAAATCCGACTTCGATGATATTTAATTAAATTAATAAGATACGGATAACGACAAATGATTAAATCACACATTTGAAAGCAATCTTGAAAGGTGTGGACCGTCGTCGATCACCTACTCATTTTACTTCTAACAATTAATGATAATTACTCGAGTTCATTTTTTAAGGAATTTCGTTGCTATTTTACGCAGCCAAATTGATGAAAAATAATAATAATTCTAAACATCCTCGTTATAATTCCTTCACTCTCGTAGCAATATTGAATCTTAAGTCTTAAGACTAGATGATAACAGATTTTTAATTCTACAATGCCGATTTTTCATTCAGGACCAATCCCCTAAATACATATGAAAGCATTTAATCAACCTTAAGTTTGATTAAATAATTATTAAATGCAATAGAGAGAACGAGCGACATCGTAGATATACGGATTCTTTTCTATCATGGGACAAAATAAAATTCAAACGGTTCACTGGAACTTCACAAAACAACAAACCGATCAAAGTAAAAAGATTTTAATCAACTCTTTTTTTATTAAGTACAACTAAAACTACAATAATTCTTATTTTCAGATTTCCAGAATACAATCGGCTACGTGGATGTCAAATCGTCCCCTGTTTACTTTCACGTTTCCGGAGATCAACGACCTACGCTAACGTCAACACTGCTAATAGGACCAATACTACTAATAGGAAGATTTTAATCTTAACAAACTGTATCTAGCCATGTTTTCTAACTAATCTGGTGTCAACTCCCAATTTTTAAGAATCATCACACACATCACGATCCAGAATCCACTGATGGAAACAGAAGAGGTTTTTTGGATAGAAAACCATTGATATAGCAACGCCTTTAAATAAATCGCCACAACTTAATTGTCGATTTAAATAAAAGTAAAAAAAAAAATACAGCAAATACAACGACAGGGCACGAAAATGACAAAATAACTTATGCGAGACGGAATCTATTTCTAGTGTGTGTTACTATTCACGCTATTTAATTTGAGCTTAATTTTCCAACTGCTCGTTCGCTTTAGAGCAAAGTTTTTCATCTATAGCAGAAAATAAAAGTTACCTTTAGACTCGTAAAAGGTTCTCATTGGTGCTGACATCGTCGTCTTTTGGGGACATCCGTGTTTTAGCCGACAGAGATTGAGGAATGAGGATTGACCAATCAAATTAAGTTGATGGTCACACACAAAACTTTCCTGAATAGGACAAACAGGAAAACATTTTCATTTCAATGTGTTTCATTATAATTCATCAACATTAATAATGCATTGAGAGCCTTTAACTGACTCAGGGAAGCTAGCATTTTTTCACTGGTATTTACGAAAACCACAACGGTATGAAATTGCAACGGCAGGACATAAATCTAACTGCGGGGCTAACAATTGAACCATATAGCAACAACATGTAAGGCGAGGAACACAGATTGCCAATAGTAGTAAAATATTGTGCAAGTTTTACCTGTTCGCAAATTGCCAACAAGTCTTAACCGCTAACAACATCTAAGAAAAGAAAACAGAATGTTGAAATAGGTACCGTTCCAGAATTTCAAATAGAACATTTGAACAACTCACAATTTAACAATCTTTACTGCTTTCCTTTTGACGTATCTCCTCTCTGCCAATTTTTTAATTCTTCGATACTTTCAATGGGCCAAACTGTGAGTTCAACTGTAGTCTATGGGTTCACATCTCTAGCAGGATACCGACGACGTTGAGATCAGCAGTAGAAAAGGGGGACAAAGTGAGTGGGCAAATTTTCTTTTGTTGGCTCCATCCAAAAAGGATTCCAACGCGATTTCAGAGCGACCGTTGATGACCTTAAGTTCCTGTGACAAAACAGCAAATTCTTCCTTCTTCCTGAATCGGTAGAAATTTTCTGATGGGTGTCAATTCGTCAAGAAAACTCTGCAACTGTCAGCGACTGACGGATAAAAATGTTAAAAACATGAATGGCAAATGTTTCTACGAGATCGACAGCAAAAAAAAAACAAATAAAATTCTTCCTTGAATAGTGATTACAGACGATAAAATCTATTGCCACGAAAGATGTATATGGTTTAGATAGGTTGCCACCAGAGGGCACAAATTTGTTGGAACTGCACAGTGCACATGCATTAATGAATTTCTGAAATGTTCTTGCTGTTGCTGGAATTTCTTATGTCTAATTGGCAATAAGAAGAATTCAAAAAAAAGGATTTTACTATAAAGAAAAAAACTAATGTTATGATGAAAGAGACTTACAAAACTGCAAGCAAAAATTGTTGTAACGATGAAAATCATTTTTCTCCCATTTGAAGCAGTGGTAGCTTAAGCAACACTATTGGATCTTCCATGTCTGATAAAACTATATTCTGTAGATTGTTGCATTAAATATTATAAGCAAATCCATTTACTTTATCTAAAATATTAAGACTCTCACGAGGTGACATGACATTTGCAGGCATTGCAGCGCAGAAATGAAATCTGAAATGAATTAAGGGGGCGGTGCTACGAATGCAGCGTTGCAACCTTTAAAGAAAAATGATAACTAGTGCGCGACTATAATTTTTAAAAATACCAGAGTGAAAATACAGCAAAAAGGGAATTAAATATTTTAATACGACAGTATTTAGTTATTTCTTTTTTTCTGAAATAATTTTATATTCCACTTCGATGTTGCACGTCAAACAATCCAGAATTTACATTTACATATCAGTGATATGACTGATATCACTCTATCCGCAGATCGATAGTGGACTCAGCCACCGACGTTTCCAAATGTTCCACGAAGAAAACATCCACTTTTCTATTCATTGATTCTCATATCCAAGGCCGTTGCTATAATCTGACGTTAAATAAATAAATAACTATTTTTAGAATTCTTTTTTCTTTTTTTCATTATTTTTCTTCTTGCGCGATTCGATTATTTAGACCAGCCTTTCAAGTTCCTCGTTCTAATCCATGATTTATCAGGTATAAAGCCAGAGTCCGTGACTTTGTGCTCTAAAATGCATAAGTAATTAACTATAGACTCGATGTTTAGACAATTTTTTTGTTCCCTCGTGGTTTAGAAGAATTATTTTGTTTATGAACTGGTCCCTATAGACGGTTTCTAATCAACTGTCAGCTGTCACACTATATATTCCATCATAAAAACGGGTTTCCTTACGAAACAAGGAAAAAATTGATTTTATAGTAATCCATGACCGTGAAAATGTCAAGGAACGTGATAACCATCAGCACATTTAATTCAATTTCCGTATAAGGTTGGCCGTGATCATTGAACAACATACATATCGACCATCTAGCGGATATACCTGTAGGCGGTTTAATAAGATTCTCTCGATAGATAGTATTAGTATCTAAAAATATGCTTCAGTAAATCTAATTTTATAGACAGATATAATTTACTTATATATATACCTCACAGCAGCCGACAGCGTTGTATGTACAATAAACTAACTCCCTCTATATAAAACACACTGATTAAGATAACGTCATGTAATCAATCAGAGTGTGTGACAAGAAAATGCGATTCAAAATTATAAATTAGAGCGCGAAAAGAGATTGCATCAATAAATTGCTGAGCCCCTCTCTTAGTTAAATTAAATAAAAGGAAGAATCTTTTTTGGGAAACCATTAAACGCTTCTCGGTATATATATAAACTATAATCTTATTAATAGTGACAATGATGGAGTGATGGTATAAAGACAACATTTCTTATCAAACAAAAGTGTCGTTCAGGATTTTCACTGAGCCGGACAAGACAGCATATGTGACAGAAAAACAAGATCTTTATTATATGGAAGTAGAAATCTAATGTAATATAGTAAACCTGAAATGACAGAGTGTAGCGAATATATGTAATCTTTATTTTTTGATCATCAAGAAATCCAGAAATACCAGTGTATTTCTTTTTTGTCCCCTACGTTTATTTGTTATTAAATACAGACGATTTTTAATTATATCAAGTCACGATTCCAGGAAAAGGGAAAAGTGAACTAATTAGGAAATTTTTTTTTAGTCCATTTTTCAACGTCGAATACTTCAAATTAACATTCGGAGAATTCTTGTGAACTTCTCAGCACAATAAGTCGAATTGTTATTTTGATATTTAACTAACATGAATTCGTTAGACATAAAAACAAGTGCAGTAAATAACTATATGCACGACGCATTCGTAAACATGAGCCCACGCATATAATAAAAGACTGAATATTATATATTGATTCAATTAGTTGATTTCGTCGTATTATTTTCAATAGCGCTGCCAGCCTCTTACACACACACATTGAATATCTAAATATATTGAGCTGCTGAGCTGTATAGATACCAATCCTTTAAAATAGCCTGAAAAACGTCCCGAGGCATAGAGTTTGTCGATCAATCCTTGTATAAGGAAAAGGCAAGCGCGCGTGGGGGGGTTTCCTATTTCGTTGATGAATTGAACTCATCCGCAGAAACATACTGTATCAGCAGCATTTGGAACTATATGGCAGTAAAGAGACTCTCGCCGTTGCCATGGGATACATTACTCTCTTTGCAACATAGATATATTGCAATTCCTCGAAAACAAACAAACAAGATAACTAATAATATTGTAATATTATAATGTCAGGGAACTTTCAGGATTGGTTTCAACAAAACTCTCGGCTAATAAATATTGATGATAAATATCTCGTCGTTGGGTAAATATAATAAGCCAAAGATAATATCAAAACGTCTACCTTATAATAATAATATTGAAAATTTAAATCTATATATTTTTTTTTTTTTGTTATTTACATCCCTCTGTCGATGTTGTATATACGGACGACACCTGTTGTATATTTCACATGTATGAGATGCATAAGATAAATGCTCCAAGTGTCTGGAAGAGATTGGAATTCAGATAACATTTCTTCTTAAAAAAAAAAAAAAGGGATATATTATTCTTTCGTGTTTTTCACCAATAAAAAAGACCGTTCCATCCATTAAACAGCAAAGAGCCGATGGCATCTTTTTCCTTTCAAAAATTGCGCCATGTATCCCGCATGATTTCGACACGTGCTGCTTTCCAGAATCTACACGGTCAATTTTAATTCCAGTTATTAAACGTCATCATTGGAAATGATGAAAAACAAAGAGGCGGAGCATACGGACATCCGTACATATAAATATTAAATCAATGCAAATGATTCCTCGTCTAAGGTAAAAGGAGAGCATGACTTTCAAAAATATCGTGAAGTTTTTTTTGTTTGTCGCGACGACCGTCAAAACTACAAGAATTATCCGACGACGAGAAACTCAACTTTTGCAGCAGCTGCTGAGCACATAAGGTGAAAAACAGAAATCTGTTATTCTTACTCGCCAAAAGGTGAAATCTCTTTACATCAGCACACAGGAAAAGTTGCTCCTTTCAATTCTCCATCTGTCTCCATCTTCTTTCTCGTCTGTTTATGATTATTTTTCAGGTGGAAAAAGGTTGTTAAAAAAGTTTCGTTTAAATTTTCTTACTGTTGTCGAGCGAAGAATGTCCCAAGGTTGCAACAGCTGCGATTTAAAGAATACAAAATTATATTTCACGGTGTAACTAAACTTTTGTTCGAATCATCTTTGTGTAACATTCGGCAAATGTGCGAGTTTTTTAATTTAAAAGAAAAAAAAAATATTTAAAATGAAAAAAATAAAGTTGGACGGGACTTATCAAAGATTTCAGGAGCGATATGATAAAATAACTCGTTTTTTTTTCTACCGTCCTTCTCAAAATGTGTCACTCTGCAATGAGAAGGAAGTGATGCCACGTAAACTAAATACGAATAAAATTACGCCCAGTCAAACTGAATGGAATAAAACAACCACCCAAGTTGAAAAATTTAACTCGTTTTCTTGTTTTTCCCCCCCCCCCCCCTATTTTGGATGTTTTGTTGGTTCGGAATTCATTAATTTTTTGTGCTGTGTCAAAGTGTCGTATTTCGCCTTGAATAAATAAACAAATGAAAAACAAAAAGAAAAATAGAAACACCATTTTTGCAAAAAACAATTTCGATTTAATATAATAAACGTTAATTTCGTGTTGAATAATAAAACTGTTGTTATGATGTCGATATATAGAAATGAAAACAAGACAACAACAACAGAATTCAGTTATTGTTTTACACCACACAAGTAGAGAAGTAGTACAATTTATACACACACTTCACATTTATATGTATTATCATGGAGCGATTTATAATGGACACACACCGACGAGGCGCCAATTCATAATATTTTTTTTTTGTAAATCAAAAAATTATTTTTATTATAAAAAAAATGAGGGATGGATACACAAAATAAACACGCCTGGCATAATTTTTTTTTTGTAATTATTGTAAAATCATACGAATTAATTATAGAGCACTTCCGGATGAATATATATTTATATGTATACATATAATTAAAGGTCGTCGTGTGTGTGTGTGTGTGTAGGTATTTAGAAAATAGGAGAAAGCAGCGCCGTAAACAACACACAACACACCAAAAGGCAAAAAATTGTTTTGTTTTTTTTATCTCTTAAATCAAATTTTCGATGGAAAAAATCGTTTTTTTTATCAAAAAATCTAAATTTTTTTTTAAAAGACAAATTCAAAGGCAACGTCTCTTAAAACAGAAACAAACCTCTCGAAATTTGGGGGGGGGGCAAAAAAAAACAATTCGATTTTTCTAAATGTTTTTCTTTTTTATGCACAAAAGTCCAAATAGAAACAAAAAACGTGACACAATAGAAGATGAAGGAGAGGTTATATAATATGACCACAATATTTTTTTTTTTTTAAAGGGGGAAAAAAAATTGAGAAATAATTGTATATGACGTGGTTTAAGATTTAAAGGGACATTGTCAAAATTAAAGACGGAATAATTAATCAACCGGACAGAAAAAAAAAATTCCCCTTCCCTTTGTGTGTGTGTGTGTGTGTGTGTGTGGATTCGAAAAATGGGTGAGGAAAATGGCATTCACAGATTTGACGTCGAAAGAAAAGGAAACAAAACAACTGGACAGGTAAAAGAGAAGAAAACAAAATTCAAACAAATGATTGTTATGTTACACAACAAAACAAAAGAAGGGGAGAGATATAACATACACAACGTAGCACGGCAAGATTGGTGAATAACGATGAACGATATATGTTTGATGCGCGTTTTCCATATCCACGATATTAATTTTTTTTTTGTAAATTTATTTTCCTTTTTTTTCGTGTAGAAAAATATAAAAATGGTCCACACTCGTAACCACGAATGTCTCTTTAAATTTTTTTTTGTCTTTTTTTTTTAGAGTTGACTTTCAAAAGTTTCAACAGAGAAAAATCGCAAACCAAAAAAAAAAAAAAGTCATCCGAAATATTTTTCTTTTTAGTCAATCGCTCGATGGATCGATACTCTTTCTCTCTTGGCCTTGGTATTTTTTGTTTCTCTCTCTCTCTCTCTCTCTCTCTTTAGCGCCATTTTTAAATCATAAATTACCAAGATTCATCTCTGTACAACATCGGATAAATATTTTTTTTTTAAACAAAAATTCCTTTTTTTGGATTGATTTCGTGCAAAATAAAAATTTAAAGATTCACAACCCCTTTGCTTTTGAATTGTCCGTTTTCCAATCAAAGTCAAAATGTTTTCGGCTGTCATGACGGCCCACATTTTTCACAACCCAGAAAAAAAGAAAAAAATATTTTCGCGTTAACACATAATTAAAAAATGGATCCCCCCCCCTTTTGTTTAAAAAAAGATTTCACACTCGAAAACGACGCGCCAAGAGAGATGCGCTTCTCTCTCAGGTACTGAATTGTTTTGTTTTCCTTCTCTTTCATTAAAAACAAAAAAAACAGGAAATAATCGATCGCATCCTCCCAAAGGATTTCATTAAAAAATGAAAATCCTTGCCCAATCCCTTCGCCCCTGAAAACAATTGAAGAGAGAGAGAGAGATCTCAAGGGCAAAAACAAAAAAAAGTCTCAATGTGAATAATATATAAATGTATATAGGGAGGAGGAGGAGGAGGATTGTGTGCGTTAATATTATTTCCGTTTGTTTGTTTGTTTTTCTCTTGTGCGGGATTTGAAGTGAGAAAGAAGGATTGAAGTAAGAGAGAGATCCGTTTTTTCACGAATGAACGTCCCATATTTCGGCGAGGAAGGGCGGCAGTTTCTTGTTTTTGAGCTTGAGAGAAAAGCACATTTCAGAGTTGAGGTTGCCGAGCGTGCGCAACTCGGTTAGCACCGACAAGAGTTTGGCGAATTCCGTCATTGGCCGCACCCGATGGTTCATCACGTAAGCTTGCAACGCCTCGAGGTAAATCTCTTGAATCTTTTCCACTTTTCTGGCTTCCACCAATCCCGGTCGTTCTAATTATTTTTCCACATCAAAATTAACAATTTGGACAATTTGGATGCATTTGAAAATTAAATTTAAAAACAAAAGGGAAAAAAGAGGAAAACAAAAACTCACCAGAAAAGATGACGATGGCCGTTAGTAGGGCGTATTCGGCATTGTCCACTTTCATTTGTGACATGCTCTTGCCGAAACGGAAAAGAGGATCGGCCGTGTCACCCACACCCGCCATGTTGTACGATTCTCGGGTGTAGGGCAAATTATTAGCAAAGACAATCGAGTCCGTGTTGGCGTCGTAGCGGCGGGCGCAGCGCAACATCATCACCTCGCTGGAACAAGCTTTGAGCAACGTGATCTGATCCTCACGCAGTAAAGTGTCGAATCCCGGCAAACGTTTCGAAAATTCGACAGTCAATTGAACGGTCAGGATCGTCATTTCCGTTATGTGTTTGAATTTGGCATCGGCGTCCGATTCGTGAATACCCGACGTCTTTTATTAGTTTCGAAATTAATTTTAATTTAAAATTACAAATTTTTTTTTAAACATTAAAATCAAAGACTTGATGTTACGTACCGAAATCTTTCTCAAATCTTCTTCAGATGGTTGATCGAATTCTTCTTGAAAATAAACGAGCCGATTGATAAGCTCCTCCTGTTCGGGACTGAGAGGTTTGACAGCCAATCCGTTGCTCACACCACCGTTGGCAACGCCGCAAACGACCATCGGTTTCTCGTCCAACACCTGTGTGACCACGCCCACAATGCATTTTTCTCTAAATTATTTCTCCTTTTTTTTAAAAAAAATTTAAAACAAGTGTAGGGAATGTTACGTGAATGTGTTGCTGTTGTTGTAGCTGCTGCTGCTGCTGTTGTTGTTGCTGTTGCAATTGTTGTTGTTGCTGCTGTTGTTGGTGATGGTGGATGGCCTTGATTTCAGTGTCTTTCATGTCGGGCGATCCTAAAGAACTGGAATTGGGCCGGTCTTTTTCCTTTTGGGCTTTTTTGGCCTCCCTTTTGACGGCGCATTGGTACTCGGGCACGACACCTGCAATCACCCACCCAGAAAAAAAAAAACGACAACAACAAAACGTTCATCATTAAAGTAATTTAAAAAAAAAAACCCGTGAAACAATTTTGTATTCCCCGCACAAAAACCCGTTTGCAATTCAAGTTTGCCCATTAGATAACGAATGGAAATTCTAGTTGAAAGTGAGTCGTCGTCCGTTTGCCTAATTAGAATTGAAGATAAAAAAAAAAAAGAGAGAGACGGAATCGAAACCGGATGTCTGGTCCGATCGAAAAACCCATCTCTGATTATAACACACGCTTTTCTATCTACTGACTGACTGACTGTCTCATCATTCAACACCGCCAACGGCTATTACACGTTCTCCATTGCAAATATTTATAAGTAAGTAGAGAGTGTGGGAACACGTCGACATCTAATAACATCTCATCCCACCAATTCAATAAAAAATAGGAATTGAAAATGGATGCCCTCCCAACCGACTCTGAAAATAAAATAAAATAAAAGAAGGAAAAATGACTTACATTCTGGTCGCATGCCGACCGTCAGGCACTTTTTCAATCGACATTCTTGACATTTTCGTCTCATGTACATGTCAATGTCGCATCCATTGCCGTACTTGCACTGGTAAACTGCATTTTTCGTTATACTCCGCCGGAAGAATCCTGTTTGATTTTGATTTATATAATTTTAAACATTTATGAAATGATTCAAATGAAATGAAATATATGCTGCTGTTTACCTTTGCATCCTTCACAGGTGAGGGCGTTGTAATGATAACCGGAAGCTCGATCACCGCAAACCAGACACAATTCTTCCTGTTGTCGCGGTACGGGACCTTTTTTCTTCTTGGCATCGGCAAAACTGTCAACCGAATAACCACCGCCGCCATTGACACTACCCGGAGGCGACAAATCTTCTCGACCTTTTTATTTTTTGAAAAAATAAAAAAAAAATAAAAATAATAAAAAATTTGCAAATGAATACAAATGAAAAACATCTGTGGTGTCGAATGAAATCAACATGTCTATATACTTTTTTTGAAAATAAAAAAAAAATTGAAACCAAAAATGAGTCATAAAATAAGAGGGTTAAAAAAAAAAAAAAAAAAAAACATTTTTCAAAAAATATTTCTTCTTCCAAGAAATGATACACATTTTTTCTTTCTTTTTGTATCTAAGCTCAACAAAAGAACATTCAGAGGACACGCAAGGACATGTTTTTAGTCCCACAAGACTTTAAGAGGGGGGAAGTATATTTTAAAAAAAAAAAATAATTCCAGGGCAACGATTTTCTGCGGAATATATTTTTTTTTTTTAAATATATTTTCTGTGATGCCGCACCCGCTAGGGGATAACCTTTTTCTGATTTAAAACAAAAAACAAAAAATCCCTTTTCCTTCTCACAGGTAGCAACTGACGCGACGAGAAGAAAAAGCTTTCAAAGAAAGAAAAAATAAAAGAACTAGAGGAGGAGGAGGTAAGGAAGGCATATGTGTTGTGGAATGTCGTCATCAAACGAAAAAAAAGAAAAACCACACGATTGAATGTGGTTTTTTGTTCACTGCTGCTTGCCGATTGCTATAGACGGTTGGTTAATCGACTGAAAGAGAAGGTGGAATGAAGGTGACGTCGACCTTGAAAAAAAAAGCGCCGCGACGCCATACACACACACACACACCAATTCTTTCGGGTGGAGTTTCTTAGACGACGCCCTTTCATAACACAAAAGAAAAAAATGATGACAAATCAAATAGAAAAAAAAACCTGAAGTTGACGATGTGTCAGAGGATCGTCTACCGGGCGGTACGGCTGGACTGTGACCAGTCGACGATTGTGGACTAACAGACGGTCCATTAATGTCCAAATCCCAAAGATCTAAATCGACTTCACCAATGTCTGACGAAGGTAACGAATGTTCATCAGACGGACTTCCGCCATTGTTAAGTTGCTGTTGGTGGTGGTGTAAACCGGTCAAAACGACGGTGGTCGTCGTCGTCGTTGTAGGACCACCACCGGAAAAAGATGGTGGAGGTTGCATCAAACCGGTTGATTGATTTCCGTGTTGATGATGATGATGTTGAAGATTTAAATGATGATGGCCATTGGCCGTTGTCGTGCTAACAGCGTTACTACGCATCACTTGACCGGGTAGAGTGTAACTGGCCAACATTTTATTCGCACCGCGAGTCACGTGACCGTACGGATACTTGAGCTGTTGTTGGTGGTGTTGTTGTTGAACGCGATTGTTGTTGTTGTTGTTTGACCAGGAAGACGGAGAAGATGATGTGGTCATCGGCACGGATGATGACGAACTAACTTCACCATGATCGCCCATGGTCATTTTTGTCAATCAATTCAACTTTTTAATGGATGGGCTAATTGTTGAAACAAGAAAATGTCCCGACTTTACTTTATTTTTATTTATTTTTTAATGAGCTGTTTTTCTATCTACTTTTTGATGATGATGATGGTTATCACGGTCTTTGCCCCAAGTCGAGCCACAACATGACGGAATAAATTTTGAGAATGAAAAGAAAATGGATCTCTAACAAGTAGAGATTCACACTTGATCGTTGATGTCAAGGACGTCGGATTTTTCGCCTTTTTTTTTTCGTAACAAGATACTCCGCCAAGGTTGTCCCTGGCCACTAACACGAATTTCTTTTGCCACCGACGGATCTTTTTTCGCCAATTTGGATGGTGGTGGCGAGCTAATGAACACAGTCGTCAGCGTTAGGAATCAATTTTCACTTTCGCTCTCAGATTTTTTCTTTTTAGAAGAGAAGAAAAAAACAAAACAAAATTTGTTTCTATATCACCTAGCACCACTACACAAAAGGCACAACCAAACTGGTTGACGTCGCAAAACCGACTGCTGAAATCAAACAATTCTCTCAACTGCCTCCTCTCTCACTCTCTCTTTTTTCTTTTCTTTTCTTTTTTTTTATATTATTTTTCCAACGAAAGAGAAAAGAAGAAGAAGAAGAAAAACAGAGGAGTTTGTGTGTGTGTTGGAGGGGTGGTGATCAAAATTGAAACTCCGCCTCCCTTTTTTTGTCCACCATATTTAATGGGGTTCGGCAACTCTCTGTAAGAGGAAAATAACCCCCCCCTCCTAAAATTGGGATACCTGAAAAAAGTGGGGCGGAGTTTCGTGAGTCGCACAAGTCACGTGTGTGTGTTTCATCCTTTTTGGCATTGAAAAATATAAAAATATAACTAAAAAAAAGAGCTTCCATAGTTGCCAGAAGCTCTTTCAATAAATCTGTTGAATTATTTCACACACACACAAAACCCCCAAAAAATGAGGAAAAGAACAAAAAAAAAAGTTCTTTTTATTTGACAAGACGCTCAAGGGCATTCGAGGTGTGCAAGACGAGAGCCTCGAGCTCAAATCAACACAGGTAAAGGTGGATACTACCCACTCAAATAGAAAGAAGAAGAAGAAGAAGAAGAAGAAGAAGAAGAAAAAGAAAATGATGAAAAGGAAGAGTGATCTAAAAGACGAAGATTTTTTTTTTCAAGGATGCCCTCAGGACAGATATGAAGGCCATACACAGGTAAAAACAACAACCAATTTTTCCCTTTGGAGAGGGTGGGAAAAGATGCCATTGCTGGCCATCTCCATGTGTGTGTGTGTGTGTTAACACAGAGACACACAGAGAAAAAAAAAAAAAAAGTCATCGAACCCCCCCCCCCCTTCAAATCAACAATAAAATATAACATTTGTTTTTATGTGTTTCTAGCCTACAGGCCTACGCCTTGAGGCGCATTGGCTATAGAGCCATCTGTTGTTGTTTTATTCAGGTGGGAAAAACCCGCCCCCCTTCCAACGACACACCAATAACAAAAAAAACGCAGCGACAGAAAAAGTGACAGCGACGCACTGATACAAGTCCAACTGATTGCATCATTCATCACAAGAAATAAATAATTCCGATTTAAAAAAAAAAAAAAAAACGAATAAATAGTAGAGCACCTTTTGATCGGGTCATTGCACTCGGAAAGAAGGGAAAAGGAAATCATTTGAATAAATGTGAATGTGATAAATGTGATTTTATGACGTCATCTTCTTCTGTCATGTCAAGGGGAGAGAGACCGTGAATTGCGTTTTCTTCTTCTTCTTCTTTTTTTTTACAGTAACAGGTGCGCAAACAGACGCCTTTAAGCAAAAGGCCTGGAAAACCGAATGTGTGTGGGTCTTTTTTCTTTTCTTACAAGGACACTCACGACAATTAAAGTCCAACGACGACCACCACCACCACGTTAGGTAAAAGAAAAAAAGAAAACCAAAATCAGACAAATTGTGTGAGTTTGTTTTTTTTTGTCTGATTTTTGAAGGTGAATTTCATCATCATTCAAACGTGAACAGATTACTACACGTCTTGTATAATATAATAATATTTAAAAAAGAATTAAGAGACGAATGTCTGTCATTTGAACGAAGAGAATTTCACCCTTCACGCAGAGTTGATTTTTTGAACGAGAAACGCAGCAGCGCCGCGACGCCATTACATAATAATAAGACAAAATTCCAATTCTTTTTTCCATTTTCTTTTTCAAGGACACGTTAACAGACGGAGCAAAACAACTTTTTTTTTTTTTTTGAGACGAAAATTTATATATTGTGGCTCCTATAAATAAATACCAACTTGCCATTTATTCCCCATCTCACTTGATTAGCTAAGCGCGTCGTTACACATCGACAGAAAATGAAAATTCCTCAACATCTTCTCATCATCGAAATCCTTCGAATTTCTTAAGTCACATTTTTTTTTTCTCTCTGTTTTTCTCTTTTTTAAAAACGTTCCCGGCAAATTTACTACAGAAACCCCAAAAAATTAAAACAAGTAAAAGTAAATGGTTCCAAGGTTTTTTCTTAGGGGAGAAAAAATGTCGATCGTGAATTCGGTCACGGATCTGTGGATCAAAAGTCAATGTCCCGCGTTTCAAAAAAAATATAAAAAAAAAGTTCTCAAAGTCATTCCCAAGAGAAGAAGAAGAGGTTTCTCATTCTTCACTGGAGCGTGATCCTATTGAATAGCAATCAAAATAAAATAGCCTCCAATTCAAATTGAATTAAATAAATTTTAAAATTAAATTAAGATTTTTTTAAATTTTGTTATTGATGCGGGACGTTTCAAAAGGATTGCCATCCAGGGGATATATATAACAACATAGGAATTTTTATTATTATTATATTTTTGTTTTTTCACGATGAAAAAAAAATTACCTTTCGGCAAGGTGAACGAACCACCACCAACCACCCCCTTCACACAAAGTCTATCCTAGTTTTTTGTGTGTGTGTGTGTGTGTGTGTGTGTGTTGTTTCTTTCCGGCTTTCAAGCGGAACGAAATGACGTTCACTCGATCCTTTAAAAAAAAAAGAGTTTTTGTTTTCATTTTAACGATCCAACGCAACGTTCTGTCTGTCTGTGTGGCTCAATCATAACAACAACACATACTCGTTGTTTTCGTCTAATGTTTGTTAAATGTTTTTCCTTCTAAAATATCATAAAAAGTCATAGTATCGACCTTGCATTTTTTTTTTTGTTTTGGTTGTTATTTCGGATGGAACTCTCTGATTTGTTGTCTTCCCCTATCTTCTTCTTCCTCTTCAATGTTTGTTCCACCTGTTTCCCGTCTCTTTGCGCCAACAACAATGGCGCAATTTTCAAGGGCGTGTCTCTCTCTCTCTCTCTGCCTATTTGGCCGCCCGCATATCCTCCTATTCCACGTTGAATATAGCCGTCAACAAACATATTACGTCGTCGTCGTTCGTCGCTTGACGACAAGAAATCAAACGACAGTAGAAAAAAAGAGCAGGAAAAAAAAACTGGTTACCGATAGCTATCGGCTAGAAAGGCCTAGAAAATAAAATAAAAATAAAACCAGGTAAAAAAAACCCTAGGGATAATTTTCCCTCGACGAAATAAACCCCCTCCATTTTTTGGGAAGGAGGGTAACAAACTTTTTTACGGTTGGGATAGGTCTTGTTTTGATTTTCTGAAATTGATAAAGACAATTGATTGGCATCGATAAGAAAAAACCATTTTTTAAAAAATAGCTGAAGGGGATTTTTAATTTAATTGTTTATTTGACAAATCTAATCAAGACCGATCAAGACGTAATAACCTGGCTATTAAGGACTTAACTAAAAATAACTTTTGTCGATTAAAAGAAAAGAAGAAGAAGAAAAAAAAAACACCTGCTGTTGGTTGGTTGGTTGGTTGGAATTAAAAAAAAAATGATTTTCATTCAAGTGCGTTGAATGTAAGAGAGACAAGGACGGCAGAATTTTCAGTGGGACGATGCGGTCAACTATATACACTACACGAACAAACGAATCAAATATATAACCACGACCTTGGCCGCTTTGAGAAAATAGAATTTCACTTTCTCTCTCTGTTGGTTCTCTTAGAATATCCCATTATCGTCTCGTGATGATGATACCGTCAAATATTATTTCCCTTTTTTTTTCTTAAATGTAGAACCCAAAAAACTAGATTAGATATACAAGTCTCGATGATACATAAAAAATTCGACAAGTAAAAATTTTTGATGAAAACAAGCAAAAAAAAAACAAAACAACAGAAGATGATGATGATGGTGGTGGTGGTTATAAGTAAAAGGGGGATAATTAACCTTCGGACGTCCTTGGTATGTAACGTGCGGGAAGATAAGAAGAAACCAAAAAAAAAAAGACGTATTTTTTTTTCTTTTAATGTTTTTAAGTCTCCCATTATAAATTAGAATTTCAGGTTTGTTCTTTTTTTTTTAACGACATTTTCCAAGTGAATTGGTTTTTGGTAGAAGGCGCCCAATCACGGCATCTGTCGCGTATACTCGTTTTGTAAAAACATTATGACTATGTAATATAATAATGATGTGTCTTTTTTTTATTCATTTTCGGGATAAAATGGCCGTCGACCAACAGAAGAAAAAAAATCTCTTCGACTCAGTGCAGAGCAATTGAATTCGTAAGTCACGAAACTGTGAGCGCAAGAAGACAAATATAAACATTCGTGAGCGGTGATGGTGGCGCCGTCATCTTTTTTTTTACTTCACCCACTTCACAATAAACGACCGTGACCGTCAACTTTCTCTTAACAATTCACGTTTTTTTGTTGAAATTTTTTGGGGATTTTTTTTTCTTAAAATTACGCGCGCTCTTATTTAAATCAGGTTCCAACGAAATAATTACTGGGGTTATTTGATCTAATAAAAATTAAAAAAAAATGATTTTTTTTTTTTTTAAATCAAATTTTACGGAAAAATTATTCGCTTAGAAACAAAAATTGAAAATTGAAGTTTTTTTTTAAGTTGAGCGCAACAGGTGCGCGCGGGATTCTTTTCCTTGCGGGAGTTAAAATTTTTTTTTTCTTTTCATTTCTTCACGTTGCCCAGCGGGATATACTCGTCTTTCATCCGCCATAATGTCTACTCGAGAGTAAAGAAATACACCGACGACGACAGATGGTCCACCAAACGAGCGGCCACACAAAAAAAAAAATTTATTTATTTTCATTATACTAAAAATAGATCCGGCTCTTTTTATTATACAAGAAAAAAGAAAAAAGGTAAATTTAATTCGATTTAAATTTAGTTTTCAAAAACGTCAATAAGGCGCAGACAATTATTAAAAATTTTCCTTTTTTATGTGTGTGTGTGTGTAAATTCGAACAATAATATGAAAAGAAACTTGACAGGAAATTCGGTCGTGACACGTATTTTTATTTTTTTTTTCTCTCTCTTTCTCCCTCTTATTGTCGGGATTATATTAATAGAGAAGGAAGGGGGGGGGGAGAAAAAGTTGCGTGCGTGTCGTGACTTCCATTGTTGTGGGTGCAACTCTGCGACCGACAGGAAAAAGAAGTAAGGAAATCGCGACTGCGTGCCTTTTACTTATTCTTATTATTATTATGTGGACCCTACTTTTTTTTTAAAAAGGGCTTTTCTTCGGGAGAATATCAAATGGATGTAATCATTTGATAATCGTTCTATCCACAACAACGACGACGTTTTTTTTTTTAAACAAAATTTAAGGAAATAAAATGTGTGTTCTACCGCAGGGTCAATTGCATCATTTCAAATAGTCAAAAATTCAAAAAGAAAAGTTGATCGACATATATTTTTTTTTTCGTCCTCTCCCGCCATCTGTGGATTAAAAATACAACTGGACATCTAAACAAATAAAATCGTGATTTAGCCCTCGGGGCGTTAATGGCCCAACTCAAGGTTATTTTTAAAAAAAGAAGAAAATTTATATATAAAACGAGAGAGAGAGTCACAATTGTTGAAAATGAAACAAATAATAATAATAAGACATAAAATTTCATAATTGAACGCTCCAGGAAATGAATTAAATAAAGTTTAATCAGAAAAATCGTGACTCCCGAACGACTTGCTCCATTCCTCTTCATTTTTTTTTTTTTTTTTTTTTGTAACAAATAGTAATTTCGAAAGGAAAAAAAAAACTGCCGGCAGGAATCTTTAGTGGCGCATCGCCGTGTAACGAGAAAGTGTAACCCGACTAGTTTTTTACAATTTTGTTTTTTTTTCTATTTTTAGTAAATGAAACAAACGATCTCGCCCTACTTATTTCTACAAAAAAAAAATGAACTCGTTGATTTTCTATTCCTTTTTGGGGGTTTTCCTCGTCATCTGTTTGACACCCCCTCTTCCCAAAATAGGAAAAACAGATTTTTTTTTTTGATTTCATAAAAATATTCGACGTTTCTATTCTTTTCTTATATCGCTCGCACTTTTTCTGGTTGGCCAAAGAGAATAAAAAAAAAAAAAGGGGACGGCGCGACGTTTGAATGCGCAAAGGATATCGAGGTCGATCCGTTGTTGTGTCGCAGGTGAAACACGGAACAAACAAAACAAAACAAAACAAATAGACAAACGAAATAATATAACCCTGGAGCGAAGGTGAACGCGTCAAGATTGAAAACGGCGATGACATTGCGCCATGCCAAATTTTTTTTTTTCTTTCTTTTCATGGCGTGAGTCTCTCCCGATCCGTGAATTTAAAAAAAAACAAACAAAAACAAAACAAACGGACCGGTTCACATTTTAAAAAAAAGGGAAAAACTTTCTAACTTTTATACAAAAGCACATTTTTGTTTTCATCAAGACAAGAAATATCAAGGCTACATCTTTGTTAATATGCAATTCTCTTATCGTTTGCATCTGTTGTTAGATCGTCGATTTTTTTTCGAAGAAATGTGTGTCCGCTGGCCTTTTTTTTTCCCGTCGATTTCATTGTCCGACCGCTAGATGTCGCTGAGCACAACTCGACAAAAGAATATAATAATATAATCGAATATATCAAATCAAATCGAAATGAATAAAAAGAAATGCAGAGAAAGAACATTTCCCTTAATCTAATAATTGACTGAGTTCTCTCTCTCTCTCTCTCTATCCGGACGTGGTGGTATTATAAGAAAAAGAGCCCCAACAACAACCCAACGTACACGGGAAAATAAGAAGAAAGAAAAATAAGATCCGGTTTACATGTGTGTCGATATTCTTTCCTCTCTCCTCCCTTCTAACCGTCTCGGCACGTGATCGTGACCCCCAATTGAGGCTTTACCGACACACACACACACACACGAAAGTGTGTTACAAAGACGGAGACGGGAATCCTTAGATATAGAGAGAGGGAAAAAAAAAGGAGCGCGGGATCGATCGTTTTCATCAAAGGAGAGAGCAATGGACTCGGACCGGATGGTTTCCCCCCCAAATGGAATTTACTTAAAAATCGTCTAGTTATGTACCGCTACCATTAGAAAATAGAATAATGAACTGACCTAATTTACTTCCGCCACCTCCGCCAGGACTGAACGGCGGCTCGTAACTGCCCGTCGACATGGGAGACGGTGAATAACCGTTGGACGATGAAATGACCGAAGACGGTAACGTCGTGGAACTTCGTTGCTGTTGTTGTTGTTGATGAAGTTGTTGTTGTTGTTGTTGTACGTCGAGGAGAAGAGCCTCTGATGCTCCTCTCATGGACATGGAAGAGCTGCTGGCCGGCGGTGGAGGTGACATGGAATCGACCGACATTTGACCAGGTGACGGTAACCATTCCTCCATGGCGCTGTTGCTGCTGTTGTTGTTGTTGTTGATGATGATGTGGTTGTGTCGGGATCGTTTCAACGGACTCGGCGAATGGACGACGCTAGTGGACGACGCCGCCAACGAGATAGGCGTCGTCGATCCACCGCCGTAAAACGAGTGATGATGCGGATGATGGTGATGCGAAGACGACGGAGATGATGAATGGAGCAACGACATGGAGATCGGGTGCATTGCGGCAGATGGCGACGTCGGCGATGGTGAACTACCCAACGGACTGCTGCCTCCCCTATAAAATCAAAAATTTGGAAATTTAGAAAAATAATTTCATAATATTCGAAAAATGAGTTCGAAAGGATCGGCTGTTGTTGTTGTTGTAAAAAGAAAAAAGCGCATGCGGATTTGGATTTGGATGAGGGGGGGCAACACCAGGGACACGCGGCCAGTTATTTCAGATTTTTACCCGGTACTGATGCGTGAACGTGATCGACGGATCGAACTAGCCGAGGACGGAGAAGGAGAAGAACAAGAAGAAGAATTGTGTTGTTGTTGTTGTTGTATGGACGAATTGGGAGAGTCTACGGAACTGCGCGGCTCCGTTTTGATGATGGTGGCCACCGATAAAACAGACGATGCCAAACGAATTCTTTGCTGTTGTTGTTGTTGTTGAGGCTCGGAACCACTAATCACAACACCTTCCATACTGTTGAGACGATTACGTGAAGCCGGTCGATAAAACACGCGTCCAGCCGCTGACGAAACTGTTGACGAACGTTCCAGCTGTTCCACTTCCATTTTTTTTCTGTCGTTACCCTCCCAAAACCAACAATTAACAACAACAACCCGCCCGGCAACGTCACCACTTTGTGAGAGCCAAACTAATCAACAACAACAAAGAAAGAAATAGACGAAGAAGAAGAAGATTGGCGTTGAAAAACTTGTTAACACCTGCAAAATAAATAGAAAAAAAATAAAATAAAATAAAATAAAAATTGTCATTGAAATTTTTTTGAAAAAATATTATATCAATTTTGATGACACACACACACACAAAAAAAAACTATCAAATGCGTCAGCAAATTTCTGTGTGTGAGAGAGAGAGAGACAGACGAAATGACCTGGCGTGTGACCTAACAACATCCTGTGCGAGGATCAGATCAAGGACTCTGGAACTTTTTCTTTTATTTGATATGAAATTTTTAAAAAAGGGGTTACATCTCGTACAATGTCAAGGAGCGTGATTTCACGGGATTTCGAAAAATAAAGGGGTGGAAAATCACAAAGGACACATCACCTACTACCACCACCAGAAAAACGAGTTTCTCTCTCTCCCCCCCCTTCCATCTTGGTATTTCGTTCGTTCGTTCGTGAGTTGGAGATGAATTTGATAAAAAAAAGAAACAACAACTGTGCACACAAGTTTTTAGAGAGAGACGAGGAAAATGGAAGAAAAAACCTTGAAACTGGTTGGAGAGGGGGAAAGAAATAACACACACACACACACACCAACACCAACACCAAAGTTGAATGCAAATCAAGTTCTCCTTTTTCTTTCTTTCTTTAATAAACATCCAGTAAACCTTGAGGGCATCTAAAAAAAAAAGGCAGTTTTTTACCTTTTGGTTTTTTTTTTCTCTCTCTGTAGTCTCACACACAATCAATATACCGTATGTACAATGCAGCATTTGATATCAAGAGAGAAAAAGTTATTAATTCGCCCAGATTATTCATATGGGGGTCCTCAGTTCTCGAGTTATTCAATCTGACAGGATGAAACTCGAGATTCTATTCTTATTTGTGGCTACCGAAATCAAGTCAACTGACGAAAAAACATGAGAAATTGAGTTGGGGATTTTATAAAAACATCTCCGATGACTTATGTATTACGAGATGATGATGAATTTTGTCTTGTTCAATCACGGAAAAACAAAAACAAAACGTTGGCTCGACATTGTTCTTTCTACCTAAATTGAAAACAAAATGTCAACGAGAGAATATCCGGCGGATGTGATCGTTGTTACAATTCCAATTGGAACTTGCGTACGCACCTGTTCCAAGAAAAAACCTTTTCGTGATATAACAATTGAACCAGTCGGTGGTTATGCGTCATAATAATATTTTTTTTTTTCGTTCCACTAATGATTTCCCAATAAATAGAGTCCACCCCCGCGCCCTAAGAAGAAAAGACACTTTTTTTCTATCTGAAAATGACGTCACGCTTTCGAAATGTTGGCGGTTTTATTATTTCAAAAAAAAAAAAAAAAGAATTAAAATCACGTGACCGATAGAAAGTAGAGGATTGACCCACCGCCGCCCCATCAAGGTCGCAAATCCTTTTTTTTTTGTTCCCACCAATTTGATTTGTTGGAAATAAGGTCATGTAAAGTTGAATGGTCTCGTCCCCCCCCCCCCCACTCCACCCGTATATAGTGCAAACACAGACGGGGCCCAGGTAAATTAGGTCTGTCTAGGCCAATCAACCCCAACAGGTGGTGCAGCTGTCGGGTTTATCATCAAATTGGCAACATCTTTCTCGATCCAATCGATGGGAAATTTTGTTTTTTTTTTCAAATGAGGGCACAAACTTGTCATCCTCCCGCCCCCCCCCCCCACCCAAGTCAGACACATTTTGATTATTTACAACGTGACAAAGACAGATGAGTTTATGCATAATAGCGTGAATGTGCGCAGAGAGAGAGAGAGAGAAAGAAAGAAAAGGGTGGGCGCCCTGATCGTTCAAGGTAAACGAGTCTCCGACTTTCACGCTCTGATGGTAGCGAAATGGCGGTAAAGTCGACGAAATAAATAAATAAAAAAAACAACACGAAAATAATCTAAAGGGATGGAAATCCAAGGACAAAACTATTTCATCGTCAACCATAAATGGCAAATCGAGCAGAAGCAAACGGAATATATCCCGCCCAGCCCTCCAGTCACGTTTTTCTTTTTTTTATAAAAAAATATATCAAACAAAATGGAATTGTCGAGAAAATGTCAATTTATCAAATCCAAAAAAAAAAAAAAAAATACTAAACAAATCCTTGGAAGGATCGAATCCCCCATCACCACCACTACTATCATTTCTCTCTCTCTCCTTTCTTTTTAGGTCATCTAACGCCTTTAGCTTTTCTTTTTTTTTTTCGCTTTGCACTTTCCATGGCCGCCTTTCTCATCAGACAGTGGCAGCATATTATTTTTACCTGTACACACACACAAAAAGTGAACGAACAACAGCAACAGCGGCCAGTTGACGAGTTGACAAATGTCTATCCAAATGAATGTTGCACGCACACACACAGACACTCACCACGTTTGATTCTGTTATATCCAAATTGAATTGTCTTTTTGTTAAATAAAGAAACGCATCTACCAACTCGTCCAGCGTCTGTACACACACTAAATACGTGTGCGTGTGTGTTTGCCACCTTCCCACCAGTCGCAAAGGTGCGCCCTCCCTCCCTCCTCCTCCTTGTGTTATTGTAACCTTCTCCTCTACAAGAAGAAGAAGAAGAAGAAGAAGAAGAAAAAGAGAGAGCTCAACACACACACGAGGAGGAGAAGAACGAATAGAAAGAAGTAGAAGAAAGAAAGAAAAATTCTTTATTTTTTTTTTTTATTACATGATTATGGGCAACCGTTCGTGTAGTCATCTCGTTCTTCGGGCCCGGCACATTCCGGTTCTTTTTTTTGTTGTTGTTGTCTACCTGGTGGTAGGAGGAGCTTGTGTCATACACCTGGCGGCTATGGGAGTCAACCATTTTAGGTTTTTCGACCTCCTTAGAGCAAATTTTTTTAAAATTCAGAAAAAAAAGGGGGAAAGAAGAAGAAGAAGAAAAAAAGCCACAAAAAAAAACTATTTGAAACGCTCTCGTTGCAAAGAGGAGAAAGAGAAAAAGTGACCGCAAAAGAAAACCCAAAAACGACGTCAAAAAGAATTCCAGCGTGTGCCGTTCACTTATGGGAACTCCCGAAATGAGAAAGAGAAAAAAAAAAAATATATAGAAAATGAGGTGGCGGTTTAACCCAGTTACCAACTTAGAAAGAGCTGCCGTCTAAACACACTTAATACATAGAGCAAGTAGCAGGAGCAGGAGCAGCTCCTAGATATATTGAGAAAACTAGGCCAAACCGTAGAAAATAAAATAAAACAAGAAAATTCAGTTTCGACCTAATAGAATCTCTTTTTTTTTTTTTTTTTTTAAACTGGGTACACTATAATAAACAACCTACGCACCTTCACAAATTTTCATTTAGTTTGTGAACAACAACAAAAAACAAAATGTAATAACTGTCGTCGATTAAGTGGATGAAATTGATCCCCCCCCCCCCAAAAAAAAACAGATTAAGCCACCTAGCGGCAGGATGACGTCACTTTCTCCCGGTGTGTACATCCACGTACAATTTTACACAAGTTCAACGACCCAGCCACTAACAAAACACCCCCCTATTTTTTTTTCAAGTGTCCATTCACCAAATAAAAGAAGGCGGGGGTGGATTACGTAAATAATAATAATAATATCACATGTCTGACAATTGATAATCTGGTTTTTAAAATCTTTTAATAATTCCAAGACTAGACATCAACTTTTTTTGTTATTTTAAATCTCAACACCCACCCCACCTTTTCAAAAAAAAAAGTTTGAAAATCTCTTTGTGTACCTGTGTGTGTGTGGGGGGGGGGGGTGGTAGCAATGCTTCAACACGTTCGGGATCGGTGAAAGGTTCAAGGTTGAACGTCAAGGGAATACAACTAATCCCTCACACACACACACACACACACATTTTCGTGAGAAAATCATAATACATCCTGTTTTATAATGAAGAAAGAAGAAGAAGAAGAAGAATGGAAAGTTGTTCTCCCTTCTTTTGTTTTTTTCTTCTCCCCCCACCCAATTCAAATCGATTTTCGACTTTGTACAGGTACCACCACCATTTCTCCATTAAATATTGTTTTTTTTTTAAATAAATAAAAAGAACCAACTCATTGTGCATTTACACACACACACGTCCGTGGTGTGGCAAAACCGGATGTTTTCTTTACCATATGGGGAGGGGGAACATTTTTTTCCGAGTGAATGTATAATGAAAATGTCTGTTGTGGGGTATCGTTTCCGGGTTTGTCTAAACACACATTTTTGGTTGTGTGTCCTATTGTTTTTTGTCTTCTCCTATTTGATTTAAGAGTAAAGTCAAATATAGTTGGTTCTAAACGCCGCCATCTATTATTTAACACTTCAATTTTAAAAGAAATTGATTTTTTTTTTTTTTTTTTTAAAACGAAAATCGTTGGCATCTCTTACAGATTGACGGATGGTTTATCCATTAGATTCCATCCATTCCCAACTGTGTGTGATGTAATGCAGTGAGAGAAGAAAAAGACTCTCCTTCACGGTTGTGGAATGGAGGGCAAGACGAAACAAGAGAAAAAATAAAATGGGAAACAAATTTGTTTTCCATCGCTGCTTCACTGTCAAACTTGCAATTTCATCGTCGTCGTGATGAATAGTCACTTTGTTTGAAATATATATACATTCACTATCGATTACCCACAGGCACAAAACGTTTGATATAAAGAAAGTTTCTTTTTTTTTCATATCAAAGAAAAACAGAAAAATTCGATGGACAATGAAAGTAGCCTAACTAACAACAAATGGCCAACAACAATTTCTTGGTTAATATTACAGTTAAAGAGTTTAAATGAAATTTTTTTCATTTAAAAAAAAAAAAAAAAAAAGGTCTGGTGACGTCAAAGAGCGTCGGTCGGCGTCGTGCCAACAAAATAAAGAGAGAGAAGAAAAAAAAACAAGTGAAAGTGTGTCACTTTCTCTCTCTATCTCTATATAGACAACAGTGGGGGGACTTCACCGCCCATCTCATCCGTTTCTTTTCATTTGCATACACTTCCGTTTGATGATCGGCGTGAACAATGACCTCTGCTCTTCCATGTAGTACCTTCCCGTATAACCCCTACATTCCCTCTCCATCCACATGGTAACACCATTTCCCTTCCATCTCTGCCCCCTATATATACTTTTTTTTTAAATTTCATTATTTTGACTTCTCCCGAGACAGAAAACAAACGAAAAAACAAACAAAGCGGGCGACTAAAATTAGAAAATAATCTCGTGCGCCCGCTAGTCCCTTCCTTGGTCTTCTCCCGCCGAGACACATTGGCAAACTAAGTCAACTGGAATATCAGAGAGAAGTTTGTTGAGATGGAGCCAAAATACAAGGAGAGCAAAAGAAGAAAGAAAGAAAGACAGAAAGAAGAGCGTGAGTCTTGACCTCCCAACTACTCCCGCACGCCCACAAGCAGCCGAAAAGCCAACTCGAAAGCAGTGTCGGATAAGAAAAACTAGGTCACGCCAGATTATTACATAGTACATATACTATACTACCTCCCTTATTTGATTCAAACGACGAGTCTATAGTCTAACACGATAGACTGGGAGACACAGAAAAGTCAAGAAGAAAAAAAAAAAGGGACAATGATAACAACAACAAAATTCAATTTCTCCGATAAGGGCGTTTCTTTTTCTTTTATTTAACCAACGTGAATGTACTGTACGTCATAGGAAAAAAAAATGTTGGTCCTTATTTTTTTGTTATTTACATGTGTCGTCGAAATATATTTTTTGTTTTAATAAATGAATAAAAAGACAAAATGAAAAACGACAATGTCGTCATGGCAACGGGGTCAACAATCACCAAGTCTATTCCATTCAATATTACAAGAGACACTGTGTCTCTGTCTGTTTGTTTCTTTGCAAAAAAAAAGTCAAAAGTTCGTGAACCTTATTGGGTTTTGTTTTTCGTGGTTTGAACGATGGATATACAATGTATATACACACACACGTCAGAGAAAGAGAGAGACGGTAAAATGTGGAGATGGAATGAAGGAATTTATAGCTCACTTGACCTCCTTTCTTCAATGACTTATATATATATCCACCCCCAAGTCGCTAGCTACACCGCCACCCTATTGGCCATTTTCCTTTTTATATTTATAGAGGAAAGAAGAAGAAAAAGTCTTTTAAAGACGAAGAAGAAGAAGAAGAGTTGATTGCGTTTTTCTTGGCAAAGTGCCACCCCCCCCCTTTTCTCTAGTTATAGTAAGTGGGCGTTACTCTTCGCCAAAATAAGAAGGACAAAATCTACAATATACTTGTATAGTACGACGTCTTACCATTAGGCAATTTCATCCAAATAAAAAGCTCTAGAGACTCGTTCACCACACACACACACACACAGAGAAAAGAACTTTTTTTTGGCGGGGTCGTTTATCATCATTTTCATCCCTCCACCCACCAAATGACGTTTCTACATCAAAAGAAGAAGAAGAAGAAGAAGAAAAAATAATTTTTTTTTTCCGAGTTGGATCTCATGAAATCTAGTCACACACACACAACGCGGACAAATAAATACATTTTTTAAAAAAGGAGCTATATAGCTCGGATAACTCGGAACAGCCAAAAAGGTTTTTTGACCAAGTTTGGTGGGGGAAGGAGGAGGACCTAGAAAACTTTGTCCTCGGGAATGGGCTCGCGTACAACATAGTGAAAGTGAAATAAGATCAGATGACATTCTACCACAACACGTCCACACGTGCACAATCCATTGAAAAGAGAGGGGAAATTACAAATAAAAAGATGATGATGATCACGTCCACAGTTCCATCACGACTCACGAGGTATAAACCCAATCAAGAAACTCTTTTTTTTCTAGGAACCCCCCCCCCCCATGGAATTATTTCTGTAAGTCAATCACGTAGCAATTCACGAAATAGAAACGCTATTCATCTAAGTACTTCTTTCATGACAAATTTGTCATGACATTCACACATGATGACCGGATAGAGTGAACCAACTTATTAGATGCCACATTGTTTGCATTCGAGTTCACAACAACAACAACAACAACAACAAAAATTGACTCAACATTTGATTTTGTTTTTATAATAAGAAAAGAAGAAGAAGAAAAAAAATGAGCTAATTCAGCAGACGAGAGTTGCGTGCGGGATGTGACCCCATTCTAACCGTTTCGGGGGGTACCGCCCCGTGAGTCGTCGCCTTTTTGATTCTTTTTTTCGTTCGTTCGTTCGTTCTTCGATCTGAAAGAGTTGGTTCTCTTTTTTCACGTCGCTCTATTTACCGTCAGTGCGTGAAAGAAAAGAAACAAGTCCCCCCCCCTCCGACAAATAATAAAATAGATGCCAAATGATTTCCAGCTGGAGAGAGAGAGAGAGAAGGGATTTTGTTACGTGTACGGCGGTTGTCACGGTGAACAACAAAAAAGAACGAATCGAGCTGATTTCCTGTCTTTGTGTATGTCTCAATGTGTGTGTACATGAGTAGATCAAAAAGATTCAAATGTAAATTTTTTTGTTCTTTCTAATTTTAATTGGCCAAATGCAATTTTCCTGGAAATCAAAGAAAAAACCTCTTTTTCGTTCGTTTGTTCTAATAAATAAGTCTGATGATGAAACTAATGTTGTCCTTGGATACCTTGGATGATGATGTACTACCTCAACAATAAATCCAAAAAATTCAGATACTGTAGGGAACGATGGAGTTTAGCGTCGCGACGTCGATCGATACAATTATCGGGGCATACTTTTTTCTTTGTTTTAAATGCGTGGGCGGTATCGGAAGGTGTTTAAAATCAAAAAATTTTTTTTTTTGGGGGGGGGGGTTTAATTTCTCAAGGGAAACGATCGTATTAAAAAATTCTTAAAAAATATCCGACCAACATTTTTAGTGAAGGTATAAAAACCACAATTTCTCCGAATCACACAGAGGAGGATTAAATTAAAACGCCCATTTCTTTCGAAACTCTTTTTTTCTTTTTTGTTCTTCAAGATGTTTTTCCTCCTCCTCTTTCTGTTGTATTCAAATTTGATTTCGTTCAAGAAAATTTGATTAATTTCATCAATGAAAAAGATTTAAAAAATGTGTGTTTTATTTATTTTATTTTTTTTTAAATAAGATGGTAGATCTTATTTACATCGTGAATCGAGCCCTCAAAAGAAAAAGGTAATCCGATTCCGTTTGACCCGGCGTGCGGTCTTGTGCCTTCAATCAAAACGCATTTTTTTTTCAAACGGGAGCAACAAACCCAACAGTTTCGAAATACAAACAAAATCAATTTTCAAGGTTACGAACTTGAAAAAAAAACTCAACTGAACATGAGCCATTTTGCCACGAGACATGAAAACACATTGAAATCTTCTTTCACCACCCAACCAATAAAAGAAACGGCGACTAAACAGACATTTTTGAAAAGGGAATTTTCAAGTCTGCACAAGGGAAGAACCGCGGGTTGTTGGCGAGATTCCAACAACTTCTATCTAGTCAAACTCTACCATATACTGGCCATGTTGTATATACGGGCCTGTGTGTGTGTGTGGGAAACTAGGTCAGCCACTGCGGCATACATACACACACACACTTGATGGGAAGAAGGGGGGGAAAACATTGGAAAATGCCTTTAAAAAAAAAAAGAAAACACACACGAGAGAACTTTAAAGATGGAGGTCGAAACTTACCACTTTTTGAATAGCTGATGTAAATCAAAATGTGCACAATAAGCGTTTTGTTTCTTAGTTTTACGAGTAAACACAGATCATTTAAAGTGAAACGCCGCCGAAACCCAATGAAAATCCGAAAGTCAACTTCTTTTTTGATGTTCTACACACACACAGGCACACAGTCGTCCGCTCTAACTCGGGCGGACTCCACATGAAAACTGAGGGAGGAGAGAGCTCAGACCACAAACTCCCAAACAACTCGAATCTTTTTCATCGAATTCATTTCAATGCAGATATTTTTTAATATTCGAAATATTAATTTTTGAGGTATTTAAAGTACATTTCAAATTGATATTTGTAATTCATTATTTATTTCAATACAAAAGTTTACCAAATGCTCAACTGATTTATTTAGTCGCAAACATGGCCGCCGCTACTACCGTCGCGCTGTGCCAATAGCCAACGGTAGACGTTAGAACTAAACAGTCAAACAGCTTGTCATCCTCCGGTGAAATTTCTTTGAGCTCTCGAACCAATTGTGGAAGATCTCGAGAACGCCAATTGAAAACATTTTCAATGAAAATTCACGTAATTTCACATTTCATTATCAATCTAGTCATTTTGCGTTTATCTTGGGACTTTTGTCATCGATCCAAATCGATACACGCAGTGCTGTTACGTCTTATTCATTAACCCTTTTGCAGCCGTAGTGCCGAAGAAAAGCATTTATTATACAAATTGAGCAGCCATGAAATTTTAATATATCCTAGCTACAAAGTTCACTGAAAGCTCTTAAGATTTTCCAGCAACACAAAATTTATCAGTTTTCAAGAGCTCCATCAAATCATGTAATATGCATTGCAATTTCAGATGATGGAGGTTGATGTGGCCCCCCCTAAGGGAGAGGGTCTAAGGCAATATTACATCACCAAAATTGAGGAGCTTCAGCTCGTAGTTGCCGAAAAGGCCCAGAACCTTCGCAGGCTGCAGGCACAAAGGAATGAACTGAATGCCAAAGGTAAGTTAGAAAGTCGGCTTTTTCTGTGTTCCCTTTCATTCATGCTCATTTTCACCTAGTTCGCATGTTGAGAGAGGAGTTGCAGCTTCTGCAGGAGCAGGGATCGTATGTTGGTGAAGTTGTCAAAGCAATGGACAAGAAGAAAGTTCTTGTCAAAGTTCATCCAGAGGGAAAATTTGTAGTGGACATTGACAAGAACATTGATATTAATGACATCAAACCCAACTGTAGAGTTGCTTTGAGAAATGACAGTTACACACTGCATAAAATTCTACCTAGTAAAGTAAGTGCAAATATGCGACAGTCCAATGTACTCTTGAATATTCATGATGTGTTGTGATTCAGGTTGATCCGTTAGTGTCTCTCATGATGGTGGAAAAAGTACCAGACAGCACTTACGAAATGGTTGGAGGATTGGATAAACAGATCAAAGAAATCAAGGAAGTCATTGAGTTGCCCATTAAACATCCGGAGCTCTTTGACGCCCTCGGTATTGCTCAGCCTAAGGGCGTTCTACTCTACGGACCTCCAGGAACAGGTAAAGAAACAAAAATAGAACATGTTTTTTCGATTGCATATTACCATTGTTATTGGTACATTTTCAGGTAAAACTCTTCTGGCTCGTGCTGTCGCTCACCACACTGACTGTACTTTCATTCGTGTCTCTGGCTCCGAATTGGTTCAAAAGTTTATCGGTGAAGGTTCTCGCATGGTTCGTGAACTTTTCGTCATGGCCAGGTATATATATTTAAACGGTTGTTGATGGTATTTCCCAATGAGTTGATTAACGGCAATGTTGGAAATAAAGGGAACACGCTCCTTCCATCATTTTCATGGACGAGATCGATTCCATCGGCTCTTCACGTATTGAATCTGGTAGCGGTGGGGATTCTGAAGTTCAACGTACCATGTTGGAATTGCTGAATCAGCTCGATGGTTTCGAAGCCACCAAAAATATCAAAGTGAGTAGTGTGTACCAGCTGCGGTTGGTGGGTGGGTGGGATTGAATTTTTTTTTTGTTGGTGTGCCGATTGTTTGAATCCTAACAGATCTATTGACTGTCCCTCTTTCCTTTCGTCTCATGTAGGTGATTATGGCTACGAATCGTATCGACATATTGGACCCCGCTCTATTACGACCCGGTCGCATTGATCGCAAGATTGAATTTCCTCCACCAAACGAGGAGGCTCGCCTCGACATTCTCAAAATTCACTCGAGAAAGATGAATCTGACTCGTGGCATCAACTTACGAAAGATTGCCGAGCTCATGCCCGGAGCTTCCGGAGCGGAAGTCAAGGTTTATATCTTTGCTACTTTTTGATTGGTTTTTTCCTCCCTTCTAACATTCCACACCTATATATTGGTTGCGTATCTATGTAACAAATACTCTTGACTGGGCCACATGATTGCTTAATCGTGTCATGTTTTGATGAGCTGCATAATCGAGATCCACTTACTTTTGCACTTGAATTAACCTTTGACTTAATTACAGTCGATCAGATAATAATCACATTCTTTCTGATTTTCGACAGGGTGTTTGTACAGAGGCTGGTATGTACGCTTTGCGTGAACGGCGAGTCCACGTCACTCAAGAAGATTTTGAGATGGCCGTCGCCAAGGTGATGCAAAAGGATTCCGAGAAGAACATGTCCATCAAAAAGCTCTGGAAGTGATTGTTTATTCCTTTTCGAATCAAAACGATCCTCGAAAAAAGGCAGAGACTTCATCGCACTCGTTCTCAACAAGCAATCAACTAAGAATCAGAAATTTAGAGAAACCATTCAAATTTATTTTACAAAATCAGATAAGCTATACAGCTCAGGCTTATAATCTGGAAGTTTTTTCCATTATCTTTTCATAATGTCTTTTCATTCGCGGACTTGTTCCTTGTTTGAGAATCCGTAAATCCCAGGCTGAATGCGTTTGGCGGAAATGGAAGTTCAGCACTCGATTCATTACTTATCTTCTTCTTTTGTACTGATTAAGTGATATCCCTTGATGAAATAAGTGATGTACCGATGGATTTTCCAATCATTCACCTGTAATACAAAAGAGAATCAGAGTGCCGGAAGTAAATTTTTTTTTTCTACTTTAAAAATAGGAGATCCATTCATTTTGTTTACACGTTTTTTTATGCGATTAACCTTGGAGAAGTTGATGGAAAAAAACGAAGGATTCCTGAGTTTATGTAATTCCGACTTAAAAAAACTTTTGCTTTGACGGCCGTGGGTTTTGATATCACAAATATTCCATAAGATAATAACTTTGGCTGATCTTGAATAACATAAAAGAAGAAACAAGATTGTCAACGAGATATATACTTGTAGAGTGCGGGATTTATTTGCCCTGAATATCCGACCTTACTAACGAAAACATGACGCAACTCTTTTCCACTGGGTATTGCAACTTGTTCCAAATTCTACATCTGAATTATTTACCGACAAAGAATGCGAAATAGAAATCCCTGTAGAGATTCGTTTTGAAAGAAAATTCTTCAATAATGAAGGCTTTCATTACGGACAAAATCCTCGTGAGCGACGACAAGAACGAAACAAAAAATGCATGTCTAGAGTCTAGACGATTCTAAAAACAATTTATCTTTGATGGGATTCCTACGTCAATGGGAATGTGAATAACGCTCGTTATTCGGCCGTAATTAGACCGGTAAAAGCCCATCGATCGTCTTTTGTGTCTTAATTGACGTCAAACTGCGAAATGTGCTTCTGAAATAATAAATTAGCGTTGTTATGTTAATGCGGGCTGCGCGCTAACATGTAATAAAAAGGACCTGGCATTTTGTTGTGAAATTATACCAAATTGGTTATAACGGAACTTGACGTTGGCAAACTTCAAAAACCTCTGAAATTTTTAAGTGCTGGATATATATTTCGACACTTGAAAACAAAAATGCTGACTCAAAAGTCAAGCCACGGCAATGAAAAAGAATGAGCGAGGCGAATTTAGCAACTTGTAAACACGCATGATTCGACGAAACCCGTTGCAGAGAGAGAGATGACCACTATTTTCATGTCGTCATGGCGTAAGCTATATTTTCACCTAAATAAATATCGTCGATATTGAGACATATGCCCTCAGGTGGCATTGATTACATTTACAGCAGTAAAAAACGATAGATTGAATTCCAACTCTTTTTAGAGTTCGTGCGTAAAGTGGATTTTGCAAATTTGCACATCAAAGTCTGTCCCATGAAAATAAATATTGTAGATTCAACACGCCCGATCAGTTCTCGTGAAATTATACTGCTTCATTGGCTTGTGTTAAGTTAAGTTTAAAACAACTTCACTTATGTAAGTTCATTTGTTTAGAGAAATTTTACTTACTAAGTTACTATTTTACTTTTTTTTTTTTAAACGAAAATAAATGGATCGAGTGACAATTGCAAAGATCTGACAACGCTTTTTTACCGACCCCCCAGCGATACAACCGACCGCCGCCAGAGCGCTGTTGGCTGTGGGCTAGTGAGTGTAGAAAAGTGTATACGAGCAGTAGAAAGAAGGTTTCGTGTAACGTTGTTCTTCATAGGTATTTTTACTGTCGTGTGTGAAGTGGGTTTGCAGGTGTCTGAAGACACAGTTTTAACTCGGCAACTCGAAGTGTTTACGAGGCCTAGTATCACAAATGCCAAACAATCTTTGCATTGAACAGAAATATCTGCAAATTCAATCAATATGTGGAATGTGTTGAACACTGTTTGCAACGCCGTTGATTGAGAGAGAGACTCTGGTTACTTATTCCACCGAGTGGTCTCTCTGTGTGTGTGTGAGAGAGTGTTTATTCGATCGAGGAAAAACAAAAAAACGGGTCACTAGAACCAGAAGTTTTTTTGTTTTCAATTTTTCTTCTGTTTCCAACGTCATTAAGGTGAGATTTTCTGATGGCTGACCGCGGACTTTGGACTGAATTTCTCTCTCGCTAGCTTTCACGTCCTCCCACCAGAAACTTTTTCTCTCCTACCTCCCACCGTCGAAATAGAAAAGAAAAAAAAACGACCATGTATATATGAAATCGTGTGACGTGATCACATGTTTTGTTATGCACCGTAAATTGAGTTCATTATTTATCTGACGTCGAAAGGAAGTTTTTCTTGTTTTGTTTTTCATTCTAGTTAAAATAATAATTTGTAAACGAGAAAAACTAGAAACGAAAGGAAGTTGGCGGCTTTGCGATAAGGTCGATAAGAGAGAAACAACCTCACAATGAAAGAAGAAGTTTTGATTTTTTTTGTTTTTTATTGTTCCCGATTTCACCGTGAAAGCTGAACGACACGAATATAATCATTCCGTTTCGATTGTTACGATTGAAAGGTTTACACACATTTGGCTATCGGTTACTCTTGTAAGGTTTGATTATCTCATTTATTCCTTATATATTTTCGAATGAAGAACTGTGCAGTGACAGTGACGTGCAAAGAAAAAAGTCCTGTGCCTTTCCGGAAGTGATGATGTATGACTGTTTGTGTGTAGTCTACCGTAACGCCCACACTCTTCTGTACCTGTTGTGAGTTGTGTAGACCACCACCTCCTCCTCCCCATGTTTGAAAAAGACTAAGATTAGACGCTCGCTATCTTTAACAGCACAAATACCGATACAACGTTAGAAAATATAGAAAAACTTACGGATAGATTTAGAGACTTGGTTCGTTCCATCGTGACACGAAGAGAAGCCCCTGTGTAACCGCCTTGTTATTTAATCCGACGGTGGGAGGAATTGTCAATTATTCAATTTCTTTTTATTATTTTTATTTTTCTTTCATCTTTTTTTTGTTGCTTCTAATACAATGATTGATTTCTCTTTCAGAACACACTAGGAGAGAAAAAAAAATGCCTCCTCCGCCACCTCCGCCGGGTCCTCCTCCACCACCCGGACCTCCTCCGCCGCCGTCTTTCGGCGCCAAAGGACCATCCGCATCTAAAATGGGCAAATCGGGAGGCGTCGTCGATGATCGCAACCAGCTGCTCAGTTCTATTCGCCAGGGAGCGGCATTAAAGAAAACGGTAACCAACGATCGCAGTGCACCCGTCATCGAAGGCGGTAAAAGTAACAACAACAAACCCAGTGGCCCAAAACCTTTTGCCGTGCCCAACAACACGTCCGTCAACAACAGCAATGGGACAGCAGCAGCGCCTCAATTGGGTGGACTTTTTGCCGGTAAAATATTTTCTTTTCTTTTTAAATACAAAATTCGTGATGATTGACTCATTTCTCTCTTTCAATCCAGGTGGAATGCCGGTTTTGAAAGCGACAGGCAGAGGGCGACTTGGACCGGTCAATCAGCCTTCGTCAACTGGTAATCCAGGTGGTTTGAGTCGAACACCTTCAACGGAAATGGCTCCTTCCAACACGTCATGGAAGCCTAAAACGCTTAATGGATCCACATCCGGCTCATCCATCTCGTCCGCGTCATCAGTCAACCGAGGACCTCCACCACAGCCTCCACCAGCCAGCAGGAAACCGTCGCTCGTAACGGTAAACGTTTCACTTTCTTATCTCCTACTGCCATTAAATGTTAAAATTTTTTGTACTTTATTATCTTTTTGTTGTTTTTAGAGTGACTCAACGGATAACGTGTCGTACAACAGTCGGAATCCGCCAAGTGTTCCCACTAAACCGCCGACTTTAAATTTTGGTAAACCCAATTTGGCACCGAAACCGCCTCCAGTGGAATCGAAACCCACTAGTCCCGTTCCACCGTCTGGCGCACGTGGATCAGCTCCAACCAAAAGACCTTCACCACCTCCTAAATCGCCGAGCATCGCCAGTATGAGCATGAATTGGCCTGTCAATCCAACGAGTCCACCTCCACCACCACCACCTAGCGCTAAACCGACGGTCGTACGAGCTCAAAGTCTTCGATCCGTCAAACCAGGAGCTTCAGGATCTTCAGATGCCGAAGAATCCATTTTGGAAAGCCAAGAGAGGCGGAATCAAAGTTCACAGGACATTTCATCACCTCCGGTGGCGCCTCCTCCGCCACCAAACAGATACGCGACCTTACCGCGCAATGCAATTCCGCCAGCAGGAATCTCTGGAGCTCCTCGTGGCCCATTACCTCCAGTTCCACGAGCTCCAATGGCAAACGGTGTACATTCCAGTCCGGCTAAAATCCGGCCACCATCAGTGCGTCCACCGCCGCCACCGCAGCGGATCAATCCTCCTGCCTCAATTCCTCCACCGCCACCATCAAGTGCTCCTCCACCACCTCCACCACATCGAATGAGTCCGGCTCCTCCGCCACCTCCACCGTCTTCCGCCATGTCGAGTAGGTCTCCCAACATTTACAACAACAACGGACCACCGACACCGCCAACGAGAGGATCTTCCATGCAGAGGAGTAGCGGGTCGATGACGTCGCTGTCATCGATGGTCGTACCTCCACCACCTCCACCGCCTAGCGTGGTGGCATACGCATACCAACAATCTTCAGCCGAACCGGAGGATTTCGAGTCGCGATTTGCCGGTCGTTTCCGACCGCTTCAACAATTGCCGTCACCGGAGCCTTTCACCAGCTGTCAAAAACTTTATTCAACACGTCAACGTAGGACTTGAATTCATCATTTTTCCCATTTTATTAATGTTAGACATACAATTGACAATGACAGTTTTTAAAATACTATTATTCAAATTGAGAAGAGAAAAGACTTTTTTTTTTTAAAAAAAAAAGGGAGAACTTCTTTGGCTTGGGTTTCAAGACTTTTTGTGGGGTTTCCTTTGATTTTTTCGGTTATTGGCTTATTACCGCTTCACAGCTCAAAATGTACAATTCTTTGAATGGGTAATGGGTTTTTGTTTACTTTCCATTTGTCTCGAGATACAAGTCTTAATTCTTCAAAAAAAATTGTTGGACGTCAACATTGTTTTTTTTTTGAAGAGCTTATTCGTTTAACCACCTTGTCTGACGCTTATTTTTTTTCTGTGTATTGGAATTTCCCCGGCTTCTTTTTTTTCCCTCGCTATCCTTTGGAACAAACAAACCAAAATCAACAACCAACCTCTTCCTCTTGGTGGTGACGCTTCTAATTGACGTCCTTGTTACTCGACAATCATCCAACCCACAACAACAACAACAACAACAGTAGCCAACCAGAGTATGAAACGCCAGCAAGCGCCGCAACCGCCAACGATGCAGCCAAATTCGGGATCGCGTTGGCCAAGCAGCAACGCGGCTCCTTGTTGAAAAACGGCAGATACAACAACAACAACAGAAAACGAATTTTACTCGTCGAGCTTTTTCGTGGAAATATAAGAGACATCTTGTTGCTTCAATTACTGTGATCGTCCTTGTGCCCATTGACTTATAAGGAAACACACCACCACCCTGTCATTTATCTTCTGTGTGTGGCGTTTGGTTTGCGGGGGAGTGATGATCACTGGTAAAGATAAAAAGTGCCACACATACAGCCATATTCAATTGATTTCGATTATTCTTGGTATATATATACGAAATGATACTTGATCCCAAATAGTTAAGGATTTTGTCTATGTTATGTATAAATCTTCGATCCCCCATGTGCATCAACTACTCTTTTTCTTTCTGATCTTTTTGTTTTTTTGTTTTTTTTTTTTCACTTTTGTTATTATACGTTTAGCATGAATCATGAAAGAAAGAGGTGAACGAATATAAAGGGACGGGGGAATGTCTACATGTTGTAAATAGTTATTGGAGCTCTCCATTTAGTCAACACGTGATTTTTTCTTTTTTAAAAACAAAACTTTTTTTTTTCAGTTCTTGAAATCGTGAATGTATTTTCCTTTTCTCCGTCATAGGGGAAAAACCTAAAGTGCGCTTAAAAATCAATTTTTTCATCCTCTATGTGTGTGTACACACACTACCGTCTATATACTGTACGTTTTTTTTTTTGTCATGGCGATTTCAAATTGGCGTGCTTGTATTTGTTCAGATGTGGAATGATGAAAAAAGAAATTAGAACTTTTCCCGTATAAAAGAAAAAGAATTTTGGTTGTCACGCCCGTTTTTTCGGGTGAACGCCGCACTTATATATCGAGCTGAAAAATGATTTTAAAAAAAAAGGGAGGAAGGAAATCTATATCCTCGACGAAAAAGAAAAGGGTGTGTGAAAAATATAGCTTGTATCCCATAGCCAATCCCTTTTTTTGATTTTTGTCTCTTACACATTTCGGATGCGATATATGAATTTTTCTATTATAAAAAATAATAATATGCCTCTAAATTTTTATTTTTCACTTTTTTCATCATCTTCTTCTTCCTTGATTCAATTCTATACTATTTACCTCGTGTATATCATCAAACTACTATACAGGCCTATACGTTTGTCTTGAATAATCGATCGATTTTGTGCATCTTCCTCCTCCATCGTTTGAATTCTATTATTACAAATAATAAAAATGCCCAGAATAACAACCGCATCATCCACGTGAAAATAATATTGAAAATGTTATTCTTTTGTATTAAAAGAAAAACCAAACTATATTTCTATAATAATGAAAAAGGAATGACGTGTAGGCGATCAAAAAATATATGACCATACATTTCCTGTTGAAAGCCTATAAGGGAAGGAATGTCTTCCAATCAACTTTGGAAATAAAGAATAAGAAAAAGTGTTTTTTTTTAATATTTTTACATGTGCAGAGACGTTTCACGTTGAATAACTCCTCCAGACGCAGCGTCTGAATTGGATGAAACGAGCGTTTCTATAGATATGGTTTTAGTTTGACGACTATTAGCCGATCGCCGTTGCTGAGCGTTGGCTGCAACTGCTGCTCTCTTGCTGGTATTCGTTTTGCTATTATTGGTGCTGCTGCTTAAGCTGTCGGCCGTCGTGCTGGATCGACGCAGTAATTGATTGCGTCTCCTGGCCCACCAGTCCCGGTAGAGATTGTAAACGCGACGGTTACACGTGAAGGCCACAAAGATAAACAAACCTCCCGTCGCGTTGAGGATGATGTAAATGAATATGAAAATGATGGCGGCTGTCGAAGACGGATCGAAACAGGCCGAAACGAAAGCAAAAATCCAGGCGAATCCCATGACGGTCGACATACGGGCGTACAATTTCAACTGGCAAAAGGCTCGTTTACGTCTGGAACACGTTTGCTGACAGGCTGATGAACTCTGAATGATGGCCACCGTTCGAATAAAGAGGACGACATTGGCAATGATGGCCAATGCCAACGGCAAACCGAAAAACACCATATTGGCCGTAGGATTGCTGATCCAGCAAAACAGTTTGCCGTAGTCCACTTGGAATTCTCCTGTGCACTCGCAGAAATTGATGGCCACCGCGATGGAAACGATCACCAACGGTAGGCCGTAAGCGTAGAGAGCGTAACGCGGAAGGATTTTCGAGGGTTTCCTAGGAACGGCACTCCATCTGCCCAGCGTCAAGTAGAGATCGATGGCCATGACGTTGGTCCAGAACACCGAAGCCAATCCTTCGTAATGAACGATGATGGAAGTGGCTACGCATAGCTCAGATTCCGTGTGAACTGAAATCGACATACCGATCATGACGCAGAGCTGGAATCCGGATGTCATTAAACATAAATTCATTACAGCCAATCCGGCCAAATTCCTCAATTCGGGGAAGATTAGATAAGTGGTGATTGTTGCCATCATTGCCAGGATCGAGATGGACATTAAGATGAGAGTCAGGTAAGATTCGATGATCAATGCCATCGGCCATTGTTGCTGGTTGATGTATAGACAAACGGCCAGTCCGCCATCGGGAAGACTTTCGTATTCTCCCGGTAGTAAAACAGGATCGATAAATGGTAAAGATCCGTTGTAGAGTACCGTGTTGTTGTCGCAAAAGATGAATTCAGTTTCGTTGAGATGAACAATGTTACACGATGTGTCTTCGATGACACTCCGATTCTCACAGACGGCCACCGAACCGGATAAACTGGTCATCACCGATTCGTCCGTCGAACCGTAAAAGAACAAGTCGGCCATGTATTCACCAGATTGGTACCACTGATCAGTGGCTTTGATGTAAACCTTGATTCAATCAGCAGACAAGATGATTAAATATATAATAACAGAGTCTAATAAAAGATAATAAAGATGATGTACGATCAATTCCGACTGATTGGTTTCCGTGTTGTTATTGACGTCGACGACAAATTCGTCATTGTGGTAAGTGGCCGTTATCCCGCCTCTATATAATCAGTGAATCACACACAATTGTATCTCTATATAGATAAGTCATAAAAGATAAACTAATTGAATAGAAATCTAACCTGCACCAGTTAGCGAAAGTGTCAGTTTCAGATGAGACCGGTTGCTCGTGAAGACCGACGAGTTGGCAAAGTACTCCGTCAATGACGGCAATCAAACGATCCTGTACGATCAAACTGCCCATCAATGCGACTACACTGTCGATCGTCGGCTCAGCCGATCCATCTTGCGCTTGACTCAACCAGAAATCAATGGACAAGGATCGCTGATCCTGCAGCGATCCTTCGTCTTTAGTTGTCCGATTGAGAAAGAGAACGTTCAGGTTTGTAATGCGGTCAGGATCGATACCAACGAATGACGCAAAAACGGACGTGAAAGACTCTTGAACGATAGCCAATAAAGCGTCGTCGCTGATGTTTTGACTGCTGTCGTAGATGGCGTCGACATACAGAGTTAACTGGATCACTTGAAGTTCCATGACGTAAGTCATACGCCAATCGCTGTCCGTTTCATTGGTGACGCTGTTGGCACAATAATCGTTCAGATGGACTTGGCCCGGGGGACAGTAAATCCGGCGGCAAGCGGATGCGAACGGATCCCAAACGTAGCCGGGCTGACATCCGTGATCTTGTTCCAGATAATCGAGCATACTGATGAGGAATTGATAATATTCATTGCGACCAAAGTTGATGAGGACGGAGAAGATGGCCGGCAATTCCACGTGATGTTTACTGCTGACGACCTCGTCATCGGGAATGACTTCCGCCATCATCATCAACCTGTGTGTGGTGGTAGCCTGACAATGCCAGTCTGTGGCCTCGTAGAGTTCGGTGGGCCTTGCCGACGATCGATGACCCAATTGATCGGATGAAAGATTGTTGTCACCGACAGCAGCAACATTGGGATGCAAATGACCCGCCTCAGAGTGACGCCGGCGGCGACGACACCACCAGCCAGAATGATCCGTCAAGCAGCACTCTTGATTATTGTCACCGTCGTCGTCATTAGTCGTATGGCCTAGATCTTTATTTGTATTGAATTGATCCGATTCCAAAATGTAATTCCGAACTCGAGTCCACGCCGGATTGACGGCCGCCAATTCCCGATGAATCAAATCCAATTTCGTCGCTTAATAAAAATCAAATGTTAATGAATTGTCATCGTATACTATTTGTGTTTCAATACCTAAACTGGAGGAACTGTCTGGTAAGACAAGAAAGATGAAACAGAAGACAAAAATGAATGACGAGATTTTCCGTTTTTTCGACATTTTGTCCAGTGCAGCAGTAATTGAATCGAATATCGAATGATGATTGCCAAGTGTTTGTTGGTTGACTGAGCCCGTTCAATGACAATGATACTCGTTATTAGTGACTCTCGCAATCCCGAAATGATGACAATCACGATTTTAGCGCGTGCGCAACAAACAGAAACCCCTATCTCTATATATCACGCGCTCTTTGATACCGAAATGCAATCACATAATAGCCAGGCTGTGGAATATCCATTAGTGACTGATGGTATATACGATAGAAGCAAACAAATCAGCAATTAGCTCATCTCCAACGCGTTTTCATATATCTATCTATCTAATATATGACTCTCTTTCGTATATAATCAGTTTGAGTTATTAACTTGTCCGCAAAGGTTTCCGGCTTGTGATGATAATATTTCGAGCACGTTCACGGTCGTGTTTGTTTATTTATCATTTCGTGTTTCATCACGGTCATCTAGAAGCATCTCCATTATTGACTGGTCCGCTTGGCACTTATTTTCACCAATCAGCCAAGCGTGCGATAGTGTATGACACTGTAACAAAATATTAATGAAGATAATAAATGACCGAATTTAAAAAGGGAAACCCATCAGTCGAGAAAATGTATCTTTAAAGTGTGTCTTTGGGTTTTCTTTGACCTTTGTGTCACAATTTAAAAAAAACAAACAAAAACAAAATCAATCATGCATTGAAAAAATAAAATTCACGAAAAAAAAACCCAACAACATGAAAATAGAAAGAGAATAAGAATGGATTGCGCATTGCATAATCAGAGGTTTGTTGTCGATTCCGAGAAGAACAATGGCGCTAGTTGCAGACAAAAGATAACAAAAGTCGTGATGGTTAATTCCGTAACACGTACTACACACCATCATCTCTCATATAGCGACTTTTATAAATAGGCAAAAGAAAAGCTTTCGCTATAATAGGTCAGCGAAAGTTATTTTTGTTTACCCTGTTATCTCGTTTTCCTTTCAGAAAGGAATCGGACGACCTTAGTGATGGAAAGCGGAGGTAAACTTTGGGGTGGCCGTTTTAGCGATCGCCGTATCGTCGATCAAGTGATGGAGCGATTCAACTCTTCCATCAGTTACGACAAGCGTCTGTGCTACGTCGACATTTTGGTATTTATTGTATTTTTAAAAATAGTAAAATTGAGGGAATTTTTTTAGAATTGAATTTGACTGCTGTGCCAATAGGGCAGTAAAGCATACGCTGCGGGTTTATTCAAGGCTGGACTCGTAGACCAGGTGGAATGTGCGGACATTTGCAACGCTCTAGCCGCCATTGAGGACGAATGGCGCAATGAGACGTTCGTGATCCATCCATCTGACGAAGATGTTCATTCAGCCAATGAACGACGCCTCATAGTATAAAATAAACGTCAATTTGATGATGCGGAATGTTATAGCGTTTGCGCCTTTTTTTAAAAAGGAACTGATAGGGACGACAGGTGGGAAATTACACACGGGTAGGAGCCGGAACGATCAAGTGGCCACCGATTTGAGACTTTGGTTACGACAAGAAATTGATCAATCTATGGACAAGTTTCTTGTTCAAATTATCCAGGTATGCGTCCCAATTAAATTTGTTAACCCAACCGGAAACGTATATTTTTTTCTTTCTTTCTACCTTTCTCCCTTTTTTCAAGGTATTGATTGAACGAGCTCAAGACGAAATGGATATTCTTCTACCTGGCTACACCCATTTACAGCGGGCACAGCCCATCCGCTGGAGCCACTATTTATGCAGGTATGTCTATTAAAAAAAAAGTGCTGGATGTAAATCACTAACATTATTATTTACTTCCCTTTTTGCGGTTGCTAATGACACATATTCAATATGAAATTTCTCTTTAAGTTACGCCTGGAGTCTGTGGTCAGATGTTGAGCGTTTAATTCAACTAAGAGATCGAGTGAATGTAATGCCTCTAGGCAGCGGAGCGTTGGCCGGCAGTCCTTTCTCTATTGATCGTCTTTATCTTTCGGATCTTTTGGGGTTCGATAACATCACGCCCAACTCTCTGCTGGCTGTTGGCGACCGAGATTTCGTCGGTACACACTACACATATTGATTGATACTGCAATCTCTATATAGCGAGAAATACATCTATAATAACACGATCTATATTTATTACTTTGTGTACATCCAGTCGAATTTCTTTCTTGGGCGTCAATTTTGAGTTCTCATCTTGGTCGATTGGCCCAAGATCTGTAAGATTTCAAATTTTTTGAAAAAAAATATTAATATCAAATTTATTAAAAGTTTTGAAATATTCTTTCGATTTATGCAGGATCATTTATTCAACGAAAGAATTCAATTTCGTGACTATCGGTAAATCCTATGGCGATTGAATTATTATTTTAAAATAAAATATTCTCCTTTTTTTATTTGTTATATACATAGCGGATGCTTATAGCACCGGAAGCAGTCTCATGCCACAAAAGAGGAATCCAGACGGATTAGAATTGATTCGGGCTAAAGCTGGGCGAATTTTTGGACACGTAAAGATTACAGGACGATATGACCTGATGAGATTATCACGCTGTTCATTTTAATACATGAAGTAATTTTCTTGTTGGAATTTTTTCCAGATGGCGGGTTTCTCTATGATTCTAAAAGGATTACCTTCTACCTACAATAAGGACTTACAAGAGGATAAAGAGGCTCTGTTTGATGTAGTGGACAATCTTTATGACGTTCTTCAGGTCGCTGCCGGAATCCTATCCACTTTGAAAGTATAACTGAGACATCCTGCGTGCATTTCATTTTTTTAAGGATTATAACGAATATACTTTTGTAGGTCGACAAGGAAAGGACGTTGGGTGCGCTAAGTTCGGACATGTTGGCCACGGATTTAGCGTATCATCTAGTGCGAAAAGGCGTTAGTATATTACATTTGATTTGTCTTTTATGTGTAGCTGGATTTAATTCTGCGTCATCATATATGTACTAAAGGTTGCTTTTCGCGAAGCTCACACTATCGTCGGAAAAGCCGTATCGATGGCTGAGGATCAAAAGAAAGAAATATCAGAACTAAGTCTTCAAGATTTGCAGACAATCAGGTTTCGTATCGGTCATCATATTGGCGACCAATAAATTTGTTTTGTGATCTTCATTACACAATTATATGCTATACAGTTCGGCATTTGATTCGTCCGTTAAAAGTATCTGGAATTACGAAAACAGCGTGGAGCAGTATCAAGTCGCTGGCGGAACGAGTCGAAGGGCAATTCAAAAACAAATCGATGATCTGAAGACGCTTCTTGAATTGCGAAAAGTCCCTTGTTCCAATACGGCATTATGAATGAGGATTTGACGAATTATTATAGTCGTGTCAAATAGTTTTACATCCCTTTTAGAAATTATTTTTTTTTTTCAAAATTGAAATTTCAGTCTCAATTATATTTTTTATTCTTGATTGCACAATACAGCAATTTCCTGTAATATGCTGGGTATTTATCATTAAAGTAGACTTGATGACTAATAGGTAGGTATGAAGCAACTACTCCTTCGCCGTGTTTGAGAACAATTAAAGAAAGATCCTTTTCCTTCCAGAATTTCCACCATGGCTGTTAAATATATAAAAAAATACCAATTTTTAAAAAATTGGATTTTAAAAGTTGTAATTCAATAAACATCTTTTTACCCATTTTAAGAAGACAGAAGCATAAAAGAGATTTGCTTCAGAATTTATCCCATAGAGCCTAAACCAAATAATGGGATTTGACTCGAGTGGTAATTGAATCCACTTGTTTGCTCCATCAAGAGTTCTTAGATTCACACCAGCCAATTCAATTTTCAACAAAGAGGTGGGTTTCTCCAGAATTTTGTCTTGCTTTCGTGTCCACAGACTCACAATAGGAATGTGCTCAACATGAAATCTGACAGCATAATGTGGCTGATGTTCTTGTTTAACAGGGTATTGATGCTGATGAGAGAATTCAATTCGGTTCACTTTCCCCTGTAACTTTACAGCTTTTGTGACAAATTCTCTTGGAACAGCCTTGGAGGAAGTGAACTTACTGAACTTTTAAATAATAAGCTAAATATTTAAAAAGCATCTCAAGGAAACATTTATAATCAAAGAACTTACGATATGTACACTTTTGGCTACAACAGCGAGACCAATTAGACCCACAGCATACACTGAATACTGAATTATTCTAATATTGCTATCCAGAATGTGATTAATTCTTGATTCCAAATCGGTAGGATTCTTCATGTTCCGATCACAGTATTTTATATTTTTCGTTCGATTTCGACGACAACCACTTTTTGTTTATTTACTTGTTTAGTTATAATTCACGGCACCAGGGTACAGCACTGAATGGAGAGCGAATCATTATTATGAAAAGTTCGATTTTTTAAATTAATACTATATGAAGTACTAAGTACAGGTTAATACTCTCGAGTTCATTACAAATTTATTGTGTTTCATTTTAAATGAAGATTTTAGTAATATGCTTTGTACATTTCCAAAAGAAAAGAAATCATGCGTCCAATGGAGATTTAAGGGCGTGTGTTCGTAAATATTGGATTTCCATCAAGAGGTATTTATATGAATTTCCTGCAACAATGCCTCTATGTAACAATCAAAGTGGGCGCTGATCTAGTTTTGAACGTTGCTGGTTCAATGTTTCTCGATTCGTCGCAGTTGCGAAGAGATACTGTGTGACCTTCCGTGCCATTATGAAACCCGGAAAAGTCTAGTCGAGCGAGCTCGTCAGCAACTATCCTGCACATAATGACCCGATTTGTATTCAACTCAAAAAGTCAGAGTCTGTCGCGATCAATATAGTGTATAGTAGTTATACCTATCGTTAACAACCGTGTCGTAGGATGGCGGAGGTGGCGTAGTGTCACTATTAAAGCCATCATCCAGCAAAAACTACGGGTGCCGAAGCAACGAAATAACTTTGATGCTGCTCCATGAAAGTAACGGAGCGTCTATTTTTCATGACCAGCCCCAAAATGATGATTAGCATGGCGAAAAAGACGGGTATACCGCATATGATGATAACGAATTCGCGCAAACTCAAATCTGCGTATGTAGAGTTTTAAAATTATAATTGAGCTCGTCATCAACGTACTATAATTAATTTATTAAATACTCACCAAGAATGGATACTTGAGTTGAAGCGCTTATTTCCGACATGCTGGAGCCAATAGTTGATGATAAATGAAGAAGACATCTCCATTTTCCGTTCTTGGCGGTCGCGGCTAATTTCTACCAAGTGTATATATGTGAGATTTAATATAACCGGGATTGAAATTAATGACTAATATTTTGCTTCCTGAAAAATTCACATACAACAGTAATAGCGCATTCTCTTAGTTTCTCGTCAACGGAAAACTGGTAGATTTGTCCACTGGAAATTTTGTTATCGTTGATAAACCAACTGCATTCCTTCACTTTATGGTTGAGCGACGAAGTTCTGCAAGTGATTTTGACGTAACTATCTAACCAGTAGAGTGGATTTGCCGGAGCCATGCTGATATTTCCTTGAGCATTGCCGCAATCTAATAATTGACAACGCCGGATATTGGAAAAGTTTTAGATGTTGGAATCAAACTGAAGAAATATGTAAATGCTGTTCTCACACTTACTGACAGATAACCAAGCAATAAAAAAGAACAAACAGAATTTGATCGTCATTTTCTTTCTGAGTTTGACTACAATTTGAGAGGCAATAATGCATCCTCCAGTGCATCCATGTTCACACTCGGATAGCGCTTGACACACTGATATCCGGCGCCGAGAAAGCTCTTGGTAAAATAAGATTGAGCGGTTTATGGGTTGCTGTGGAGCTACGACCCGGCCGTGAATACGATCAGTCGATTCTCACGAACCTATAAAGAACGAGAAAGAGAAGCTTGAGAATAAGGAACACTACAAAGAAAAAGAAAGATGGGATCTCAGTTTCCGATTTTGAAACTCTATATAGTGTTACACGATCCATCAGTTGCACTTTACGAGTTTTCATAAATTTGTTTGGAGCAATAGTTCGTCGTCGTCGTCTCTATATACGTGCCGTAAGAACGAGAATACGAATTACCCATGCACTTTACATTGCCATATTTTATTGGCGGCGACATGGAATTCGATCATTCATTTACAATTCTGTGTAGGGAAGGTTTTGTCCGTTTTATAAAGGAAAACTAGGCAATATTTTTGCTGATGCAAAATAATCAATTGCGCTTATTTTCAAAAGCGGGATGTGATGTATTCGAGTGACGCACATGCACAATAAGATAGATATCGTATTATAGTCGCATATATATTTTGTTCGATTCCGTGTCATTATTCTCTTGTTCGCGAACGACACTGTTTTAAACGATCTTATTCTTTGATATTCGATTACCAATGAAGCTATAGAAATAAATCAAATGATGCATTTGTAATCCTATACACAAGATTATGTTTTTTCTTTGCCTCAATTTTGTTGAGGCTTCAACCAATAAAATTCGCGAGAATTCCAATGCAATTGTTCTTTTTTTTTTAAAGTTAAGCCCTTCACATTTTTATTTGAAATCGTGATCGTGATAAACTACATGCACGGAACTAGCGTTTGAGTTTTTAATAACCAGATGTCACTTCGTTCGTTGAATGAATGCATCTACGAAGCAAAGGAGAGTTAGCAGACGACAATCGAGATTTGGAAAATTTTATTCTCACTTGTCTTCACTTACATCTGAAATTTCGAATAAGCTTGAGTAATCGCTTTTTGTTCATTTATGACTGCCTTGCATTTTTAATCTATATTTATTTGATTTAGACAAAATAAATGAATGGAATACGACATTGGTAACAAAGCGATGGAATACGTCATTGGTAACAAGGTGCCATTGCAACGTGTCACCGTCACACCTTTTGCTGTATCCACGTCTGAAAATAATGTGATTGCTGCCATTACTCTGCAAGGTGTCCATTTATTTGTAAGTTATTTCGTCCGTTTATCCAACACGCTGCCTACAATTGAGATGAAACGAATTTGCCCAATTCTGTTCTGCTTCCTGATTGGAAGTTCGTTGGGCCTTGATTTCACTGACCAAGTCTTTGACGGGAAACCTCTTGGATTGTTGGCAGCCTTTGGTGATTTCAATTCTGACAAGCTCACTGATGTGTTTGTGATTGACAATCACCAACATAGTTTTGGTGTCCTGCTTGCCTATACAGAACCACCATTTTTAAGAAGAGAACATTTTGACTGCAACCTTGGGGATGAAATGATCCAAGGGCTGGTGCCGGGAGATTTCGATGGTGATGGTGCAATGGATGTTCTTGTTATGAGCCAACTGAAAGCTGGCTTTTGGTCTTCTGCCTCGTCAAGAGAAATATTTAACATTTACATTGCATGGGGAGAACTAACCAAACTGGAATGCCCCATACTAGAGAAGCCAATTTTACAAACAAAAGGCCATCCTCTTGTCCTTGACTATAATGGGGACATGATTTCTGATCTCTTTGCTCTGGACTCTAACGGAACCCGCCAATTTTGGATCTTCAATACAAGTCGTCAGGTCGATCGAATAGTCACTATGGAAGCTGAAAACCCTTTACGTATCCCACATTCTCACGCTTTCGTCGATTTGGATGGCGATATGTCAACCGATCTTCTCCTCTCTGGCAAACATTCCTTTGAGTTATGGCATTTCAATGGCACCAATGGTCTGCAGTTGGCTCAAACAATCGATTTGCCTGTTAAAGGAGCTGTCATTGGCCAATCCATCATTGTCGATGTCAATTTTGATGGAAAACTGGATCACATCGTACCCGTCTGTGCAGATTCAAAGTGCCATAACAGTAGCTTTTATATTCTCTCCGACGATCAGTGGAAACCTGTTCTATGTGATTTGAAAGATCCGACAGGAAAAGTGTGGACTTTCCAGCCACCTGATGCATCCCAATTTTACCAAGAAGCCATGACTGCCCGAAGTGGAGATTTCAATTTAGATGGATATCCTGACTTGCTAGTGACGTTGACACATAGCGATCAAGTGCGAGCCGTCCTGTTGGAAAATGCTGGAAACGAGGTGACTGGCGCCCGTCACTTTGTACCTAAATGGGATCTGCTGACAGAGTGGAATACAACTAGTGTTATGGCCACAATGTACGACATTCAAGAGAAAGGCGTGCTGGACGTGTTGCTCGTTCACCGTTCTCCCAGTGGCCAACTACAAATGGCTGCGTACAAAAATACGTTAGACTACGATGCCAATTTCATCAAAGTCGTCGTGCTGACTGGTCGATGTTTCTCCAACTGTTCACACGGACGAATTCCCTACGGCACTAACCTTCCCGGTCCGTCCATCAGCTATCGGACAACCCAACCAAATGGTGAACTGCAGTTGGCATGCAGTGCTCAATTATCCCAGAGCGCCTACAGTGCACTTCAGCTTCCCTACACACTTTTCGGTCTAGCTCGATCTCCTAACTTTTTGGAAGCCCTGCGTGTCAGTTTGAGTTATTTTCCAAACCCTGCCACTCGGGAATGGACTCAGATCATCCCCAATTCTCAAATGATCATCATCCCGACACTGGAGGCCAGTTCTCGACATTGGCTCAACAAACTTTTTGTCACTCCGTCGAGAGCCATCGTCTTGTCGGCTGCCGCTCTGGGTGGTTTTGGATTCTTTTTGGCTATCGTTGTCACAGTTTTGCACGCTCGTGAACGACGAGCCGATAAACTCGAACAAATGGCAGTCGCAAACAGATTCCACTTTGACGCAATGTGAAATTTATTCGCCCCGCTCTGTCCGATACATATTTTCATAAACTTGTTTTAAAATTATTTTCATTCCGTGACGGTGTATCTCCCGTTTCTTGTCAAATAAACAGATCGTTACGTACCATTGCTCCGTCTTTGATTCTCATTCATTTTCTTCTTTAGGAGATTGTAGCTGCCGTCAATAGGAAGGAGGCTTTCAAGTTCGACCACAGGATCATTACCACCCCGACAGAAATCAATGAAATCCAAAACCATGGTAGCAGAGAGCACATTCGATAGAAAGTAGTTGTGTGTTTAGTAATTTGTAATCCTCTATTGATTAGGTAACCATCGGGTGGCGTTGAATCGCGATATTAAAATTGAAGAAATCCATGACGTCTTTATGGACAGGACACTGTCAGCAACTCGGACAGTTGATGAACCTCTGAGCACTGCTTTCCGCCAAGTTGCCTGGTCGCCCTCCGGATTGCTTCCTTTTTGGAAGTAAGACAGTAGTTTTATTTTAAATTCAATATGTTATCGTTATCAATCTTTTTCTTTTTGACAGATGCCTTCTGGCTACGGTAACAGCAGATCATAGAGTCACCTTGTATCGAAATGGATGTTGGGCGTGGGAGGAAGTTGAACAGGTTTCGTCTCGTTGGTTCCAACACATAAAAGATAGTGAAGTGTTGACATCGAACCCATTGGTAGAACCAGGGCACAGTCTAGTTTTTACGCTCCACAAAAATCGATCCTACATTTTAGGAACCATGGCTTTAGCCTGGAGTTCATTGTACACAAAAGATACGACGAATTATGCCTGGCTGGTCATGTTGCAGCGTAGCGGTCATATAGTCATTTGGAAGGCACAGACACCGTTTACCAATATCTCATTCTCAACCTACCACGATTTACATTTAGCTGATCCCTCCATCCTTAAAGTCCATCCAGGACCTGCTGGTACATAACTACTACAAAGGGAAACCAGCCCACTAATAATAAAGATGAAACATTTTATTTTTGTTTTACTTTCCAGAAAATCAATTACTGCTGTTTGCTGGATCTCACCTTGGACAAGTCAAGTGCTGGACACTTTCCTGGGATGGAGAGAATGCGCCTTCTTGCAATTTACTAGGATGTATCATTCCCGATGCGGATCATATACCTGTCAGTGCCATTGAAGTATGGAATTCCGACGGTTATCTTATTGTAAGTGTGGCAAAGAATAACGCTGTCGTATTCGTGTCTGTCAAATGTGACGGAAACGGATTGCAGTGCGTCGACAGGAAATTCTTTTTAATTCCCGGCCTGCAACTATCAGGTATGTGACGTTATTGGTGTTTAGTTCAATGTAAAACGACTTAATTGTTATTGTTTTTAAAATATCAGGAATGTCGAAGTTGGCAGAAGGAAAAATTATTTGCATCACCGAAGATTATTTGATAAACGAATTTGATGTAACCATCAACACGGAAGGTTTTATCACCGTATTGAAAGGGATTCCAATAACTGTCCCATTCAATCCAGTCATGTTGTGTCGTGGAATAGCTACATCGTGGTCTGGTGATAGTTCAACACTCTTTATACTCGAAAGGTAAATAAGAGATGATGCAAAAACTACAACGTCAGCATATTCAAATTCTTCTTCTGTTTTAAGTGTCAAAGTGGCTTATGATCATCTCAAATGCCGCCAACCTAGTAGTCTGACTATTTACGTTAGTGGCAATCTGGAAAAAATTACCAACATCATACGAAGTACAGTGAGCATGGATAAGAACTTAATGGCTTTAGAAACTTACAAGTAAGTAATAAAAGAGCATCGTTGAAATTAAATTGAACTATTCCAATTTCTGTGATCTAATTATTAGAGCTCTCAATGCATCCAACTGGGAAAACATTTGGGAAATAGATATGGAAAATTTTCATTCCGAAGATGATTGCTACATCCAACTGCTCAGATGGTTTGCGTTATTTAAATGCAATGCTTGTTTCGTTGAACGGCGCTACGATAAAGAATTTCAGGACAATTTGGTAATACTACAATTTAACTGATTAAATTTCTTGCGTTAACATTTCAACATGTTTTCAATTTTTATAGAAAATGCGTGCGGATAAGGCAGAGTTTTGTCTGCAGTTGCGCCACATCGAGAAGATGTTCAAAGAACTTGTTAATCAACCGGATGGAAAACTTAGTGAGGCCGAGCGTCTAAATGTTTTCCTTGCCTACCAGTTTGTGATCTCGCCCGTCGTCACCGAGTCAGACACAAATCAATTTGATCAAACTCTAGCGGAAAAGATAAAGACAAAGTTTCAGATAAATGTCACGCCACCTAAAGAAGAATGTCTCGTCTGTCAAAAACCAATCCCTTTCGAGAAACGTGAAAGTGGGCAATGCGCTAGCGGACATAGAGCTCTACGTTGCCGGGCGACTTTACGAACTTGCTTTGACGACACTCTCAGTTGTCGCTGGTGCGGAACTCATTACCATCTTGATTCTGGTATATTCTTAGTAATTTCATTAAATCTTTTTTCGTATATAATAACCGTTTTTCTATTAATATCTTTACAGGTCTGGAATGCTGCATTCTCTGCGGTGGATCGTTGGATTCAAGAAGTATAGGTTTGTGATGATTCAATGCAAATGTTGGATTCTTTGATTGAAAGGTTCATTAAACAAGATATAATACCCTTTTAAGTATAATGTATTATCTCTTCGTCTACGCACGTTCACGATAAATTGTGTAAGGTCATTTCTTGGTACTGACTAGACTATGTGAAAGACAAAAATCGTTCTTTTTGAACTTTTGAAAGCAGATTAAAGGATTTTACAGGATTGTTACAGTACTGATTAATTAGACTAAAAGTCAGTTGGAGGTTCGTCGAAATCAAAAGAGGAACTATCCCAAGGGTCCTGGCCAGTCCAACTGCTACTATTTGGGTCATCTGTCAGATATGTATCATGCTGTCCCTGTTCTTGGGTAAGTAGGTTTACTAACGAATCTAGTTGAGCTTGATCTTCTTCATTCATGGTCGTAGTTTGGGTCTCTGGGTTTTGAGAATATTGATGATAGGTAGTCAAGAGATCATTTAGTCGGTAAGCATTATTCTCCGATCCCCTGGAGCGCGGCATTTCGCTGTGTTGCAAGAAGTTGTCGTTGCTGTCACTCCCTCGCAATGGAATTGAAATGGACGTACGGCGGTTGATACCAAGTAGAGAATAAATTACATTTATAGTGGGTTGGGATAATCCGGTAGTTAAAACATTGGCTGTTTTGATGGTGAAAGAAGCGGAGGTTGAAGGACTGGCAGGATTGTCGTTCAACATGTCACTCAGCAATTTGATGTAATTCTTAGCTAGCCGAAGTGTTTCGATTTTGGAAAGTTTTTGACTATCCGATATGATTGGAACTAGTCTTTTAATTCGAAAGAAATGCATGTAAGTACTGAAAGTAAACCAAGATGTATTCGTTTACAAAAAGTAAAACCTGCGCAAATTGTCGAGAGCGCCGTTAAGGCCGTGCATTCGTTGACGTTCTCGAGCGTTGGCTTTGTGACGACGAGGTCCAGTCTTGATGCTGCGAGTCCTTTTAACTGTTGGTTGTTGGATTGTGAAAGTGCTTGCAGTAACAGGCCTAGATGTTCAATAATATTTCATTTATTTAATTAACCAGAAATTAATAGAACGATGGAACATTTAGAACATTTAAACTATCAGTTTCATATAGGATAGACTTTTGTTTTTAAGAATGTAAAACAACAAAAATTAAAATAAAACAGAACCGTGGAACTCAATTAGTTAAATTGGTTAAAGAATTTCTTTTAACATTGAAGTAAAATCGCATAGGCTAATAGTTTTTCAATACTGAACTTCAAACGCGTAGTATACACAGTTTTTCTAAAATTTCAAGTTTTCCCGACGGGCCTATTTATTGGGTCAAATCAAGGAACTTAAACTTAAGATAACGATTAAGATCAATTTTAAAGTTACCGTCACAACGAATTTTGGAAGCATTATTGCTAAAACTTTTTTAAAATAATGCAAATCGAAGAGTCTATTTTACTGCTTCAGAATGTTCATAACTTAACTGTCATCTACTTTTATTTAGACATTCAATCAATTCTCACATAGGTTAATATACAACCTAATTCGCTAATTCTTGACCTATTAGCTCTTTCTTGAAGTTGAAGGGTTAAAAAACTGTTCCATTAGTTACTTCAAAATTAGTTTTACAAGTGCAAAACACAGAAAACGTGTTTTTAAAAAAGTGTGAAAAATTTCTTACTCAGTGTTTGGCAGAAAATCGGCTGACATCATATTATGGACGCATTGGCTCAGAGCTTCGAGAGGATTAGTCGAAGATACATCGAACTCTGGAACTCTTACATGCGACGATGATGAGGTGCTGGAATCGGCTGCAACTGTCCGGGTTACTTCCGGTTCACTTTCTACGGAGAAAAACGGCTCCATTTGATTTACGACAAAGGCCTTGTCCCAGCAGCTATCCAAGGGAGAATAATGTTCACCACAGAGAAACCACTTGTTTCCAGGTGACCAAACGAAATTATCTACTAACATTTTGCTTGTTTAACTCTATCCGTCGCCATGGAGGATTTGCTAGCAACTGGTCAAGAATCGATCCGAAAAAACGCGGCTATATGCATCGAAACCCGTTCGACTGATAAGACATCATTTTTTAGGCGCGGCTTAATATTTAAAATTCGAAAGAAATCTGAGCCGCATTCGTGTATCATTTGGGACTTTCCGTTTGTAGTGCATGAGGTGCAATATTTAAAGTTTGGGAGAATTTTGAATAACAATTTTTGTCATATCAGCCATTACATTACATATCACAATTTCATAAAAACGGGGTCCAAATAAAAAAGGAGGCGTAATAGCGAGGCAGGTTTCCAAATCCAAGCCAATGAATGAAATTCTCTGATTTTTTCATTTATTTTTATTGAGGGCATCAATTCCATTTGTGTACATCTTTCAAATAATTATAGTTTTTATTCTTAGGTAAGGAACGAGATTCTTCTTCGCTCACCAACTCTCGTTCATGAGGCGCTTATAATTAACTAAGATGATTAGTCGACAAAATTTTAAGAGACCAGTTACAAACAGCTTCAACGCTGTTTCATTCTATAGAAAATGAAAACGATGATTCCATTTCTATTGAATGATGACGCATGGATGGATGAGCTTTATGTTGCAAATGTCACCATCTCGCTAATTAAATAAAAACCCAACTAAGCAATAGAACATTATTCATACTTGGTATATTAACGGGAAAGCTGGTTATCTTGATAACCTTAAATAAGTCCCTAGGAATGAGATTAGTTCTGATCATTTGAAATACCAGCCCAGCAGCATCATAGGTCAATAAAGATCTGATTGTTCTAAAATATTATTTTTCTAGTATGTGAAGCGTTGATTACAACTGGATGTGAAAGCAAACGTGACTCATGTTGGTTGCACCCTTTATGGGTAATGATAGACATAACGAACGCTATACGATCACTAGGCTTTATCTTTATTTTGAAAGGGCGGAGCATAAAATGAGTGTGAAAATCATGCTGAGATAATAGCAAGTTGCTAGTCCAGTCGCGGTATGAGTCTCGTTAGAGTTAGAACCTTTGGACATGACTTTTGTCCAGTGTGTCTTGATTAGAATTCTGTACTCCCTGATTCATGTGTCTTATTCAATTAATCACGCAATCTAGAGAAAGAGAGAGAGCAGGGACATTTGTAGTATTACAGCATACAATTTGTATGAAATTTCTGTAAAGTGTGTTTGGAATAATGCATTGTCCTTGACTTCCGCTTTTCAAAAATTATATCAACACCCAAATAAACAACACAATGCCATTATCAGTTATCAGCAGTCGCTTTCGTCTCGGGTATGGTACCACCGACTTCATTTGAATTGTATTAACGGATGCACTGGAAATGAAAAAATCTAAGAACCTTTACTAGTCACAGAATAATTTTATCTACATTGATCTCGAATCCTCTCGTTTTTTCTTGTCACAATATTGATTTAACTGAAACCTTTTCTAAGCACATTACATTTTTAGAGTAGGAGTGATGTTTTGACTTGATATGAGATTGAAAATCTTGTCGTCTTTGTCCGAAAAGTCATCTGATTGAACAAATCTCATTACACTTAATTGTAATATCTCTTTGAATTTCAGATTTCCTTGTCGAATATATTTCAATTTTGAATTTTCACCATTCATCGGCGACTAGACAGCTGACAAGCGATTTGCGCCTTTTTTCAAAATTTTTGTTTTTTATTGGAATTTTTATTTCATTTGGCAACGTTTAAATTTGAAAGTTAGAAATGGCCGCCGTTGCCCGCCATTTTGTGATCAACATCACGAATTCTTGGACTGTGGTCTCGACTCTTGAGTTTCGAGAGATTTTTAAAAGAAATAGGTATAGATAAATCCAAACCCAATGCGTGAATGTACTCCTTACGATAATTGCCAACTTAATATCATATAGAAAAGTTTAAATATTAGGATAACTGGGTTTACTTGCAGTTTATGGAGAAAAGGATTCCATAGAAAAGGATTCCATAGAATTTTTCCTTTAAGTTTGCCAAATTGCAGGTTGGAAAGACTTCTAAACTGATAGAAGATTGAAATGAGATTTTTCTAGTTTTCATAGCGTAATTAATCAACTTGAATTCCTAGATATTAATTAATACTGATTTTGATGAACTATACATGGTCCTGACAAACTGCTTTGTTTGGTTTTAGATTCATTTTGATCCACCAACTTTTGCGTTTGGTAAAAACTATAGAAAGGTTTGTTTTGATATTTCAATATCTCATATTTTGGATTTATTGGATGACATAAGCTAGGTGTAGTCATAGTCATACATTATCAATTTTTCTCAGAATTTCATTATATGTTAGGTTTTGTAGTTGTCAGGCTCACTATCTTAAATCATTCTCACATGATGCTTGGATGTTGTGCTATCTATATGGATTTGTGGCTACAGCCTCCTTCTTTGTTGATATTCTTCAAGACATATTGTTACATTAGATTTGAAATCTATTTTGAAACTTGCTCAATTTTTTCTAGTAGATCAGTTTAAATGGATCTTGCACAGAGATGCTTTCATTCCAGTCTATATAGTGAATATGATATATTCAAATGTCACAAACTTTGTTCCATGCTGGTTAAAAAAATTGGGAATCATTCTTATATTAATGGCATTTATTATCACCTTTCTTTCTGTGTGAAAACCTTGCCTAGTTAATAAAGAATTTATAGTGTGCATTTTTAATTTACTCTTAATATTTCTATATAGACATCTCGTGAAGTAAAATGGATCCTAAGACAATTTTAACACCAATTCTTACTAAAGAGTCCAAACAAAATGCACTATTTGACACTGAAGGTGTTGAGACTGTTGACCCTTACCCAAAACAACACAACACGAATGTTCCGGGTTACGATAACTTCTCAAAGAATAATTACTACCCATCCTCGATGTTGTTATCTGTCGACACAGTAAGTAAAAAATACTACAAAAAATGTTAAGTTTATTTTTCGCATTTGTTTTAAAATCAATTGATGCAGAAATACTTGTCACTCGCTAGTCTGTCACTAAATTCCGACATTGCGCTGGATGAGTCAAAGAAATCCAATTATAGATTGTTACCTTCTCATTCAAATATCGCAGATTTGGCAAGCTCCAACACTAATGGTAGCAAAGATGAAAGGAGTAAATTTGCAATTCAATCACTCATTTTTTGTCAGTTTAGTCATCCCCTTATTTGATATTGCGGATCCTGTTAGGGAAGAAATTGGCTTCAAACTGGAAAAAGACCTTTTTGTAGAGTGCGATACAATCGATGGAATGGTGGTAACCGAAAGCTGCATTGGTTTGAAACAATGTTTTATTCTAATGGAACTTTTTGCTTTATATTTAGATTCGTTCATTCACGACTATAAGTGACTTGGAACAGTTTGTTGCCAGAAGCGCACCCAAAAATGCAATGAAACTCTCCCCTCGTTTGAAGAAAATAAGAAAAATTGACCCTTCATCTCCTGGGGATATTGAAAGAGACAAATTGGATGCCTCACTGTTAGTTCTTTCAGAAGAGCCTTATTACGATGATGACAGTAAAGTTTTTTTTTCTTATTGGATTTTCGATTTTATATAACAATAAAAACTTCAATTTTTGAACAGATGTCCACTCAAACACGCGCCGCTTGGTAGTCGACTGCCAAAATCTGTTCTGCGTCTTGGGTTGCATTTGCGATAGTTTGAATTCATCTAGACCTCTACCCGAACACTGCAGACATACTGAATGCATGTTCAATCGCACATGTTGCTACAAACAGAAGCTGGCATTTTTTGATTCTCCTTCACCAATCGAAAGATATGACTCCCAAGAATACCATAAATTTTCCAAGCACGCATTGCTCAAGGAAATCTACTTAAAGACGGATATCATTGATCGATTAACGGCTGAACTGCTTGAGAAACAATTCGAAATAGACAACCTTACAAACCAAAAGATGAGAAAACGTAGGTCAACTTGTACATTTAACTTTTAATCAATATAACTGTAATTGTGAAATTGCATTTTTATTTCACATACGAAGGTAAAGCTACCTCCGAAAACAACTTAACTCTCCTTCCATTGGCTATGAAAAGCGAGACCAAGGTGAAAAACATGAAGGCCAGGGAAGAAAAGTTCAGATCTGAGATTAAAGAAGAGACTGAAGGAAGCAGGGTGAAGGCAAAGGTCGAAGTCGAGGGCGCAAAGATGAAGACCAGACGCTCGCTCGCTCTAGATGGGCTCAAATTGGTAAACATATATGCACATTTTAAATTTGTTTTTTCACTTTAGTAGCTTTTTTTTAACAGGGATCGTTCCCCTTTGATGAAAGTATTCTCAACAGGCTAGCTGCTGAGAACACCACGTTCTCAGTCTTTGTCAGGCAATTATTGCGGAAAATGTTTACCTCGGATTTTTTGTCATCGAAGACTCTAAGTTCGATGAAAGATGAACATTTGGCCGCTATCACAGGTGGTAGACAGTCAACATTGATTTAAATAATTTATCGCCAATATAAATTTTTCTTACTCGTTTTAATGAAGATGCAACCATGAAGCGGTTTACATTTTACCGACAAAGAAACGGTGAATGCGTTCGTGTGACCCCAGAGCTGGTGAAACAAATAATTAGGTCTGAATTCAACGTCAAGCAAACCCAAAAGAAAAACAAGGAAAAGGCCTACTGATTTATTTACCATCGAAAACCTTGTAACATTTCGCCAAATTATTCTGTCTGTGATGATTAATGAAACTCCTTATTATTCATATTATTTTATGCTTTTTATATCTACTCCAATTTTTTCTGGGTTTATGGGTTAGCAGTTCAGTTAAGGCGATGCAAGTACTTTTTTGGGTTAAACTTTTTTATTAGAGACCTTTTGAAACGTGCCCTGTTTATCGTTAAATAAAATATATTTTTTTTAAAATTCCATAGTAAAATAGAAAGCATATTTTTTAAACGTTTATTACCAATACAATACGCAATAGTACCGCGACAATTTGACGTGGTGTGCCTTTGTGGATTCCATTGCGTGCCTATGGAAATTGTTAAAACTAACTTTGTAAACACTACATTTTCTTCATGCCGGATTTAAACGTAATAGGCACCCCATTATCATGCGGCCATACCTTTGCTTCATAATAAGCTGGTTGTTATTTCTTATTTAATTTTATTATTTTATAAACGAAACTTGAGAACGTCATTTATTTAAAAAATTTAGTCGTACTCGTTAACTCATCGGCAGAGTAGAGAATGAGATGTAGAATTGTAGTAGCTAGTAGCATGGCCTACTGAACCCTAGGCCGATTTACGAGCTATACCCCTGTGGTGTAGCTTTTTTACTCCCTTCCCCTTCCGTTCAACCTAACTGGGAGGTGGCGCACCTAGCGGTGAGATGTAGCTCACTGCATGCGCTAATGGGCTCACCACATCTCACCGCTAGGTGCGCCACCTCCCAGTTAGGTTGAACGGAAGGGGATGGGAGGAAAAAGCTACACCACAGGGGTATAGCTCTACCATCGGCCTAGGGTTCAGTAGGCCATGCTAGTAGACATAGAAATGTATTTAAGATTTAAGTCATTGAAATATTGAATCGTCTTTAATCCAACTCGGAATTTGGCAACGTGTTGATCTGTTGATGTTGATCAGTTCAAGGCGGTTCAAGGTCAAGCACAAGGCGGTCAAATACAGTGGTGGTGAAATATTTCCGCTGAAAGTGGATTAATAAGTAATTTAGCTTATTTCTGTTTTTTTTCTATAGCTATGTGGCGAATTTCTGAGATAACTGAGATATTTTCTTATTTCTTTCTTCAAGTTTTTTTACTTTTTAGTTATTTCAAGAAATTTTTTAAAAGGTATCACTTGTTGCTTCCGTTTCATTTACTCAGATACTCATTACCACGACTTGTTCATTACATTATTAGCCTACATGTAGATAATGAACAAAGTTTGGAATGAGTCACTCTCAAACTTGAATTTGAATATGCTTTTTGGTATTATGTAGTTAATCTGGTTATAAATTCTATAGAACTTTGATTAGACTACATTTTTTTGGTCCGATAAAAAACTTGACTTATTAGTAGCCCAGAGCAAATATCCTTAAAAATGATAACATATACTGATGTCCAAAATAAGAACTAGCCATTGTAAAATAAAAAGTGCCCCAATGCGCTTGAGATTAGTTTTAATTTTACCAGGATTCATTGTTAATATTCAATTAGCCTAAAAATGCTATACCACTGCTGTACTTCTTAAGTGTATATACTTTTTTGGTATCATACATGCCTCATGAAGTCGTGTATTATGGATCAGGAGGTAACATTAAATCTTACCTACAGCAGCCAACTAAAGGAAAGGGAAGAATACGAAGGTAATTTGTCACTAAGAAACACAGCTGGCAAGGAGAACTGCCCCCTCAAAGAATTGCTGCCGTTGTTTCCGAATTGTTGTTCTTCTGAAGAAGTGAGCCAACAATATATTTGATAAGAAATTAAAAGTTTTGTATAATATCTATATTGTTTTTTCCTCTTTGGAAATCATTTATTGATTTCTGGCAGGAAGATTATACACCACCTGTGTTGAAACGTTATTCGGAAGTCTTGGATGATTTAGAGTCCTGCTGCAGCCCACGCTCGCCTCCTGATTTGAGTATTCCCGGTGTGTCCGTAATGAAGACTAAGGGTGAGCTACGATGAAATATTCAATAAAAAATATCATTCAAGTTATTCTTCGATTTCTATTACTATTTATGCATTTGTATCGCTGATGCTGGATCTCTTTAGAAGAAAATATTTCTACAAATAATGCTGGATTTCGAGGGGTAAACAAGGACGGATTAGACTCGTATTCTTTTCCAGAGCGTGACAAAATAGATGGAAAAATGGTAGTAACTTCGATAAAAATTTTATTTTAGGAATTTTTAGATTAAATGAAATTTTTCGTTCTAGTTTTATTCATTCCTTACGCAAGAGGACTTGGAATCATTTCCTAATGGTCGCGCATCCTATCAAGGAGAGAAACTGACAAATCAGTTTTCTGCTTCTAATGCTGGACTCACGAGCATAAAACATATTTCTAAAAGAGAGATGGAAAAAAGTCGACCTTTATGTAAAAAAAAACATTGCTGTATTTACCATCGATGACTATGCTGATGTTAAAGAAACATCACCGTCTGATTCATCGATTGATTCTGATTCCGATGACGTTTTGATAGTAGAATATCACAACGTGAAACCTGATGGAGCCGAGAATAGTTCCACCAAGGAAGACCCTGAAATTCCTGAACCTGTGATTCCGGATCGAAAAATCATCACTCCTGATAAACGAGAATCAGCATTTCTTATTGAAGAGACGAATTTCGTAGACTGTGGTATAGTAATCTTAACCATTTTATTTTAACTGGCAAATCAGTTTCTGCGTCTAATGCTAGAATCGCGTGCATAAAACTTTTTTTAAAAACAGGGATGGAGAAAATTCTGCCTTCATGTGAAAAAAACATTGCTGTTTTTACGATCGATGATGATGATGTTAACGAAACATCGCCATCTGCATCATCGATTGATTCTGATCGCGAAGAAGTTATGATAACAGAATATCAGACCGTGAAACCTGATGATGCCGAGAATGGTTCCACCAAGGAAGACCCTGGAAGTCCCGAACCTGTGATTCTGCATCGAAAAAGAAATCTTGATAAACGAGAATCGTCATTTCTTATTATTCCAGAAGAAGCGTATTTCGAAGACTATGGTACAGTAATCTTAACCATTTAATTTTAATTTCCAACAATTTTTTCAAATTTTTTGGTTTAAATTTGCTTTGCAGATGTGCCTAGCCCGTTGAAACGCGCTGAATTCCATTTCGTGGTCGAGTGCGATAAACGATTCTGCACCATGGGTTGTGTTTGCAGCAGCCTTAACATATTAAAACCTCGGTTGCAAAGATGCAATCACTTGGAATGCATATTTGATAATGGTTGTTTAAAGAAATCGAAGCTGACAGATAGTGTAACTCTGCCTTCCCCAGCAACTGAAGATGACACATTTGAGGGTCTTCCACAGTTGTCGCGTAAAAAGGAAGTAAATCTTCAAAATGAGATCGATGAGTTAACAATTGAACTTTTGCAAAAAGATGAAGAAGTTGAAAAACTAAGAAAAATTATTGACCAACAAGCGGTTCTTCTCGAGAGTAAGAATATTATGCCCATCAAGGTAGCGAAAGCAGAAGAATATAAAATGGTGAACGGGAAGCGTGTGCAAGATGGACTTTTTGTGGTAAGGTGTTATTGCATTAAAAAAATGTTGTTGCTGTTACAATTGTTTGTTTTTTACTAGGATTGCTTTCCTTTGAAGGAAAATATGCTGAATAGATTGGCGAAGAACACTACTGCATCTTTGTTTATCAGACAGCTAATGCGGGAAATGTACACGCCAGAGTACTGTTCTTCGAAGACTTTTAGATTGATTAAACAAGAACATGTGATGGCCATCATAGGTTCAAAAATTTTAAATTTAGTAAAACTGTTTACTCATATTTTTATCTTATTTGCCAGAGGCGACCAAAGAACGATTCTCGGTTTATCGTGGTAAAAACGGTAGCGAGTCGAAGTTAACAGAAGAGAAAATAAAGTTAGTGATGAAATCTGTCTTAAATGTGGCTAAACAGACTAAAGTAAAGAAGATTAGCCAGCTGTCCCTTAAGCCCTCTTGATGGTTTTTCGTTGTCGCGAAAATCGACTTTTGCTTCAGCATCTTAACGCTTGGCGGTCTATTTAATTTTAATCCACTTAATTACACGTAATTTAATAAATACGGTGATAAACGTCATTAAGATCGAAATTTTTTAAATAAATAATTGTATCAGAAATAAATTGTTTATGTCCTACAAAAATCATTGGACTGAACAATCTATCACGTTTTTGTAATCCCACTTTGAATTTTGGTTTTTAACATTTTCTCATCTGAGACGAGCGAAAAAAATTGTAGAGCATTCCAACGTTTAGGATTGAAGTTTTTTTCCGATGTCGAAATCTCGTTGAGCACAAACGAGGAACGGCCCAACGAGTCTTTGTTATATTTGTATGGCGGCCTAAGGGATTTCCCTTAAAAGTCCCATGACCCAGCACTAAACCATTATTTTAGAGTATTTATAGAATTTTTCTGGATCAGTTTACAGCCCATTTTTCTGCGACACCACCACCCCAATGAATAAGGCCCCAAAATGTACGGCTCTTCATTGATCGGCAGTGTCGTTGGTAAGCTGTCTAAAAATTCAAAAATACGGAAAAAAGCAAGTTCGTCTGCTTCCCTTTACTTTTCGGGTTTTCCACCAGGCCGCTCTTGAGTCTCGACACAGGCCTCTTGAAACGCGCGTGTCCGGTTTAATTAGATTTTCTTGAATTTTAAAAATCTCAAAGCATTTTGTTAACATTACTGTGGAAATGTTACAACTAGTTCTGTTAACAATCTGTGTTAACTTGTACAATCGTTGTCGTCAGAGTGCTCTCGTTTAGGAAATAGTCTAATTCGGAACTTGGCAACATATCAACCATCTAAATCTCATCTTTATCGAACAGATGTTGACTTGAAAGTGGCCGGTTTTAGCAGTTGTATTTCCAATATTTTATTTGTTTGGGGAAATTTCTCACGTGAAATTTCGAGAACATCTTGTCGAGTAAACGATCACGTTTAGAAATATCAGGTAAAATTTTTATATGTAATGAATGTTTAAAATGCCGTAAAAAAGTAGTAGAAAGGTAAAAAGGTAGTAGCCATTTTTCATTGCTTAAAACGACTTTTTTTAAATTGTAGTTTACAGTTATGTATTATTTTCAAGTAAATAGAAAATATTTTCAATTAATGTAACTTTTGATGATTCAGAATAATCTGCTAAGTCACCAGCTAAGTGGTAAATAACCTCCAAAAACAGCAGGTGCAGTGATTCAAAATTATTTTTGACACTTATATCTTTGATTGTCCTTATCATGAATTTTTTTTTCACTGTCTTTGTGTTATCAATGAATTTTAAACTAGTTACTTTAGGTTCTTAGTAAGGTTGTTTGAGCATGAATAATAAATTCATGTTATTCATCATCAACTAATTTTGTTGTAACATTTTAATTTTCTAGTTCCTCAGTTGATTCTTTCACATTCTATGATCAACCTACTTGAATGTTGCCTACATGACAGGTACACTTTTTGATCCCATATTTTAATGTAAGATAGAATAAAATCAGAGTCTGTCCATACATGGCATCGATGTCTTGTTAATAAATGATTCATGATGCTAAGTTTAGTTAAATGTAAAAAATAAATTAAAGATAAAGCTTTTCTTGTTGGCTTGACTTTTTTTATTTTTTACATTAAGTAGTTGCTATAATCTAAAGGTTTGCTACAACAGTTTATATTTAAATTTATTTTTGAATTTCTGAAGTTCCTTAACATGTTTCAGGTGCAATCAACTCAAGCTGAAGAGGAGGTCAAGTTATAAAAGGTCAGCAAAGTAAGCTGAGCTCCACACTCATCATGGATTTTGGTTCCAAACATCTTTTAAAAAGAAATGATACCATTACATTATCAGCAACTGCTTTATCTGATGCTGTAAGCTATCACTTAAATAAAGGATGGGGGACATAACAAAAAATAATTAGGATAAAAATTTACATTCTGCTCACTTTAACCATTTATATAGGAAGAATTGCCACCAGTATTGACACTCATCGAATCTAGAATCCCTTGGGAAAAGCGTGATTCAATTGATTCCGAATCGATGTCCCCGCCTGATTTAGGTATGTCTTCTACAGGCGTTGCGGCTGATGGTAACAAGATTATAATATTAACTCATCAGATCGGATTTCGATATTACAACTTTGATAGATGATGCCGATGATGCTGAAGTCATGTTTTGGGAAGATGCTACGAATAAATCTTTTCAAGAGTTAGATACCGAAAAATTGGTCGATGAAAACGTGAGCAAGATTGATGCATCATTTTTAATATTATCAGAAGAGGCCTACTGCGAGGATTACGGTGAAAATATATTTTAAAAGTCGGTAATGTGCTAAAATTAGTCATGTTTTTAATTGAAAATCAGATGTGCCCGGCCAGCTGAAAAGGAATACAATTCAAACGATAGTCCAATGTGGCAAACTTTTCTGCCTTAAGGGATGCATTTGCAAGAGCTTGAATTCTATTTATATTCCGATCAAACACTGCAGACATCCAGACTGCATTTTTGCTTCCAGTTGCAACTACAAATCAATATTGAGAAATGTTACAGGAAAAAATATTCCCAAAAAAATCTGATAAGTTTAATTGTGAATCATCACATTCAAAACACGTTCTGCTTGAGAAACGAGCATCGATGGAAAAAGAAGTTGAATTTCAAAATGAAACCCCTAGTCTAGAACAGAAAATCGACGTTATCAACAAAAAACTTGAAATTGCACAACGAATAAATCAAATTGTCGAAAAGCCTGTTATTGAAAGAAGCGTGATACTTGATAAACAACAGGATGACAGGATTGTCGTTGAAGGACATTATGTGGTAAAATTTAGATTTTATTATGTATTGATGATATATCGAAAATTTATAATCTAATCAAGGATAATGATTATCTAATTAAGGATTCTTACCCGCTCGAAAAAAGTATGCTTGATGAATTGGCCAAAAACAACACCGTCTCAAAATTCATCCGACTCCTCATGCGGAAGATGTTTACACTGGATTTTCTGTTGTCTATGTCGGTGAAAAAGATAAAAAAGAAACATATAACGGCTATTATAGGTTAGATCGGAATTACTGTCAAGTTGTTCACAACTCGAAAGTTTTAATGTTGCAAGTTTGCCTTACTTTTTGTCACAGGTGCTACGATGCAACGATTCAAAATATACCGTTGTAGAAACGGCGAATCACTTGATTTAACTGTCAACATAATCTTAAAGGTGATGGCGAGTGAATTCAACAATAGTAAAACCACTGCCAAAAATAAAGAAAAGAAATCCGTCAAGAAGTTAAATAGTACTTAAATTTTCCTTTTAAATGTAAGTCTGTAACAGTTACATTTTTTACACCTTAATTAATTTTTTAATACCTAACCTAGCCCAATTTTTTCCACATGGATTTTTTCTTGAAGTTCTTGTTATATTTTCTATGAATTGATTAAATGTGTGTTTATTTTCTGTGTGAAAAATCCACTGTTTTTGTTTTCTTTATTAATTTTACGACGAACATGGTTAGATGTGTTGCGATTCAAAATTAGAGTCCATCCAAATCACATTACTCTTATCCATCTACTGGCCTAATACCTAACTAGTTACTTGTCCCGTTTTCATTTGGCAGACGAAACGAAACATCGAAAAAAAAAACAACAAAGTTTCAACCGATTCATGTTTTGAAATTGACTTAGTGTTGATAGCACACGATTAATAAAATATCTTCCAGGATAATGGATTCAATCACCAATAAAGATTTTCCAAATCAAGTTGCTCGTCTATGTTACAGCCATTTTGACAATCTCCCCAGAAAAGGCAAACCCTTACAAGGAAAAGAATGGACTGTAATAGCAGCATTTGTTCAACAGATAATAAAAAAAGAAGAAACAAAGTGTTCTCTTGCAGTAATTTCTATGGGTACAGGCTCAAAGTGTGTTGGACAAAATAAGCTGTCAAATGATGGTGATATATTGAATGATAGTCATGCTGAAGTTGTTGCCAGAAGGGGTTTTCTTCGTTACATGTACCATCAAATGGAAATTGCAGCTTCTGGCAAAAATAGTGACTTGTTCATTGTGGACCCAATTTCAAGAAAATTCTTGCAGAGAGAGGGAATTTCATTCATTTTCTTCTCCAGTCATACACCATGTGGTGATGCATCTATAATTTTAAAGGAATATACAAAAATTATGTGTGATACTTCAGAAGAACTATTTCAGCCATCCAAAATCGAAGTAGTAAATTTTGGTGAAGAACCACCTTTAAAAGTTCCAAGACTTGAAATTCCAGATATTCACAGAACAGGAGCAAAGTGTGTAGAAGGTGGACCTCAGGTAATACAAACTTGAAAAATTCAAAACTTCCTGTAATTATAATATAATTTTTTTTTTAAATAACCAGGACTTAAAAAAACCTGGTGTTGATCACCATGTAGCTGGTGTTTTGAGAATAAAACCAGGAAGAGGGGATCGTACATTGTCAATGTCCTGTAGTGACAAACTTGCCAAATGGAATATTTTGGGCATACAAGGCTCTCTCTTAATGAATTTTCTTTTAAAACCCATTTATATTTCTCATGTTATTATAGGGAAATGCCCCTACAGCCAATCTGTTATGGAACGTGCCTTAATCACCAGATTTGAACATTCTGCCAACCAAATAGGAAATTCTATGTTTGTGCAGCATAAACCAGAAATAAATCAATCTCAGCTTGAATTCAAATTTGGAAAAATAGAAAAAGATGAAGTCAGTCAGATGCAACCTTGTCCATCCAGTATAATTTGGTGTTCCTGTCCTTTGAAGCAACTAGAAGTAGCAGTGGAAGGAAGGAAACAAGGAATAACCAAAAAGAACCAGAATCAACCAACATGTAGACTAGAAATCTGCAAGAAAAATTTATTCCAGAAATTTGTTAGTCTAATCAACTGCTTCCCAATTGCTAATCTGCCAATTCATTTAAAAGAGCAACATTCTAATATTCAAAGTATGACATATAATGAAGCAAAGCGATTATGTTCTGACTATTTTGAAATGTGGGAACAAACGCGCGCAAAAATATTGCCGACATGGACATTAAAGCCAAAAATTCTGAAGGAATTTACTATTTGTGATACTTAATAATTATTGAATTGAATAAATTATTGACTGAACTTCAATCCTTCATCTATTGAATTATTCTATTAAATTTAAATTATTAAATTGCTTTTAGAAACAACATTTTATAAGAGGAATTTTTAAAAAGAATCTATTGTGTTGATTTTAGCGGTGAAAACTGCCATCTAGTAGTCGTGATTCACAAGTGATCTCTGAGACTCTCCGACCACGTATGTTTTTGGTTTATCGCCCTTTTTTTAACGAAATTGATTCTTTATTTTGTTGAACCTTTAGTGATGCAATTTTCTTATTAATAAAACATTTGTTTATCAAAAGTTGAAAACATTAAATAAAAAAAACTAATTGAAATTATCTCTAAAAGGAAAGAATTGGCAACATCTTCTTGTTGTGCACTAGTGAAACCATTCCCGCCTTCACGAACGAAGACATACCTGAACTTCTCTCTAAGAAATAATTGATCTTCTGATCAGTAATAAGAGGCATTCCAATCATTCTCGTCAATTCCGATGTGACATCCTATTTTAATTCTCATGCGGTATTTTAAATAATAGTAATTTTATTGAAAATTTTCTTACATGCAAAGTTACCCACAAAAACTAAGACTGCAAATTGAAATAAAGTCGTTCAACGTTTTTTTATCGTTTTGTGTTCTTTGGCAGCCAATAAGGTATACCTGCTTAAACATTTACATTTGGAGCTTGGAAAATTTCAATATTTCTCTATTTCTAGATGGCTGTAACAAAGTCTCCAACCAAGGTCGTTATAGCATCACTTTTGAAAAGTATTTCAGATCTGAAGAATGAAAAGAACTCCAAGTCCCATTTGACGATTTACGAAACATTGACTCAGTAAGTACAAAATTCAATCATTCACCATTAGTTTTGTAAAAATGAAATGTGTAATGTACTTCAAACATGTGCTTTCTTCTTGTGTGTTAGCCTTAGGGCCTTCATTTATATTTCAGGGTTGTACCATTAATATATTCTTTTTGTGTTGTGTTTTTATAGGCTAGGGGCTAAAAGTTCCATATTCAAAGATGAGTCATGTAATGATAGTCTGTGTTCTGTTGCCATACCAACTACTCTACAAGATATTGCTACTGGGAATGATAATTTAGTGCTTGCTGCACTCAGTTTTCTGGGAGGTTTGCTGCAAGTGGTGAAATTCCCTCTAGACAAACAGTTGTTGGTTGTTGAAGTTCTTACAAATAAGCTTGGCAAAGTTTCTGAAAAGAATCAATCAAGAAAGCTTATGTGGAGTCTAGCCAATATTCAGTTTGACATTCAGCTTCCAGAACCACACTTAACAAAAATGCTTCAGTCTGCATGTTTGTTCTTGCAAGAAAAGCCACCTGTTTTATCGCTAAGCACAGTTTGCGAATCTTTGAACACCTTACGGAACATGGGAATCAGAAACAAAGAATTTTTCGAAAAAAACTTACCTACTGTCCTTTCTGCAGTGATCCCTTGGCTATTCAACGAAGCTGATCGAATTCGCGAGCTTTCTCTTGCGTGTCTTGAGCCATTTACGGCCAATATAGCCAAGCAAAGACTACTTGGTACTCCATTCCAAGTTCTTCTTAGGAGCAAATACTATGGTGTATTGTCACAACTAGTTTCAGGAGAGTCTGCTGACAGCTTGAAGATCTGGAGTTTCCTCATCCAAGCTTTTGGAACCGAACTACACGACTCAGTTTCATTGCTAAACGAGTTGCTGAAAATTGAAGAGTGTGCGTTAAAATGCAAGAATCCTGTTTACCGCCAGTGTGCCTTGGAATATTGGAAGTATATCATTGATTGTTTCGCATTGAATCCTGTCGTGTTAAACAACTCCAAGAGAATAAAACTGGTTCTAGTGCCGCTCAAATCAACAGACACACGCACGGTAGATTTCTCAAAAACGAAAATTGAACTGTGGTGGCATTTACTTAACAGACTCGGAGCCGACGCCACTCAGCGCTTTCAAGAAGTGACATTGCCTCTTCTCACATTTTGCTTCGGTGCCGAAGATGATAAACAACAAATCAAAGGAACGGCACTAGTCTTTTCAAACATACTGCCATTAGCAACGTCCGTTTTAGCTGGAATTCTCTCACTTGAAACCCAATTCAAAGTGTCACCGATGGATTCTGTTGAGCTGTCTCGCTCATATCCCTATATTAGTCCAGAAGATTTTCGTTTGAACGTCGAGAACTTCAGTCGATTTTCTCTGTTAACCTTAAATCTTAAATCAACATCGGACAACTCTACCGGAGTTTACGAACTTGTTACACGTTCTTTTATCGAACGATGTTGCTCTTCAAATCTAACAGAACCACTAAAAGTCTTTATTCGTAATCTCTTGGAAATCGTTATTACTAAACCAGCGCTAATGGAAGTAGTCTTTGATGTACTTACTGCAGCCTTTAGCTTTTCTCTCGTTACTGAATTGGTTACGGAAAATATGGATTGTCTTTTGCTATGGTTCGTTGAGAATGAGCCCCTTCCTGCACATCCTCTTGTCCGTTTCCTCACCAAGTTCTTCGAAGCTGGAATTATATGGAATGTAGCTAAATTTACAGCGAAGATCACCAACGCGCTAGAAAATTTAGGCTTTTCTCAAGACCAAGTTTTCAATTCATCAGCCATCGAACTATGGAGTAAATTTGCAAGTGCTTTGATTGCTAAGAGCCATGTCATTCATTTGCCTAGTGCTCACTTGCAATCACTTTTACTTCCTCTTACCTGGTCTCGCATCGAGTTGGACGAAGGTGTATTCCTCCCATGGTCTACGCTCTTATCAACATGGGCCAAAAAGGATCCTTCAGTCTTAGAAAAAGTTCTAAATCCTCGGGGATTAGATGAAGTTGATGTCGAGGAATCCACTATCCATTCTGTGTTATCAGCACTTCGCTCAGAGTTATCCTCACATTCAAAAGAAATTTCTTCGTGGATTAAACGCTGGACAGCATCCTGGGTAAAACTTGCTGATGTTGCAGAGGTAACCAATCATTTTGTTCAGTCTATAGCTAAAGTTTACTCAGTTCTTAATTCATTTACATTTTTTAATTATAGAATAAGACCAAATGTATAAGTTTGTTCGTGAATTTCCTATTAACCGTTATCGACGAGCTAAAAGTTGAGGGGGACCCCGATTTATTGCTGACGCAAGTGAAATCATATCTCCATGGTACCACTCTTTCCCAAGAAGTTTCGGATATTCTTCATGGAGTTTTCGGTCCTGCGACCTCCGCAATTAAGGCTCCAAATGTTCAGAAATTGCGCAAGCATAACAATATTTGCAAACTGTTTTCAAATTTGGTTCAACGTAACCTGCTCACGAGAAACAAGCAGAAACCAAAATCCCTCGACGATTTTGTTGTCATTGAAACACCCCCAAAGGTATTTTCTTTAGCGCAAATTTTTACTCTATTTCAATGTTTTCATCTTAATGTGAACTTCTGCAGAAAAAGCGCGTACTGACAGAGCACCAGAAGGAGGTGATGCGATCCAAGAGACGATCAACATGTGGTGTACCCGCCATGTATAATGACTTATCTCAGAGTAGTCAAACAACAGATTCTATGGACACTCAATCCTTAAGTGAATTCGCAGTTTCTGCGGCTGCTTCTAGTTTTTCAGTTCTGAAAGAAGAAGATGCTCTTCTTGAACCTCCGGTGATTCTGCAACAAACGGAAGTTTTGAACGAATTACCCGGTAATGGAAATCAAATTGTTGGTAAGATGATTTCGTTTTCTGTCCGTGATTCTCTGTCCTCATACACCGTTTTTTTATTTAAGGTCCTGCAAATACAGAACCAGCTACTATCATTATCAGTGAACCGTTTATGAAAGATTTAAAGTTAAGAAGCAAAGTCAGCGTTCAAATGGACAAATTGCCAGCCCGCCGATCACTTCGTCGATCCTTACCTTCTTCAGCTTCGGCGTCTCAATCTTCTTCATCAACTGAAGAGTAAAGAAATCAAAAGTAATAGTTTTTTAATGCATCTTAAGCCGTTATTATTTTCCAAGTAGATGTGTAGAGTTTCAACGTCCTGGACCTGCTTCAAGGAAAAGGGGATATAAAAAAGTGATTGCTATTCATAATGAAGAAGACAATCACGCAATTGCAACTACTTCGGAACCACCAGTTGACGAAAGTCATGATAAAGAAAATGGGTCGGCCGATCCTCAATCGATTCAAACTTCAACCTCTTGTTCTAGCTCACCTCGTAAAACTCCGCCTTTCCAATCCTCTCGTATTGTAGTTGACAATCAAGACGATTCTTCGGTTACATCTTCTGTTGAATCTGAGCCGAAAGCTGCTCAAATTCCAGCCACTGATAGTTGCATGAAAGAAGTAGCAACTCCTCAATCGGTAGAACCTAGCCCTGAAGACGATCCCGTTCCTAATATCAGAAGATACGTCGGCGACGTCCTCGTTAGTGATTGGGAAGACAACGATGAAAGTATGATGAATGTTGATTGTTGTGTACCTGAAAAACCGAAAGAACTTGCAGTGGAGGCATCAAGTGCTAGTATTGAAGCTTCCAATGAAAACCCTCCGTCTGTTGAAACTGTTCATTTAACTTGCACATTGAAAACCGACGATGGAGAAATTCGCGTTACAGATGTAATCTCTCTTACAACACCTGCTGTCATTCAAGTGACAGAAGAAAGTCAAGAAACTAATATTGTGAAAGAAACTTCTGAACAACAACAGTATTGATTTATTTTCTTTATCCCCTTCCTAGTCGTGAAATTAAATGTCTGTTTATTTTAGGAAACCATCGGAACTCAATCATTTATTGGAAAATAACAACGTCGAAGATTCAGCCGATTCTGCTCCCCCTGAAATAATTCAACAGAAAATACCAATTGCTCCATTGAAGAGTATGATAAAATCTTTCACTGTACGTACGAAAAAAGTTTTTGTTCCCAAGATCGGCCCATCACCAAGCAGTGGGAAACGTGGCGCTCATATTCTGGAGCTTTCTCGAAAAATACAAAATGAACCACCCAACAAGAAAGCGAAGAAAGGTGACTCTCCCCAGAAGGAAACTGTCGAGTGTACAGTTAGTAGTGCCTCTTTGGGCGAGTTTAGTGTCACTCCGGAAGGATCTCCAGCTAGAACTGCTCCATGGCTGCCTCGCACCTACTCACCATACGCTAGTCCTAGCACAGGAATTTTGAAAAAAAGGGCACCCGTAGAAGAGTCTGAAGATGCTGCAGAAGATTCACCTGCGTCCAGTGCGTCCAAGGCTCGCCGTGTTAGTTTTGCCGACCCGGAGGTTTCCCACAGTGTCAAGATATCACCAATTAAAAAACGGCTATCCAGATTGCGTACGCGTCGTTCTCTGATTAGAACTTATGATGATTCTCTGTCCGTTCAAGAACAAACAGAAGAATCGCGTATGATGGAGGAGAGCTTATCGAATGAATCAGAAGTGCGTACAAAATATTCATTCTTGCATTTCTTCCTATAAATTGTTAATTTTATTTTCTGTCCAGAAATCGTCTGGTGGTGTAGCTGTTTCGTCCAGCAATGGAAGTCTTCCATCTGATACACAAGCATCTTCAGTCGAAGAAGATCCTACGTCTGAATCGATTATTGTCGATCATGGAACTATCTCTCATACTAATGACGAAGAAAGTGTTCAAGTTTCTAAGTATGTCTTTCTCTAACAGATTCAATAATAACACGTTTATTTGATACAATTTTGTCTTCAATACTACTCACAGTATCGAGGAAGAAACCACCAACCAAGCGACAGAGCCATTGAAAGAAACCTTGAATTCGAAAGATTTGCAGGAAGCGGCTATTTATCCAGCGGCTACTGACTGTATCGATTCTTTGGCGCTAATTGTCGATCGAGTGACTTCACCCACATCAAAGGGCCCCATATTGACCGTTCTCGAAAAACTTGGTGTTCGCACTATCGGAGATTTCTGCGCTCTATCGGAAACTGACATCAAAGGACTTGATTTTAAACTACCTCAGCATGAAACGATCAAACAGTTTCTAGAAAGCCACTTCGCGAAAAAGACAACATCAAAATTAGAAACACAAACACTTGAGGAAGAAAACTCCAGCTTGAACCATACAAGTCCCACAAATCCGGAAAAAGTTGTGTCCGAGCTGGTCGTTTTATCTTCTGACGAAGCAAGATCCGACGAGTTGGTAAAATCGTCAGATGAGTTAAAAAGTGAAGAGTCTAATAAGACGCCGGATTCATCTCCTAACGGGCAGATTATAAGTAATACTTGCTTAAACTTGATTTTGATTTTGGAGTAAAAATAACTACAGGCATTTTGTGTATTATGTTTATTAGCTGACAGTCTGGAAATGCCTTTCTCCTGTCCGCTAAGCAGCAACGACATCAATAATTGTAGTGTGCTGGCTAGTCCCGAAACATCAGACGACTGTGATGAGGTTACCGATGATCTCATGGAATCATCTCCGTGTAGAGATGAGAGGAAATTACCCGCACCAAATTCTGTTTCTTTGAATTCACTATCAAAAACAGTTTCTGATCAAGCTGTTTTACCTGGCGCCAATCCAGCCAATGGTACATATTATTGTTATTTTTTAAAGAAATGCATTAAGTTTTTTTGTGTTGTGCATAGATATTCCACGACTTTCCGCTGAGGACGTAATCAACGTTATTGAACATCATCCACAGAAAGACGAGATTCTTTCAATGATAACCAAAAAATATATTTCGCTGTCTTTTAGTTTGAACGGAAAGGTATGTATGTTAAATAATCATTCTTGTACAGAATTTTATTTAAAATTTTTTTTATTTGATTCCTTTAGGTATTTCCTATGCTGAATAATTTGTAGTCTGAAATGAAGCCACTTTTTACCCTTCAAACGAAACGATGATCCATAACCGAGATTTTAAGGCATAAAACACTTTCTCTGCTTATTTTCCTTGTTCATAGGTGTAATACACAATTTTTTAATTTTCTGAATAGTTTTGAGATAGATTATCATTCCTATTATTTTGGTGCAATTCACGCGGGCGAGTTAATATGTGCCTATGTGGTCATGGGTTTACAAATCGTCACGTCAAATCAGGTTCCGTGAGTATGGGGCCGTCCATAAATTACGCCAGGGAAATGGGGGGGAGAGGGTCTGGACTCAGGAGAAATTACTAATCTTGCGGAGAACGTGGGGAGAAGCTTTTCTTGCATACTTTGTTTATTTCTCATCTTATCACATCTGCGTTTGTTTCCAAATCGCTACAATTTAGCACAGCGAAGAGAATAAACACATGGCATTTGGCCATTTCAAATTTTGTTGTTTGATTTCTAATGTGTTGTTGGGATGTTATGTGAAGGACTCGGTAAAATCACGTAAAATTAAGGTTAGTTATTAGATGCATCTACAACATTTTTAGCCAAATTTTATTAATTCGTTTGAAAAATCGAAATGAGACCAACTTTTTCCGTATTTATTTGAAATAAAATACGAATAGTAGAGATAGGATAGAAAAGGAACTACTATTTTTTTTATGAGTCAAAATTATTAAGTACGATGTAATTAAAGGTTTTTAACACCTTCTAACACAATTGTACACATATGCCAGTAATGCCACGTAACATTCTTTTGTTGCAAGCTTTTGAATTGAAACTTGAAAATTTTGAAAAAGGCCGCTTTTAGTAATTTAAACAGACATCTGGTGGATGGTCTGGTACTACTCATTGAAAACAGTTCTCATCGTCTGCTTTCACTGTGATGGATTAAAAGTAAACAAACTAAGTCTTAGGCCTAAAGGATTGTCTGTCAATATTACAAGTGTAAAATTGTAATCTAGTTACTAGTGGTAATATTCTGGATGATCCAAGTTTTTTGTTATGAACTACATTTAGCAGAAGTGTCCTTGTGATTCAGTTTAAAAGTCAACTCAAAGGCTCAGCGGCCTCAGCCTGTGTACAATCCACAGTAAGTCAACTTCTTCACTGATCTTTGAAATTACTGGAAATTTTATTAAGCTCACAGAATTCTTTGTCACTTTATTTTGCATACATGATTAATTAAAATAAGAGATAATATAGGCCTATACTTTTTGCCAGTGTGCAGTACACTAACATAACCATAAATTACTTTTTCAACAATAATAGACAACAATTTTAAGCAATTGCTATGTTGGTATTGGTTTTTGCTGGTTAGAAAACAAAGCTCATTATTCTGATTTTGCGAAAAACCGAACCATTTTGTCGCAGGGTGTTTTTTGTTTACTTCCGGTTTCTAAATGTGACAATAGCTAAGTAACCATTGAGCTGACGCAAAAAAGAACCCGATTTTCGTGATCTTCGTGAAAAATGCGGTATAGCTCACGTTTCCATCCAAAAAACCTGAAAATCGTCGAAAATCGACGTAGGGGAGACCGGGGCATTTTTGGACAAAATAGCAGTTTGCCCAATTTAAGTGAATTTTTGTTGTCTAAAACATATATAATTAATTTTGAAATACAACCCTTTGATAGCCACTTTTCCTACGTGTTTAAATCTTTTTTCTAAATGTAATTTGGTTCATTAGTTATTTTTTAATTATTTTTTAAGTAAAACGTATTTTTCCCAAGTTTCTGAAAATACGGCGGGGCACTTTTTGGACAGACCCCTTTTTTAATTTAATGGCATCAAAATTAGTAAATTTAAATAAAAATTTGGTACCATTTGAAAGATAAATTGATTCTCTTTCGAATGGTATGATTTAAAATTTGAAGACGATATTTAAAAGTTAAGAAAAAAATATTTTAAAATTAAACCCATTTTCTGCATGTTATTTTGAGGGGCGTGGTTTAACGCCATCTGGTTGCATGGTTCTAAACTGTCCCAAAATACCCCGTTTTTGCCGTCCATAATTACCCCGAAAAAGACATTTTTACATTTAATTTAATTACAAGTAAACAAAGTAACATAGAAAATTAAAAAAATAAACACTAAAAGCAGAAATGAATTGGCTTTTTAACCATAATTTTTTTATTTCATTTTGCTGAAAAATAAAAGGGATATATCAATAATAAGATGCCGAGGGGGGAAAAAAGGCTAACGGAAAAAATGAAAAACTCACTTTTCTTAGCGTAGCTCCTACAATTTTTGTTACTTTTTGATAAAAATTCGTGGAGGCAAGCATGTTCTTATGCTTAACATAGGGCTAAAAATTTAAAAAAATCCATTTATAATAACTAATAGAAAAGTCCACTGTCTAAAATTGCCCCTGTCCAAGAATGCCCCGGTCTCCCCTACTATATAGTTCAGAGAAATTTTTTTTGGGCCATGTCATGGATTTCGTTTTAGATCCATCCGAAATTTGATGGGGATCGCGAATCTGTGAATTATTTTGATGACAACTCAATAGTTGAGGAGCTATCGGTCTAGTTCCGGTCTACTTCCGGTAAATTTGAGTTTTCTAATTTCCTTAAAGTAAAAGTGAGCTTTGTTCTCCATTAAGTTTTCATCAATTTAAGCATAATTTAAGTAAAGAAAAAGTAGTCTATTTAAGGTTTATTAGTGTCTAAAGAGTTGCTGGATTGGCAATCCAGTCTTATAGCATGAGTGTCTAAACAGTAAACACTGACGCTAGATGTCCTTCTCTATTGTTGTCCTTGTCTTTGGAAAATGTCTTGCTTCCTTTGCGTGTTATATTTTCGATTTATTTGTGGTTTTCTGGATAAATTCCACCATAATTTTGTAAGTAAGCTAAGCTAGAGCGTTACCACATAACTAGAGGTAATGAATGTACCAAATTCTACTTGAAATCCCAACAAAGTCGTGTATCGTGTATTGAAAACCTGTTGTCATTTTCAGGTCTGACAGAATCAGCATACATCATCCTACTTAATCAACTAGTGGCTCAATGCTCATTGTTCGTGTTTCAATTTCCCCTGCAGAACTTCGTTACCCAACAGTTATAGGATTGGTAAGCATATTATTCAGATTCTTAAACTGAGATTCTCTTTATTGTGGCAGATATCATTACAAGTTTAACCATTTTTTAATTGTCACTTATTTTGCAGGTTCATTTACGTCTGTGTCTGTGACAGGAGCTTCAAATTACCAACAAGCAAAAGTGGAACAAGGTGTCGTGTTAGTTCCTTGTTTCCGTCTTAGCTAATACTGATCAACTCTTAATAAGCAATTGAACATACTTATTTTACTATTTCCAGCTGTGAGACACAATGGAAGAAGTGGTGACAAAGTGAAATCCTCCTGAAAATCTCCAACCTGATTCTACTAGAAGTAAACAGCAATGGCTCTCACAAGAAATTATTCTGGCATTCACATTTGAATGCAGTTGAGGTAAATTATTCATTTTCAATGTTTATTTTAACAGTAACAAACTATGTAATCATCACCTATGAAAATTAAAATACTTGTACTCTTTAAGATTTTCTCTACTGTTCACTTCAGGATGTTACCTTGTTTCAGCCACTGATGTCTTTGCTGATGTTGCCACCATGGAGTTGCTACAGTTCCTTAAACGTTTCAACAAAAAGTGGTATTTCATATGTACAATTTACTCCATTACATTGTTTTTCACTAATCATTCTTACTTTGATCTAGAGAATGCTTGTGGCATTTATGATGAAGACATGGAGAAGTCGTTGATGCCCATACTGTTGCTGTAATTCCCTAAACTTTCCAACAATAAAAAAGGTATTTGATATCAGCCTTATTACTGCAATTTCCTTGTTTGTATTTACTAATGATATTTTCCTCTTAGAGACTGGAGGGTTTCACACGGGGATGTGTTCCTCAAGTGAGAATGAAAATTTTTGGAAGGTAATAAGGCTTTTAGAGACTGGAGTCAGTGGAGTGTTCCAGTCAAACGGTGATGTCCCTCAAGTGATAATTGTACTTAGGTAATGTGGCGCATTTCATTACTCTTCTCTTTTATCTTTTACTTAGGCCGGGTAATCTCCCCGGCCGCTGTCAATCCCAGGCAGTGTCAATCAAGCTTGTGTCTCCCCCTTGTCTTGATTGACATTTCACGAAGTATACGATTGTGTCCAGATCTGATCCTATATGATCAAGTGTGAGCAATTGATAACTTCTAGATAACAATTTGGCGACCAGGGGGGTTCCTTTAACCCTGCCACGTATGAAATCAAAGTCGACCGTGTGTGAAGAGATAGTGTCTCCCCGCTATCTACCGAAGCACGGTCGCAACGAAAGAAAAGTCTTGAACCGGACGGTCTGTTTATTAAATTTAAGCAAAAATTTCAAAATTTCACAGGCGTTTTATTTATTCAATTGTTTTTTATAATATAAATATTTTAATTGTTTTATGTGTTGTTTTATTTCGTTTATTTTAAGTTCTTGGGATAAGAGGATTCAGAGGTATAACGGGAGAGGGAAAACGGGGCTAGGGAAACGGGAGAAGGTACTTGGGATGAGATGGACATTTGAGGTATAACGGGAGAGGGAAAACTGGGCTAGGGAAGGGATGGCCGTTCAGAGGGAAAACGGGGTTATGGAAACGGGAGCAACTTTCACTTTTTTGGCTACATCTCCTCTTTTCTTCTTCGGCGTTTGGCATAGCTGGAATGCGGGAAGAAGCTGCTGGACTGCAATGTGGCAGGAGAATTCTGTTAACTCAAATTCCCAGGATAGGTCACGCATTAAAGTTGCCTAACAAGACAACAAAAAGAAAAAAAATTACAAAATTTGTACATGCACATTAAGAAATAAATCAAATTTACCAAAGTATCTCCAACTTGATGAGGCAAGCCCACAAAGAAATAAGTCCAGCCACAGCTGCAGCACTCACAACAGCTTTGGTCTGGTCGAGTATTCCATGTTGTTGATGCAATGTTGGTGAGAGCCCATGCAGATTCAAATTGCAGATCAGGGCTAGAATTACAAAACCATGGTTAGTAAAAAATCAGGAAAACAGTCAAACATTTGGCTTACTTGTTCCCATGACAAAGGAACTCTACCATATTTGGTACAGCATTGATGAGGGTCCATGGGCGGATTGCATTCTCAACTGAGGATTGTACAGGTAGCAAAGGTTGCAGTGATTCCCTTATTTTCAGCACCACTGGTGATACCTGGCATTCAAAAATTATCATGAGTGTTGAAAAGCACTTATGTTTCATAAATACTCATACCATTGGCATTATTGTATAAAGCTATGTTGGATGCAGCCTTCTGTTCTTGAAGAGATGAATTTTGTTCACGTACATAACAGCTTGGTTCTTCGAAGACCTAAATAAGAAAAAAATCAATTAAATAGTTGCTAGAAAAATGAAAAATGGATGAACCTTAAGCATTGTGTATCTAAAATTCAAACATCAGAGGGAAATTAACTATCTTCCTGAAACTTTGTTTACTGAATGTTGTTTTCTTGAAGTAATGTCAATTAAAAAAATGTAAGATTGTCTTTATCTTACTTCTTAAAAATTGAAATAATTAAAATTGAGAAATGAAGGTGAATAATTTACTAGGGCATCAATGAACAATGGAAAATGCATAGAGAAACCTATTCATTAGCAGTTGGCAGAATTTTAACTGTCACTTCCAAATTCCAATCTGCGCCTCCTGGTGGCCGACAGGCAGAGTCAGAATGAGATTCAATAAAGGTCCCGTCCCCTCTAGGAAAACAATCCCGAATCAATTAAAGAAATAATAATACATTTAACATTGAATATTGCACTGAAATCAAAAGATAATTAGAAGATATCAATTTGTTACCTGGCAAGGTATCAAAAATAAGTTTAAGTTGATGATATACGGATGCGGAATTATATGCTGACACCATCCATACTTGGCCAGTCCAGTCCCAGAAACCCCATAATTGGTAAAGTATCGATGCCTCTTCGGTGAAGGAGCGAAGGCAATTTCACTGCGGAATTCTCTCATATCAACGATCACCACTGGACGGGCATCTTACAAGCCATTTGACGAGTGTCGCGTGAAACCAACGCCATGCTGCAGAACTCACAACAGCTATGGTCTGGTCAAAAAAGAATGATGCAATATTGGTGAGAGCCCATGCAGATTCAAATTGCAAGTCAAGGCTAGAATTACTTAACCATGATTAGTAAAAAATCAGGAAAACAGTCAAACATTTGACTTACTTGCTGACACATCACAGAGGAACTCTACTAGCGTACAGCATTAGCATTGGTGAGGATGTCTATGATGGGGTGGATTGTACTCTACTGAAGATTTTACAAGCAGCACGGGTTTCAAGATATGTACCCAAACTCGCAGAGACCTCCAAATGGAATCGAAGTGAGAAGAGACAAGGAAAGTAAAGACGTCAGTCAATATATGAAATACCAAGACCCTTTTAAATTTATCTCTTTAACGAAAAAGACAACGATGACGGAAAATTTCAACACTTACTCAATGATGGTGGCACCAAGACACCATTGAAGATGGAACAATAGATAGCTGGCAGAACCAGATTGACAATGACCAGAATGTGGGTTGTAGAGCTGGAAAGCAGGAAGAAGCTGCTGGACTACAGTGGAACTGAGAGGAGGATTCTTGTAACTCAAGATCCCAAGTTAAGTTAACCAAAAAAAAGTGCCTAACAATAACATCAAAAAGCAAAAATTATTAATTTTTCACATTATTCAATAAAGAAATCAATAAAATTTACCGAAGCATCCAGTATTATCAAATGGAGCAGACTTCATAATTCCATGCTCAATGACGTTATCTCGTAGCTCTGGCCCGCCCCCAGCAATGTTACCAAGGAAGTTACCCAAACAGCTTGTTCAGCCACAACTGGATGAGGTGAGCCCAAAGCAGAAATGAGAAGCTGGAACACTCACAAAAGCTTTGGTCTGGTCAGATGCGCCAAGGCAATGCTGGTCTCATATAGATTCAAATTGCAAATCAAGGCTAGAAATATACAAACATGGTTAGCATCAGGAAAACAATAAAACATTTGGCTTACCTGCTGACCCAACTAAGGAACTCCGCTGGCTTTGCTACATGATTGTATTGATGAGGATGTCAATACCTGTATCCTGTTCCTGTAGAATTATCTTTAGTTCTAAGATTATATGATAAAATGTGTTATCAATATCTAGGAATATTTTTAATTTGGTGCTATTAAGTACATGTAAGATGTAATCTATTTTATTTAGCTTGGAGTCGCAATGGCAAATCAGGATTATGATATAATACTTTCGCCCGGTTTAAATTGTCTGGCGTTCTCCGTTTGGACATAAACAGATGGATTAGGTCACGAAAACCGAAATTTCATCTACTAATGAATAAACAGTTGCACCAATAACAATAACAAATTTTGCAACTCCCACTGATATATTAAACCAAAAGTCTTTTGGGAAAAAAATACCCATAACTATGGGCTTATTCTGGATAAGCTTAACACATGTTGGGAAACACTAGCAGCTTACTTAAGATTTGACACTAACACTATAAATAACCTTATTTACTGATTAGCACAAAACTTTACAAGATCCTGAGAGGTTTTGAAAGAAAAAAAAAGAAATCCATCGATTTCATCGACCTGATAACTTTCCCTATTTTCATATTCACCGACGGGCTCCACACCTACAGCTTTTCCATTGATCCATGATCCTGCAAAATAATATAAATATGTTAGACAACTGAAAAGCTAATAAGATCCTTAATACGCACACATTAATATTTGATCATGCTGTTTAATTCTCTAGTGTTTCAGATACGAATCAATGTTGTTACCTTGGTATCTCTGAGGCCGAGTTTTTTGTCGAGCAGATTTACGCAATGGAATTTCAACCATGCTTGAACAACGAGTAACCAAAGGTTCAACAATAGTGTCAAGACTAGAAACAGATGCACATTCGAGAGAAACACAAGGAGAAAAAACTTCCTTATCACTCGTCATGAAGGAAGGTGACGAATCCATTGACTCATTTTCAGAAAATCGATCGCACTCATATGACCAGGTTTGAGTGTTGCTATTAAACTGTAATACACGCAATCGACTGGTTAAATTCTGAGGATCACCTACATTCAAAAATTGTGTTCAGCAAGGCCTTCAATACTTAAAACTCAACTAAAACTTTTATTTGTTCCCACCCCATTTCTCCACATTCACATCACATTCCTCGTTGTTCACATCACATAAAATTGTTGTTGGATCAACTGCCACAACAGACAATGAATTTGATTTTGAAGTAAGAAATCCATTAACTGAATTTTCTTTTTTTTTCAATTGGCATTCAAAATCTGCTGACTCAACATCTTCTAACTCATCATTTGAATTGAAATACTTAAAAACAAAATGTTTCTAATTTAGAGTAAAACATTATTGATAATTGCAAAGTTAACATACCTTTTTGAGATCAAAGTTTGAACCAAGACATAATGTTGGTATGGCATTTTTCTTTAAATACCAGACTCTATTGACCGAAGTCAGACATTGGTCATCAAAATGAATTGAGCAAATGAATGATATAGACGGGGCCCTGCAATATTAAGAAGCATGTTGTTTCATACTTGCACTATTTACAATCAAAACTTAAAAATTATTTACCGAAATAGGAAAGGAGCCAGTTGTGAAGATACTCCTAGTTTCAGTCGAAACCCACAGATGAGACACTCGCGAACATCCATGCTACCAGATGCTACATTCGAAAAGCGATACATGTATCTATACTCATATATGAAAATGAATCCAAATTATCACATGATATTTGTAGAAACCTTCTGTTGATAAAGTTTAGAGGCTAGAAGTTTTTTAAGCGAAAATGCTAATGCTGACAACAAATCCAGCCACAGACCACACATAAAAATCTCACGAGTCACGACGCTGATACCAACTTCACCGGCCACCAGAGGTCCAGAGCACAAGACTCGCTCACTTTAGAGGCGAAAAGTTTCAAAATTTATAATTTAAAAACCACTCAATTTTCTTATGAAGTAAGAAATTGCCGTTAAAACGTTTTTTTCCCTTTAAAAACGAAAAAATATGTATTGTAACAATTGGAAAGTTGGAAACCAATAATTCCGGATCGACAAAAACCGTCTATTATCATGGTTATTATTTCATTTGAATTTTTTAAACAAATTTTACATAATTTTTACTTTTATCGAATTCATCATTTTTTCATAAATTTAAATCTTAAACAAAATTGGTAAACAATAGACCAATTAATAATATCGTATTGGGAAAGGATAATCCATTCAATACTCTTATAGGAATAAAGTAAATTGCGGCATGCACGATGCACGAAGTTGAACCAAATAAAAAAACTCAAACACGTACAAACACTTGTTGGCTATTGGATATGGCCTGATGGGAATGAATAAAAATCCAGCAGTTGCCAAATCCAAACACGTCATAAAACTTCTTCCTTTTAGTGCATAATGCCGTAAGCACAGTTGTTTTATTGCTCGATTTCAATCTCTAACGCGGTTAGGAGTGTTAGACGTCACTGAAGACGAGAGTGGCCTTTCTATCGAGATCCCAGTGAAGGTGGGATCTACGTCAGATTATAATACATTATCTTTCAGTAAAATCCATTTCACACAGTTAGCGGGCAGCACCGCGGCACACATTTTATTGAAAGGTAGTGTAGGCTACATGTGGCGTAAACTTAATTAGCAGTAGTAATTTGTCGGAATTTTAATTGGTTTTCACGAGGTTTTCAGATTTTTAATAGTCCCTTATCGTTCTGATGACGCACACGACTTCTATTCACCAACTGTTTTCTTAAGAAAATCGATTCTCAACTAAATTCTTTTTCAACCGACTCAATTAACGAATTCTCAACACGTTAAAAGAGAAAATGCTATGCGTCAATAACAAAGCCCCATCTGCAGTAGAAATCGTTGGGTATATAAGAAAAGAAGATAACACTCGTCCTGCTCTCGTAGACTTTGCCTATCTCATCTGTAAAAATAACTCCCTGATGATCAGCGCGAATATCGTTCAAGTAAGAACATCTTGGCTCGGAACCTTGGAAATAACGAGCTGAAAACTATTTAAATCTTGAAAAAGAACGACTAACATTCGACAAGCGTTCAAAACTGCAGCAAAAAGCCAATAAATACCTGAGATTCACCAACATCAAGGGATTCTGTTCCGTTGCGGATAACTCGAATCTCCACACAGGTCTGGCTTCAATGCTCGGCCTCACAGGGTTGGGCAAAGTGAAGCCAAATATCCTAATGATGGGATACAAAAACGACTGGTTAACCTGTGATAGAAACTCCTTGGATGACTACGTGTTGACAATACAGTTAGTTTGTATACAGCTTGAAAATATAATCATGTAAAGAGTAAATAAATTGAAAATGTTAGTACGGGATTCGAAATGAATGTTGCTGTCGCAATCCTTCGACTGCAAGATGGATTAGATTGTACGGAAATCTTAGCTGACGTTGGATTAGATTGTACGGAAATCTTAGCTGACGTTGACGATTTAATTCCAAGTAAATCTAGCGGAAAGAGATCGGAGTTATGCGACAGTCCTGCAAAAGAACGTAGTCACTCAGTTACTATTTCTAATTCCGAACATTCACCGACTTCAATTATCAATCTCCCAAGAAGTAACAGAAGTACGTAATCATATCTTTTTTAAAACATATGCAGTGTTTAGATTTAAGAAATAATGTTATCGTTTTTACGTGACAGGAATGACTACGAGTAGCTTAGAAACTACAGAAGAATCAGAATCCACGGCTCCGGTTGAAGGCAGCCGAAAAGACGTGGGCGGAGTCACGAAAAAGAAAAATAAGACTGTTACTTACAGGTCCATAATTATAACCCACTTTCTAATTATACAAGTTTAAAATATTGAAAATTGGCTGCGCAGAGATCCCAAAGGAAATGAATTACCCAAAAGTGCATTAAACAGAGTTATCTTTTTCCAGAAAAAAAACAGAAAAAGGACACCATTGATGTCTGGTGGTTAAGCGATGACGGAGGTATTTTCATGCCAAAAAAGATTTTAAAAATATGTTAAAACTCAATTTTGTTGACTAATAGGCTTAACACTATTGTTACCGGTTATCATCAATAGTCGATCAAACTGGGCTGAAACTAAATAGCGCATTTTCTGTACGGCGTCTAGTGTTCAAGAATTGGAAAATGAAAAGAAAGTGTTGGTTTTATTCTTTCTCTTTTTACAGCATGTACAGTTTAACTATTTCCCACACCAAACAAATTAGGATGGCAGTTCTGCTCTCTAAATTCCCGATTGATTATTCAGACCTTGTGGTAATTAGATAAGTTAACGCAGAACCGAAAAACAAAACAAGGCAGTGGTTTGATGGCCTCATTCAATCTTTCTTACAACACGGTATAATGTTCTCTTTTTACTTCTTAATAAGATAATTCAATTGTTTAATCAACTCATTTATATAGGAAATCGCATTGAGAAAGAAGACCTCGAAGTATATCAGTATAAAACGAATCGTTATCCGAGATTAAGGGAATGACTCAGTGGCTCACTCAGCGGATTCAAACATGGTTGTTATGTAATAAGGCTCATTTAGAATTTAAGTTTTAAATTGTCAAACAGAACACTTTTGCCTTTTCTAAAATCAGGACTTTGCCAATACCACCAAAAGAAGATTTAAATTCACTTTACATGACCTGGTTGGAAGCTCTTACCGCCAATATGCCTCCATTCCTGCTTGTGCGTGGAAATCAAACGTCGGTTTTAACTTTTTATTCTTTAAAAAAGGCTTCGTTTTTATTGTGTTCAAAATTCAAAATAAAGATAATGCCTCTTGCCTAATAGCTAGAATGATGTGGCAATATGACAGTATAACCATGATAACTTTATGTAGTATTTACAACTACTTTTCCATAAAAAAGAACTGTCTCTATTAACACAACAGAAGCATAATTTTAAGATTCAACTTCTACATAAAAACTTTAAACTATTTTTCCTTTAGCTTAGTAACTGTCACAGTATTTCCTAATCATTTGCCAGTATGAATAGGCATTCAACAACTCAAATTATGCAATCCAGTAAGTGGAATTTGAGATTTTCTTCTTAATAAACCAAGATAAATTTTGAAGCTGTCTAATGGCTTTTTAGCATTCACATGGATATTTTGACATTTTACTTAACGAAATAAAATTTTGAGTTTGAAGCTTCCAACTTTTCACGTGACTAAAATTTATAAATATTGAAAATTAACTTACATAGGGACATAAACCAAAACGAATGCTGTCAAAGAGATGGTCATCACCAATAACTCGGATTTTTCTGAAGTAATTACTCTTGAGTAAATTCTCATGGCGTCACCTTAACACATAAAATTACTAATCGCATTTCGTCTCCAGCTCTCCATGACTACCACACAAGAGCCAAGACACTGCATATTTTTTTAGATGATTTAAAAAAAAATGATTTGTTCTGTCATATAACTCATATTGCATTGTTGCCATTCTCAAGAGTCACTAACCAGTTAACGACTTAACCAGTAATAGCTAATAAATAATAATCAGTTAATCACTTCATCGGGAAGGTGGGACAAAGTTACTGGCGTAACTGATGACAAAAAAACCCTGCAGTAATCCAATATTAAGTACCGAAGCAGTAGTGTAAAAATGAGAATATTATCCAAGGCATGCAATAAAATTTAAATTATATGGAACAAGGAAGTTTAAAACGCTAAAACTGGTCTATTGCACCCTGAATGATACACAGTAAGCACAATAGTGGCGTCAAATCACACTTTACAATCAGCAGATAAGATTGTTATGATTAAAGGTGTTATGGTTTGCTATATTACTGTATCTGCATTATGCTGCCCCTGTACAAAATCTAAGGAGCATTTTCCATTCGTAGTTTCGTCGGTTCGATTCAAGTCAATTTTTGAAGGACGGTCAGAAATATAAGCAAAATTTTTTTTTCTGGTAGATGAGTCGAAATAACTCACCAAATGACCATAAAATATAAGCGAGAAACACAATTCTGTCCAGTTCCAAAATATCCTATACCCTCTTTTTGTTTAAGAACTTTCTAATCATCCGAAACGCTATCGTCTCCATCCAAGTCTACTTCGAATAGACGAACTCATCGAACTTGGTTGGGCGACTTCTCCTCGATTATTGGTAGATCTATAGTTGGTCCAGTCCGGGTATTCGACAGGTACGTGAGGCCTGTCGATGACGAGTAATAATAATAAGTATAATAACTACTGATATAATAATAACTACTGTATAATAACTACCCGTGAGTTTTCACCCAAGCATGTTCGTATCCACGTCGCCACAGTTGATAACGATGCCACCAAGCTTCCCATCGCGACAGCTCTTCCAGAGTCATATCGTGGCCGAAATAACCTCTGTCTGTATAATATTTGTGACGGACACGAATGTCATCCCAGTCTCGTGGTAGCTGACGAGGAGGCTGGACGTGTCGGTACTGATCGTATCTGAATAACGAGAATAAGAAAGCAATGACATAATTGCAAATATTTAATTAAAATTTAAATCAAATGGAACCTTTCGTGCCAATCCCTCCATCTATCATCTCTCGCTCGTTCGTCTTTGCGAATCGGTTCTTCAGGTGGATGGACGTGTTTTATTTGATGGTGATGGTGGTGATTGATAGGTGGTTGAGATGACGATTCCATTGAACGCTCTCTTGTGGCTTTTGCATTCGATATGACTGGTGCAGCGCTAGTCTCATCAATGCTTACGTTCTTCTCAGTGGTGGCAGCTCCTCCGACAGGAGCAACGATTCTCAATTGAACCAACTCCAAGTTTCTTCTTTGAGAACTCAATTGAGCCAATTTTCCGAATCTCTCCGACAACGAAAGGCGAGAGCCCAAGTTTCCAGATTTGAGTTCTTTGGCAGTATTGATGCATTCTCCTGTATCTTCGCCATCTTCTTCTTCTTCACCTTCTTCAATGTCGTCATCTTCTGTTTCAGAGCTGGATTCGTTTGAACTTGAATCCGAATCTGAACGTGTACGACGTTTTTTTCAGCGGCGATACAACTTTATTGCTAGCTGAAATTGGGCGTTTGACAGTCTTAGAAACGGAAGCTTGCTTTGCAGAATGCAATTCTTGGGGTGGTCTGAGCTGTTCCTTCAATTTCGTGCGAGGAGGAGCAGGGGGAGATTTTGGCTTTAGGGCAGATCGTTTGCGGTAGCCAGTCTCCTTTGAACTTGAACTAGTCGATGATCCACTGCTACTTGATGAAGAAGACGACGACCGAGAAAAGGATGAGTGAGATAGGGAAGAGCTACTTCGACTGCTTGCATCGTCACTCAAGCAGTTTCGACGCCGTGTTACCGGTGATGTAGACGATCGAGAAGGCGAGCAAGAATAAGAGCGACCACGTTCCGGAGGCGACACTGGACCACGCCGTGTGCTAGATTTCGTTTTCAAACCACCAATCTGCTTCTTTGATGGACCATTATTTTTCTCTGTTTGACGAAGAGGACTACGACTACGTGATCGTAAAGGACTTTTTTTCTTAACAATTCTTTCTTTTCTCGTTGCCAATTCACGTCGATGTTCTGCTGGCTTCTTGTTCAAATCAAGTCTGCTCGTTCGGCTGGTATTTGCTTTAACAACTTTGTCAGAAACCGATTTCCTTTCGTGTGCAGCTCCGTTACTGGGACGTTTGTTTAAATCTGCTCGTCTTTTGACATCCGAATTGGGGCTACGCTCGGAACTAGAAAAACTACGTCTAATCTGGGGACGGACATTCTTGCGTTGTCCATCTCCTCCACCACTTCTTTCACGATTACTTGTAGTCCGTCCTGATTCGATTTTATGGGCACGATCGCGAGATCTCGAACGACGGGCACTTGTTTTCTCACGAGAGCGTGATCGTCGGCTCCTGTTGATACCGAGTTCATTTTTATACATCTCTTTGAAACCGCTGTGTCCCCAACGATCAGGATCTTTAGCTTCTTCGTCTAATAACTTTTTTGTCCAACGGTTACCACCTTCTGTTCTGGCACGTTCCATTACACGTTCCATGGAATCTTTGCGACCTTAAGTAACAATAACTAGAATCAAATATCTGTTATAAAATAACAGCAACTGATTAACATTTACTAGAAAGCTTGTTATTTCTTCCACGATCTCTCCCAGACTGGCTGCTATTCTGGGATTTGGAAGCAGTTCTATCATTGGTTGAGCTTGAACTTTTCTTGACTCCTGATGATTTTGCTAATGCCTGTAGCCTATCTTTGATATCAACTCTGCTATCCTGAAAACCAATGTTTAATGTTTAGTTGCACTCTCTTAGTCAGATAACTAAATACCTGGTCCCGTTGTGCTCTTCTGGGAGATCCCATAGTATCTGTTGATATGTTGATGACAGGAAAAGCTAAATAATTAGATCAAATAAGTTTTTTTAGTTTGAATATTTTACTTCATATATAAGGACATTCTTTTTCAGTTGTTTTGACACATGCATGGAGAATGACTACCCCAATGTCCAATGATAATTTCTGAAAAAAGTATTTTGGAAACAATAGACAACCTAATTCATCGACAAAATTAAGATAAAAATCAAACTATCCATCTTGAAAATCAAACCAAATCAAATAAAAATAATTTAATCAATATTGTAATTTGTCCGGTAGACATGGGCCCTTTTTCACTATCTCCCAGACCCGACATATCATGTCAACATGGAGTGATCATAGCATTGAATTGAATGTAAATTATTCTGTAGATACTAACCTTAGATAACTTAAATTTGAACAACAATGGGATTTAAACTTCACTGTTAAATTAATTCAAAACATTTGGCATGATTCCGCTCGAGTTCTATGACGCTTTGAGAGCTTCAAAACGATACCACTGCTCTCTTCGCCATCTATGCTTCGTTACAGAAACTTTTTCTTTTGAGACGCATAGTTGTTGTCAAACTCGTCGAAGGTTGAGTTGATGTTCATTTTCTCGTCGTTTAATTAACTAGTTATACAACTTGTTAATTCACACAATAAAATAAACGATGGAGTATGAAGCTGCTGTTAAAGGTCCTCTAAAGTTGAAAGGAACGGCCAATAAAGATATTCAAAAGTAAGTTATTTTATATCGATTCATATTAACTTTGTAAGTCATGAACTCATGATGTATCCAATGTGTTCATTATTATTGATTAATAAACTTGATTTGCCTTTCATTAGGAAACTTAAGAAGAAGAACAAGGAAAAGGCTAAGAATGATGGAGAGTCTTCTAAAGCTAAGGAGCAAAATGAAACCCCACAATCATACAAGCAACCTGTGGTCAAAACAAAGGCTCAGCTAAAGTTTGAACAGATGAAGGAGGAACAACAGAAAAAAACGAATCCTGGAGAAAGCCTCTAAAACTCACAAGCAACGTGTTGAGGAGTTTAATAGACATCTTGACAGCCTAACAGAACACTTTGATATTCCTAAAGTCAGCTGGACAAAATAATTGTTCTGGATTTTTATGTGTATAACATTTTGTCATTTTCTCATTCAAATACATGATTTCAACTTCTCAGCACTTGCAGTATTGATCACTTTATTTAGTTACATTAAGTTATATTTGTGAAATCTTATACATATAATAATTTCTTAAGAATTTTTTTTATGTTTTAAAGTAATAAAGTATTAAGTAGTTAATTGATAAGGATAATGATCTTCCTATTTATCTCATCCGTTGTAACCTAGCAACAACAATACCGTCTCATCGTCTGCTACCGCAATTTAATTTCTGAAGGAGCAGTTCGTCGAATTTTCTTCGCATCACGATGATTAGAACAATTGCAAATCGTATAATTCGACTTAAATTTTTTAACAAAGCACTTTAAAAACCCCTATTTACTTTTGTTTTTTTCTAGGTTTCTCCTGGAAATTCGGTAGGAATTTAACCCAAACATGTTCGATTACAAGTGATTCTTCTCACTGCCAGAATGCAACAGCTATAAAAGATGGTAAAATCTATTACCCCCTGGATTCCGGGGGGTAATAGACTAAATGGCTATTACCCCCTGCCGCCAGAGGGCCACCATATAGAGCATAGGCAATGAAATGACAGCTCTAAGGCTGGCTATTTGTAGTCTGCCTGCCACACATTGTCTTATTGTAAGTAAAATACTAGTTAAAAAAAAATTAACTGAATTATGTTTATTAATTGAAAAGTGTTGCGTTCAGAAGTGATATTGTCGGGCAACATTGGTTATCCATTGCCAGATGGCCATGTTTTTAGTGACAGTGAGAATGATAGTGGAAATTGGTCATATGAGCTCTAAACTGGAATGGTAACAAGAGTATTACATAATGACACAACCGTAGTAAGGTTTTGGCTTATTTGTGATGGAATTAATTCATTAAATTTCATAATTTTTACTAGGAGCTTAATAACGAAAAATTTCAGTGTGGAAAACTGCATCTCTAACCAGTGGGTCTGTGATGGTTTATCAGACCGTGCTGATGTTATTAAGCTCCCTGTAAAAATGATGAAATTTAATGAAACAAACCGATTTCCACAATAATTCTCACTGTGACAACAATAACAACATGGCCATCTGGCAAAGGATAAACAATGTTGCTTAACATCCACACATTCTTGCACGACAATATCACTTCTGAACAAAACACTTTTCAATTAGTAAATATAATTCAGTTAATTTATTTTAAAACTAGATGTGGTAGGCAGACTACAAATAGCCAGCCTTACAGCTGTCATTCATTGCCTATGCTTTACATGGTGGCCCTCTGGTGGCAGGGGGTAATAGCCATTTAGTCTATTACCCCCCGGAATCCAGGGGGTAATAGTTGTGACCATAAAAGATAATCAACTAACCGACCTTAAAGAGAGTGGTATGTTCAATTTACATTGATTACAAATCTTGAAATAATAACTCATGGTTTATACATGCAGAATTGATGGAAATTAGAAATCCTCTTCGATTTCCTGACTATTTTGGTGTCAGAAATCTGTTCAGACTAAAGGATTTGTTTGATGCAAAAGTGCACTATGGTCACAAGGAAGGAACACTGCATCCCAATATGAAACCTTACATTTTTGGATCTCGCCTAGGCCACATTATCATTGACTTAGATAAAACTACTGAGCTGTTGCAGGATGCACTCAACTTCACAGCTCATATAGCTTATAGAGGAGGAATAATTTTATTTGTATCTCACTATCCACAACACACTTTAACAGTAGAAAAAGCAGCAAAGGAAGCAGGAGAATATGCTCATGCAAGAGAATGGGATTTCCATCTCTTGACAAATTCAGAAAAAGTATACAATGGTGTAACAAGGTTACCTGATCTTATCATTATGGTTTCCACATTGAATCCTCAGATGCAGGTAAAGAGACACAAATCAATCACTAAATCTATCACTAAAAACTTGCTTGTTTTAACCTTGTGGTATCCAGGAACACACTGCTGTCAATGATGCAGCCAAAATGTGTATTCCAACTATAGGAATTGTGGATTCAAACAGCAACCCGAATTTAATCACTTATCCAGTTCCGGGCAATGACGATTCACCAACAGCAGTTCAGTTATTTTGTAATTTGTTTCGCGATGCCATCTTGTTGGGCAAAGCTAAAAAGTCAGAAGTACCATCATCTTAGATTCAGAAATTGTTGAGTAATAAAATGGATTTCATGAAATTTACTTTTTAACATTTGATAGAAATTTTAAGTTGAGTAAAAGTTAAATGTTGAGTAATGTTGAGTTAAATGTTGAGTAATAACTTATTTATAATATCAATTATTTACAATAAGCTAAGTAGTTAGCATAGAAATCGCAACAGTTAAATAACTTTAATTACTTCGGTAACAAAATAATTCGGAAAATATTTCAATTTCAGAAAGCGTTTATTAAGTACATCACTGTTTAAACGGCAACATTTGAAATTGAAAAAAAAAAATGTTTTTTTTTTGGTTTCTTCAGGAGGTGAAACTAAGATTTTTTTTTTTTTTTTTAAGTCGGCTTCTTGGGGTATACAGAAGGGAAGAAGTGCATGATGACACTTGAGATCTCGCTCTTTTAATCAGGTCACGTTCGGTAATGTTCATTCAACAAACTGTCGCGTTCGGGATAAAGCTCATGCCATTCGGCGAGCACTGAGTCACAATCGGTATTAATATGGTACGATTAATTCTATCCAAACACAGTTGGACGAGAACTTTGGTACAACACAAGTTAACAAATATACAATTCACATTCAGGTAGTGGGTCGGCTAGATTATGTATATAAAATGTAGTGGGCGGCTTTCAAGTCTTAAATCGGTGTAACTTTCCTTAACGAGGGTGCCATTTCAACATCACCAGTGGACTGCTTTTGGGAGCGAGATCCTTCCATTCCAAAAGCAATGCAAAGTATACCAAACTGACCCCCCAAACTTCATTTCCCATACTTTCTCCCTTTTGGAATCTTTTCTTTTACGGAACCAGCCGCCCTAACGTAATAGCCTTCGACGTTCACACATCCATTCACGCAAAACATTGTACCCAAAAAACAAAAACAAAAACTTTTTCTCCTAAACTGAAAAAAAAAACTGGCTCTTCGCCATCGTGAGAATTTACATATTTACAACAGTCATTCGATAGCGCATGCTTAAAGTAATCCTTATTTAACTCTTGTACAATGGTTTTTTCCTACATGCTGCTGCACTCAACAATTGCTAATGAGCGCCTTTCATTATTTCTGATCTCCAATGCATTGGTCCCAGTGAATGACCTTTCAATAATTTCACTTACAGGATTCATTTTCTTTTCTTTTTTCAAATTTTTTTTTGTGTCCTATCATGACGTTGTGATGCATGCGCTTTTCGAAGACGTCCTCGCCTTTCTACTTTCCTGATTGCTCCTCGGAATCTTCTTGGAACTCGGCCACGTAGAGGGATTTGTCAATGACCTTTAGAATAATCAAAAGTTAAAACAACGAAAAAGTAGCACGAGAAATATGAACCTCACCTTAGGAATGGGCTTGATTTCAGTGCTTAGTTCGCTCTCAATACGATGCAGGGCAAAACGATCTTCATAAGTAATCAGATTGATTGCGATACCCAAGTGTCCAAACCGACCCGAACGACCAATTCGATGCAAGTATGTCTCAGCCATTTTCGGGAAGTCGAAGTTGATGACAACGTTCACAGCCTGGATATCGATACCACGGGTGAACAAATCTGTAAATAGAGTACAATATTAGTTCAAAATACCCTGTTTTGGTTAGTTTTACATAATTAGGTAAATCAGATGTTGATTTTCTTTCAGACGAAAGAAGGGGAATCCAACAAAAAGTTCATCAGACCAATACTCGATTACAAAATTCTGATAAAGAGTGAGATCTTACCAGAGCATACGAGGTTACGGCAGAGTCCATTACGGAAATCATGGAAGACGCGGTTCCGGTGAGCTTGCTGCATTCGAGCATGGATGTAATAGCATGAGTAGCCCAACTCAGTTATCTTCTTCGCTAAAAGTTCCACACGTTGAGTAGAGTTGCAGAAGATGATACTTTGATTGATTTGCAACTGTAATATTAAATGATAATCAATATCGTGATGATTCACAGAATTTCATTGTGTTGATGTTCAAATAAAATCAGGTGTTGAGTTTCTCTCAGACGAGAGAAGGGGAATCCAACAAATAACTCATCAGGCAAAAATCATTAAATCTAATGATACGACGGACAAGTACTTACTTTAGAAAACAGCGTATTGAGGCAGTGCACTTTCTGCCGTTCTTGGACGAAAGCGTAATATTGCGTGACACCTTTCAGTGTTAGTTCTTCCATCAAATTGATCTCGTAGGGGTTATCAATGTGTTTCCTCTGTAAATAACATTTTAATAAAAAAAAACCAAACATTTTAACAAATAACCAGCAAAAACCTACCATAAACTCCTCGACAGTTACAGGGAAAGTTGCCGAATACAGCAAAATTTGGCGCTTGGCTGGTAGGAACGAAATGATACGATCCAACATTCCCATGAAGTCTTGAGAGAGCAGTTTGTCAGCCTATTTAGACAATTAATAAGCTTATGTCGAACTGGAAACTTAGCATCTCAACATACCTCATCCAAAACAAGGACCTTACAACGGTCCATTACAGCAATCTTCTTTTCCATCAGATCCAATACACGACCAGGAGTGGCAATCACAACATGAACTGCAAGAAACCATCATGACTACCACCAATTCTCTAATCAGAAGATCTTTATGTGTACCTTTTCCAAAGATTCTCATAATGTCATCCTTTAAGTCAGTACCACCAGTAGTTACCATGATGCGAATATCCAAATGTTTAGCTAGCTCAATGCAAATTTGACTTGTTTGCAAAGCCAATTCACGTGTTGGCACAACAATTAATGCTAAAAGGAATAATAATAAAGGTTACTCCCAGAACTAACATTTGCAACAATAAGTGTACCTTGAATGTGCTGCTCCGATGGAACCACTTGTTCCAAAACTGGTATACAATAAGCACCTGTTTTTCCAGTTCCATTTTTAGCACGAGCCAGGATATTACGACCAGTCAGAGCCATAGGAATTCCAACCTCTTGAATGGGTGAAGGTGTCTCCCATCCCTTTTCAAAGATACCCATCAACAATTCACGTTTCAGGCAAAAGTCTTCAAAACTTGTTCCCTTAGTGTTGGTAACATCCTAGAATGAATAAAAATGTTAACTCCCCATTCCAATAAACATTTAAAATTCTGAATTTACGCTAGTCTGTTTTCTGCGATCCTTGGGGGGGATCTTCAACTGAGACTTCCAGAAGTTGTCAGAGTTATTCTCTCTAAAAGGAATGAATGAAAACAGTCATGAAAAAAAGAACATACAGAGATCAATAATTCTACGACTTACTGCTTTGCAATTAGCGGCTGAGGACTGGGCCTCATCGGCGAAAGAGCATGATTGTTGGCCACCAAGCTTGGCTGACTAGCAACGGCTTCTGCCATGATTCCTTTTTTTTCTTTATACTTTTCGATAACAAAACTTTCGAGCAAACTGCCGAATTCCTTCTTCAACAACGATCACTTGAACTTAAGTTTCTCCAACGAAGGCGAACGTTGTAAACGAAAATAACGTGAAACCAAAGAAGCAAGGAACTATGGCTTCAGTCTTCTGTGCACATACAAACGTCGTTAACTAAACCTGGAAAATCAAAGAAAAATCGAATCTGTCATTGGCGGTAAGTCAACAGAGTCGGCGTCCATATACACAAAGACTTATTATCGCGTAATAACGACGCATTCAATTTCGAAATTGAAAAATCTCAGCAACTCAAAAACTGACCTAATAAACCAGTAGTTCAAGTAATATTGACAAGTTTTCAAACACGAGCAAGGATGTCAACGGATAAAGAATGGGTTTATCTGAAAAACAGCGTTCACTATGGCGCTCTACGCATCGAAAGCTGAGCAAGAACTGTTTGCGAGTGAGTCAGTCTACGGATAGGGGGAGGGCCGTGACACACAAGTTGGAGCAAACACACAAAAAGGTTTTAGACAAAAATTTACCAATTGACATCACCAAAAATGAAGAAATAATGAGATCAAAATGTACTAACCTTACGAAGATGTTGACTATATTGGAAAATAATTAACAAGTGTGTCAATGTTCGGGAACAATGTCTATCTATTTTGCGCGAGAGTCGAAAGGGATCTGAGTCGAGACAGTAATCGAAGTCTCTGTTTAGTCCTCCTGGCGGCGGTTAGAGGTAACGATACATCCCTCAGGGCTCACTCGTGCCTCGCTAAAAAGTGGGGGATAGGTATAACACTGGATAGTTCCACGTCGCCAGATTGTAGAGCGTCTGGGGAATTTTAATTATATTAATTCGGTTATTTTTATTATTAAAAAAAAATAAATGAAATTCTTTTAAAAATATCGTTTATTATTTAATTTTCTATGAATAAAAAAAAGGCACGTCATAGGGACTAGGCGTGAGTTAAAATCTATATAAATTGCTGCACATCGTGGAGTTAGTAAACATTCAATAAAATTGAAGCAACACATGTGATTGGGATACACTCTTTACAATGTATAATAGCTTTCCCACAAATCATTAATAGTGGTATGTTATGAAAAAAGCAAGCAAATAATGGTTTGGTGATCATATGAATTGCCTAATTATCACAAAAATGGAGGAACATGTTGCAGTTGATTGGCTTGTTCGTCACTTAAACAATTGAATCGAAGGCCGAATGCATCGTGTGTATGTTTATATATAATATATCATTGCAAGATCAAATGAGTCGAGAGCGACCAAGGTAAGCAAGTAGTAGGGCGTATATTGAACGATATTGGGCAACGGTCTGGACCATAAGCATCCTCTGTTGGCGCAAATGAGTAATGAGTTTCGGGACGTCGACAACCTGTTGATTACAGGAGAAACTTAAGCGTGCATACTTGATAGACAAATTTTAACGATACTTACAACATTGTGATCGAGTGATGTAAGTAAAACGTCGCAAGCGATGGTGACACCTGTTCGTCCAACACCCGCACCGCAATGCACTAACACTGGCGTGTTCCGGTTTTTACCCAGTGGAACATCAGACACAGAATGTCTTCGCACAGTGTCCATCTCTTCCAGAAAACCTTAAAATGTTTTCATGTTAACATCAACCTTTTAAAAGCAATCTTGGATACAATTTTTAGTTACTAAGGAACGAGGTCACATCTTTTGGGCATCCATGATCAGCCCAGTCCGAATATTGAAGATGCCAAATGCTACGCTGCTGAGCTGTTGGCAGGTGAGTTACATCCAACTTTGTGATGGATTGACGGCCGGATAGTTTGCCAACCTGTCGCGTGATTTTGTACTAAACAGCAAACAAAAATAAGAAATAAAAATAAACCCTACATATTTCATTATCAATTCAATTAGTACTTCGCCGAATTCTAATGTGGCAGCGTCTTGTTGTGGCCAATAAATAAATCCGCTGTAACCATTCATGCTGCTGTTACTGACGTGGCTTCGCAACGAGCTGACCGACTTTGTGTTGAGGGATGGGGTTTGATGGCCGCCGTTATTGCTGCCTGACGTGGTATCGGCTAGCATAACAACAACGTAGACGTCACATTGCCAAACCATTTGCCAAAAATCAGTTACGGTTGATGGCAATGGACCTTGAGCTGCGATGTAGAAGCGTTGCGCCGAACCAACAGCAGCAGAGATGTGTGATGCATTGATGTAGCCTGTTCGATTTTCTCGGCTAGGCGTCAATTTCACCCTATTCTCTTCATAGGGCAAAACGTCTTGATATCTAAGACACAATCAATAATTCAATTACTAGTACAAGCGCAACAATTTACTGAAAAATGTCCATACTGGTTGCGAGATGCGTTATCCGGATGAGCAGCCATACTAAAATCAGCGCCGGCTTTTCGTCTGGGAATCAGTTCAAATTCCAGATGAAATTGGCCATCAGCCAATCGGGATTCCATTTCTTGGCGCTAGATTGTAGTTTTCAAGCAAAATGACGATATATATCCTGTTCACTTGTCATTACAACTAATTCATGCAGCAAATTTTTTGAATTACCAAATGATCCTTGACGAGGGTTGCATCTGTAGGGGCAGCTCTGGCTGGCGAAACCAAGTGATGAAAATGAGAGGCGGAATTGGAAGTTGAATCATTAGTATTTCGCTTGGCAGCTGGAGATGACGAAGGCGAATCAGTCTGGACGCGATTGATGACAGCAGAACGAGCCGAGCTACGAACAGGCAAACCCCACTTCCTTCTAGGTTGATGGGAAGCAGTTTGTGCGGATATGGACGGTGAGAGATTCGGTTGGCTTCCAGGCTGACGTAAGGGAATATTTTGATAGATGGGCTCACCATTTCGCAATGTGGCAGAAACTTCTGTTTGAGCTTGAGTAACTGGTAAATGGCTCATTGATCCTGAATTGACCGGTGCCACCCCGTTAATGACGGCTACTGCCAAGTCTGGGCTACTATTGCTGCCAACTTTGCTATAGGGGTAAGGAGGAGGAGGTTTGTACATTTTCATCATCTGTTGTTGAGCACTTTGCTGTTGCTGTGTTTGAAACGGTGTAGGCGCGGACGGCTGAACGGCTACAGCTGTTGGTTGTTGTACTGGTTGCTGGACGGGAGGAGTTGGATTGAGAAGCAATTGTGCGATATCGTCGCCGTACTTGACTCGCACAGCTGTTTCATAGTCGGGCGCAGGCCGGTACGCCGGTAGTAAAGCACGTAAATTTTGTTGAGATGCAGCAAGTGATCCAGCACCTGATGCAAATCCTCCACCACTTCCAGTAGTGCCGGCTAATAGATGAGTTTGTGCTTGAGCGGGATTTAACACTGTTAAAGTAGGTGATGAAATTGAATGTGGTAGGGCTCGAACACTTCCTAAACTATCTATGCGATATTCAGCCATTGCACTGGAACTCCTTGGTTCTGCAGATTCAAACATTGAAGCGGATGGGACCAGATTGCTATTGACGGTGGCATTATTCGACTCCAAGTTTAAACCAGCTATTCCCATGTCTATATCTTTGTCTTCAGTCGCTTGAGATTGCAGGGATTGGAGAGTTAACAATGTTTGTTTGTAGAAGGTATGCTAAGAATCAAAACAATTAAAATTACGTATTTCCGTTTTACTTAATTAGGTAGACCTACTTGAAGGACGGCTAATTTCCAGACATAGCGCGCTGCTTCAGGATCATCGAAGTAAAAATTGACATTTTCTTCGCTACGCTGACATTCGATACCAAACATTCTTTTTTGATTCAACAGGTTTGTAATATCATCCCACCTAGAAAGTTTGAAAACTTGAAAATGCCCTTAAGAGAAAATAACAAGATCGATGGTGCTACCTGTAAAAAACAACTCGTTCCGTATTGTTACGCATCACCAAAATTCCTTGCAACGACGTGGCTACCAGAGCCTCGCCCGCTGGTTCTTCCTGAAAATACAAAATGGGGAAAGTTTATAAAGCATGCATTCAAATCTCCATTCCGTGAATTTGAAAATCGGAGTAAAAACCTTCGCCAAAAATCGTTCCTGGCCGTAACCGTCAAGATGTTGTGCTTCTACAATGTACCAGCATTCAGCTACAGGTTGGGGAAATCCAAGTAATTTAGAATGTTGCGCAGCTACCGCTTCTGTTACGGCATCTAACTGACTTTCGTTAGTCACAAGATGCTGCACGACAAATTTTCAATAAACAACATCGCTAACAAAAATATTAAAATAATCTCATTACTTTAGGAACAAGGACAAACTCTTTCAAATATTGCAAAGTATGACGTTCCGGGTCATGGTCTCCAAATTCAGCTGAAACAGATTAATTATTTTATCATAAAATAAAAATCAAATTTATGTATTCAGTTTAATACCTTGGAGTCTGTAACCAGCAAGAACAACAGCTTCATTATAACTACATCTCAACCTTCCTTCCATGACATCTGATTTCAATTGCAAGAAATAATGGTACCTAGATTTTTCAAGAATATGAATACTTATTGATTTTTTAAATGTAGTGTGTTGTATTAAGTACCGAGTCATTTCATCCTCCAAAAGGCTAACATCATTTACATAGTACATAATTCTTAAATATAGATAGGCTTCTTGGGCATGCTTATCCAATTGTTTCTTAAGAGGGCGATCAAGTTCAACCCAGCGTACTCTGCAACCACAATAAGAGTATTTGTGAGCAAAAGATTGATGTTAACAATATCACTGAAAAACAAACCTGGGATAAGACTTTTGACTGACATAACGTAATCCAAAAAATTCTGGCTGTATACAAAAAGAAAAGATTATTGAATATTGAATGCTTCAATTGGTAGAATTTTAAAATTTGATACCTGGTTGAGCCCCAGACGTTGGCAAACATTATCAAGGCAATCATAGCCCAAACTATCTGCAGAAAGAGTACATTCCACAATGCTATTATCAAGAAGTTCTACACAGATCACAAAAACTGTTTTGGTTACAACATTGTACTGCTTGCTTTTCTTCAATCTCAGTTTAAAAGGCATTCTGACATCTGAATTTTTCACCTAGTTGTGAAAAGGAAAAATATGAAATGGGATGTCAGGAGAAAGCTGAGAGTTTAGAAAACTTGAGAAGTTATTGAGAAACCTGAGTGTGCTATCCATGGAACACCACCTCACAGGTTTTGTACAGTTTCCTGTTTTTTCAAGACAATGAGACCAAACGTTGTGAAACTGAAGGGCTCCTTGCGTAACTTATTCGCACGAATTTGTTTTAAATTCTTTAAGGGACCCACACTTATAGTCAAGAAAATTGATTACGAAAATTTGATTGTTGTGATAGACACGGTTATAAAGCCATACCGACAATCAAATCACCATTAGTTTTCACCTGATTTTTTTTAACACAACAATATTAAATAATAATAAACAGCAATCATCTGGCAGGGTTGCTTGCGGCTAATTTAGAAATATAATTTCCATCCTTCAAAAAACTTTAGACGATTTACAATAAAATCAATTATATTTGATGATTTCTTTATTTTTTTTAAAATCATTTCATTAATTTCTAATTTTTAAAATAGTAAAGAATTTTTTTAAATGAGCAAAAAGCATGATTTGCATCTGAAAGCAGTCGACGTCAAAAGAAAGCTTACTTTTTAGCTTACACCGCCTACTTATTCGAAATATTCTCAAGAACTATATTCTACAGAAATACTAATCGTATTTAGATTATTCATTTGTAATTGATTTGATTTCTAATTGATACAGACAAATAATATCTCATTTTTGATGGCTTAAAACTGGTTTTATTGGAAGACTGACAGCTGACAGGTAAGCATTTGATTGGCATTTTGATTTGATCGATTCTACAATAACAGTCAATTAGCCATCCCATTTCATCTTTCCCATTTTCAGAAACCTATGAAGATGTGGCCTGTCCTTATGAATATGTTACGCGTTAATGCGCCGTATATTACGTTACCTTTTGCTGCCATAATCGGTGTTATTGGTTACAACATCGAACGAATAGTATCTGACAGAACAACACCATTTAAAAACAGTGTAGAAGAGCAGAGGGAAGACAGAATGCTGAAAAATCTTGAAAACGTTGATGCCAAAGAAATGGAAAGCTTAAAAGAGAAAAAGTTTGTTCCACGAACAATTTTTGAAAAAAATGTCTCCCCTTCATTACAGGCAAAAAATACATAGTGCTTATTTTTTTAGCCTTAGTTAAATAACTAAATATAGCAGATAACTTCTGCTTGGTGATAGTAAAAAATATAATGACATAAAAAATTGATGAATGCAGTTTGTTTCCATTGAAGTTTTTTCCCATCAAGTTTGCTTCTCACGGACGATTAGTCAGTAAATACTAACTAGAATGCAACCAGCAAATCCTTAGAAATTTTAAAATAAAATAAGTACAAAAATTGCGCGATCGATTCGCATTTTGAAGTTGACTAACTAATGTTTGAAAGTCACTTTTCACATTCATTTCTTAAATAGATTTTAACATAACGAATGCGCGGTTACAAGTAACCCATTGTTGAAGACAAAGAATGAATAAAATTCATTGCGAAGTCTAAAAAACGTTTAATTGGATGACTCCAAATGAACCACATCCAAAATCTTTATATTATTTCTCGTTCATAACTACAGGAGAATGGGGCAGAGTATGTCGTTTTAGGTTCTAAAATAAACGCGGAACTTGAATTCAACTAGGCCCCTTCTCAAATTGCGAATGTACGCGATAACCTTCCTTAACCAACAGGATTCATTTTCGGTTCCTCTTTGGTTGCAAAACCAGACAAAAGCTTCTTGATCTCAGCAATAGCTTTTCCTGGATTTAAGCCTTTTGGACACGCCTTCGTGCAGTTCATAATCGTGTGGCAGCGGAAGACCGAGAACGGATCTCTCAGACGATCTAAACGATCTTTAGTAGCTTCGTCACGAGAGTCAATCATCCAGCGGTAAGCCTATAGATAACAGTCAGAATGTTGCATGTGACAGAAATGTAGAAAAATTCCTAACCTGCATGAGCACAGCCGGGCCAAGATATTTATCGCCGTTCCACCAATAAGAAGGGCATGATGTACTGCAGCATGCACACAGAATACATTCATAGAGACCATCCTGTTAAAAAATGATTATATAAGTTTTATTTGGGAAATTATAGTATAGTAATATTACCAGTTTTTGACGATCATCTACACTTTGCAGATATTGTTTCTGTCCCAATTTCGATTCATCCTTGCGTTGCAACCAAGGCTGAATAGATTTATACTGAGCATAGAAATTGCTCATATCAGGCACCAGATCCTTTACAACATACATGTGAGGAAGAGGATGAATCTTTACAGGCTTGTCCAGATTTGTATCAATTTTACTGTGGAAAGATAAAAAAATTTAACAACAGAAATTCATCAATTAAAAAGTATTATCGAATGTTACCTAATGCATGCAAGAGAATTGCAACCACCAATATTCATAGCACAGGAGCCACAGATGCCTTCTCTGCATGATCTCCTAAATGTAAGTGTAGGGTCCATTTCACTCTTGATTTTGATCAAGGCATCAAGAACCATAGGTCCACACCTGTAAAGGTAACCAAAATATTATTTCATGTACAACAATATTTGTAAAAATAATTTTCAAAAATTTATTACGTGTTCAAATCGACTTCATAAGTCTGAAGATGCGGCTTATCACCAGCGACATCAGGGTTCCAGCGATACACGGCAAATTTCTTGATTCGAGGTGCAACAGCAGGCTTTGCAGCTGCAGCGGTAGCCAGGTTACGTAATTGCTGAACGAACGTAAACATCAATAACGACAAGTAAACCATTGTAATAAAATATCTATGTTACCATATACTGCCTGGATAGTACGACAGCCTTGCTGCCTATGTTTTCCATGTTTACGAAGAATAAAATATCTAAACGAATGAAAGTTTATGCACCAACAATATTTGTCTACAGTTCTGCTAGCAGCTGATCGAAATGAGACCGTCGTCGAGTTCAAGACTTTTTTTTAAATCGGCGTTGCATAACTGCATTTCTTCTTCCTTCATTATTTTATGAAATTTGGCAATGTTGTATCGCCCCCATCGTCTGCTAACCATTGACAATGTTTTTGTACTTTTGTTGATAATTTAAAAAAAAATCTAAGTTAACACAGTGACTCATGCAGCGTTACCTCATTAAATTCTCGTATTCGGGAACGCGTTTCCGGTAAATACTTTTTTATTTCATTTTTAATAATAACCCATAACGAATCAGTAAACATTTTTCCAAGAGGATTGCAAAGACAGCCTGGAGAAATATTCAACAATGAAGCTCCATACCGAGCTTCAATTCAGACAATTTTGGAAAAAGGAATTTTAAGACTACTACAATACAAAAACTTAGCCATTGAACCTTGCGTCCAATTCTCAAGCCGGTACTGTATATATATTTTTTTTAGATTACAGTAAAAGAATAATGATGAATAATAATTTCCTGAATTCAAACAGTACAGATCAAGGAGTGCATTCTTTTTTCAATTTAGCTCATGTTGACTTGGAGCTTCTTAAGAATGGTACTGCCATTCCTCCATATCAACTCCAGAAAACTTTGAATGTATTCTGTGACAAATCTGACATCAATATTACAGTGAATAGTGTGGAAGCTGTACCTCCAACTTTCCATGCAAGACATTCAAGTTATTCAAGACACTACCTTTACAGGATTGGTGTAACCCCTGAAGCTGTAAAATATCATCCTGTTGTTGAATGGAGAAAGTGCTACTTCATTGAGAAACCCTTTTGTTTGGACAGAGCCACTGAAGCCTGCAAATTGTTTGATGGAACCAAAGATTTTGCATCATTCTGTCATGGTCTCAACCAAAGACCACAGGGTTACCCTACTGTTCGAACTTTGGAGACTTTTCATATCAAACCGGGAAGGCCTTTGTTTGATCCTGTTTACGACCCTTTGTATTCGGGCATTGATTTTTACGATTTCCACATCAAGGCTCGGTCTTTCATGTACAAGCAAGTGCGTCGGATGGTGTCTGTGGTAGTGGCTGTAGCTAAAGGTCGTATGAACCTTGAAGAAGTTCACCAGTTATTTGATAATCCTGGACAGTGGAATTCGAAGGCATCGACAGCTCCACCGTATGGATTGTACCTTCTTAACGTTGACTACAAGATTCCTCAAGATGAGCAGCCTCAACGAACTATTGAAAACTAAGGGACAAAATTTGCGCCGAGTTACTACACGAGTGACTTTACCAAGTGGGCGAGTATTTCATGAAGGAGATGGAGTTGCAGTAGAAAGTAAACAATCTTGCGGATTTGTTATTGACAACACACCAGATTTACAGGTTGGGCAAGTGGAAGAAGGTCTTTTTGTTGCTTCTCAAGATGTTGCCAATGACGCAGAATTGATTAAAAAGAACGGGATCACTCACGTACTAAACGTAGCCGGAATTCCATCCCAGAAGTTGCTTGGCCTTCATTATCGTAACGTTTACATCCTAGATTTGCCTGAGGAACCGTTAAGTTGTCATTTCATCCAGTGTTTTGAGTTTATCGATGAAGCGCTTAAAAGTGGTCGTGTTCTTGTTCATTGCAATGCTGGGATTTCTCGATCCGTTTCAATTGTGATTGCCTTCCTAATGTCTCGTCGACAAAAGAGTCTCTGTGAGGCTATGGCTCAAGTCAAGGCTGCCAGGCCACGAGCCCAACCTAATGTAGGATTTGTAGAACAGTTAAAGATGTATGAATCTAATATTTTGAACAATCATGATGTTTCTAGTTCAAAACCAAACAGTTAAAATACACGCGTCATCACATGCATCTACAACTTACTAGCATAACTGAGCTTCCCCAAGTATTTAAATGTTGAGGACAAATTCACAACCAAAAAATTGAAAAACTATAAAATATTAGTGAATTCAGTCGTAATAAAAAAGATTCTTTTTTTATTATGACAGTTTAACACAAAGGGTATTAAATCATGATGAGAAATAGACAAAGAGATTATACAACCTCATCGAACAATAATACACGTTTAGTTACACTATAACTTGTCGTAGTGAGGACATAATCCAGGTAGCTAAATCTTCGTCCTAAAAAATAACAATAAATTATTTTAACTGGTTGTGATTTAGTTTAAAACATTAACTAACCTGCAAAGCCCAGGAGATCATCATAGATTTACGATCTTCTTTATCTGTCGTCTCCATTTTAATACTAACCGACTCCAAATTCAGCATTCCTTCATCAGACGGTTTAACCGGATAGTTTGTGTTTTGTCTAAACGTTGAAAAGAAATAAGAATAGAGAATAGAAAGAAATAATTAAATATCGGTTTTGAGTTCATACGAATTCAAAATAAGCTGTATCTGATCCATAGCTCTACTAGCGGTCCCAGGTAATCGTAGCTGAATGCAGGAAGTGAATCGGATAGAATGCCGATTTAAACCTAGTTCACCAAATGCCTGCTCGGGTTCCATTAACTTGAGAACCTATAACAAAAAAGGATGAAAAACTGTAGGTAGAAAAGAAGAGGGTTGTTCAGTTCACTTACGTTATCTTTCATGACAAGAATACCATGCATACGGCAAGGTCTTTTGGGATCTGGCGCACCAACCGTATCATAGAGAGCCATCTCTTTTTTCAGCAATGAAAGTGATACGTCGACAGGAACCACAGGTTTGCACGGAATGTATGCGGACTCCCCGTTTGCCGGCATGTAACAGTCGATACCATACTCTTGCTGAATTTTCTGCTTCAAAAACTCCATTTTGACTCCTTCTCCATGGACAAGGAGTACGTTTTGAGGCTCGCAATATTGGATCAGTTGCATAATACCCTTGGCGTCGGCGTGAGCGCTAAATGACATGTACTGAAAATAAGAGAGAGCTAGTTCAATGGACAGGTTTTTAACATTAGCCAATTCCAACACCTCACCTGAACAGACATTTTTACTTCGATAACTTGTCTGTTTTCAATTTCAACTTTTTTAGCGCCACTTAGAACTTTAGCCCCAACCGTTCCAGAGACGCAATAACCAGGCATGATTAACTACATAAAAAGATTCCAATTAGTTGACAAATGCATTAAGAATACTATGTTATATGTTCTTACCATGTTATTTTCATTGGGAGCCCATTTTTTGAACAGTTGCAAAGAAAGACCTGCGTGAAGCATTCCCGGAGTGGCAAAAACGACCATCGGCCCAGGTGTATCGGCGTAACTTTTATCAAAAGGACGGATATGTTTAAACTCAAACATGTTTCTTTGAACAAAAGTCTTGCGAATCTTTTGATTCGTCCAAGTGATGAACATTTTGTAGTAATTATTGGCCTATTAAATGGAGAAAAGGTTAAAATGTTAAAAAAAAAATAAACTGTATTAATAAAACGTTACCTTTTCAGTGAGACCCACGGCAAAGTAGATTGGAGCTTTAAGATTCATTCTTTCCCAGTAAGTTTCCAAGAGAATACAAAGTTCTTGAGCTCGACCGAGTGCAAAAACGGGAATGAGAACTTTGCCTCCTCTGTCTACGCAGTCGTGTACTTTTTTCAGAAAATCACGTTCTCGACAGCGTTTGGAATCGCGGATAGTTGTAGCATAAGTAGATTCCGATATGAGGATGTTGGGACGGCATTTGTCGATCCAGGCGGCACCCAAGTGTCGATCAGGAGTCATGTTATAATCTCCCTAATAGATATATTTTCAGTATATACATACTCATAGAACAAAGATTGCAACATGGTAACTTACAGTGTACACCACAGATTGGTTGCCTACTTTCACATGAAACATGGCTGCTCCCAACACATGCCCAGCATAGTAAGCTTTTATTTCAATTTCTGAGTCGACCTAAACACACAAAATAAACTTGATTAAGAGTAATGAAACTTCTTAACATCAAAAGCTATATTTACTTGAACAGTTTGATGCAAAGTGACAGCAATAACCTTTTTCATACAATCCTTGATGTGAGCTGATGTGAAAAAATTGGTTTCACCCTTTCTCTCTACAGCCACTTTTCTCATGTCCTCCTGTTAGAGGAGAGTAAATTAATTCATAATCTTTCATTCATGAAATGTAAAAAAATCCTACCAAAAGGATAGGAGCAATAGCCTTTGTTGGGTGAGTCATGTAAATTGGGCCATTATATCCAACCATTTCAGTCATAAATGGTAATGCCCCACAGTGATCAAGATGGAAATGTGATATAATAACACAGTCTAAGGATTCTGTAAGGTTTCCATCTGCAATGTAGGAGAAGTCTGGAAATCGTCTCTGCAAAATAAAAGATTTGTGTAAGGACACAAGAAAAAATGTCTTAGTTGGTTACGACTAAACAAACCTCATCATTATATCCCATGTGCATGCCACAATCCAACATGATATTCTTGCCTCCCATTTGAAGTAAAATACAGCTTCTGCCCACATCTTGACCAGCACCCAGTGGTGTAACTTTGATATCTGTCATTGCTAAATGTGATTAGCCGTTAAGTACTACTCAAACAACCAACGACCTTTTTAATAATTTAAGGTTGTCCTTAACTTTCAATGAAAATTCACTAATGATTCTCATATACGGCACGGCGTGAAAACTTTATCCTCCAAACAAATGAAAACAAATTGCCGGTTCTGTGTTGCCATATTTCAAACTTTGATATCTTGAGTCCGGGGGGATAGTTTTTTCCCAATCAATTTAAAAAAAAATTAAGCGGCTTTAGACTAAATTAGAAAAATAGAGATGATCCTTGACAACACGTTAATACGTTATTTTCAAGTGAGTTTTAAATCACTTTACAACTGTTTCTTCTTAATGTTGATTGAGCTGTTCAAATCAAAACTCAAGTCCCTTGCCCGTGGTAGATCAGGCAACGAATGAAATCTAAAATCGTTTATTGCACAAGAAACAGTTTTTTTTCTATTTGGAAGTCTAAATAGAAACTAATGTTAAGGATTTTGTTAAGAAAAAGATAATTAAGTACTTGGAAATAACAGTCTTACATTTCCAAGAAAAATGAACGTGCCAGGGATCGAACCTGGAATCTCCTGCTCCGTAGGCAGGCGCCTTATCCATTGGGCCACACGTCCTTGTCAATATGAAGATTTTCAAACATGTAATTACTGTGTTATGAATAATGCACATTATTCTTATTTTAATTTTATAGGTTTGTTGGAATGTAATCCAGGGAAAATTAACGTAGAATTGAAGAAAAATGTGTTTAAATTGTTGTTGCGTTGATTATCGACGTAGCAACGGAAACGGATGGACCATTTCCATGAAACACAAGGCGATGATGACGCAGTTTAAGATACGATGCTATAAGCAAACACATACACCGAGGTGATTTGAAGGTTATTGCTGATTTTACGAAAATAATGATTTATCAGCCAACAAACTGAACAAAGAGATGCGAGCGTTCATCTGTCAAGTAATATTGATCTTTTTGGTGACCCATTCCTGGGGCCAATGTCAGTTAGGTATATGTCGTGTCAACTAGTTCAATTATGTAAAATTTCGATCAACAATGAGTTTGAGATGTGAGATATCTTGTGCATTTCAAATGTCACTGACTGGCGCTCATCAAATATATATTTGTTGACAGTCGAGGAGAATCTTGGCGTTGACAATTTGTTTCCCCTTGTTGACATCACGACAACCAACGGGAAAGCAGGAAAGTTATCTTTCATTCTGTTTCTTATTATTTCAGCGTTTATATTTTATCAGTGTTTCAAGCATGTATCTCTATAGGAACAAACTCAATAATCCTAGGACCTGCATTGCGAACGGAACTTTATGTATTGATTATCTCTTGATAAAATTTTTGATTATGCCGATCCAAATTAGACGGAATAAACAAAAATGGTAACATGACAACGAAAATTCTAGGAGAAGTTGCTTCGTTGACCAAACTTTGAGATTGTTGATTGGCCCATTGACTTACCGTCACTAATATCTAGTCTTTCACGAAGATTTGTCAGATGTTTAGCGCAGCGTTCCGGAAGAAGGCCAATGCTGGGTTTCAAATAGCTATATATTAGGTCTTGCGTACTTTACAAGACACCAGTAGTAGACTAGTAGTGTCCAACAATCGTGAATCAGTTAGGCCTATCTATTAAAAGATCAATTTATTTTTGAGAATATGCTCTTGATTCAAACTTTGATCATTTTCTTAAATATATTGCAAGTACAACTTCAACAGCCTTTTCTCAATTTTGGAATGCTTGAGGTAGCAAAAGAAATTTAATTATTCTGTTCAGTAGTATTACGGTTATTGTTATTTTAAAATTTGTTCTATTTTACAGAGACCTCCGCATTTTATGACTAAAAATTCGACAGACACTAATAACGATCAACCGTACCACGGAAGTTGGGTGGAAGCCATCAAATGGCTCTCCAAACGAAAAAATTTTCAGTAAGTTATTCTATAAATTCTACCAGATTTTTTCGATTAAATACCTTAAATGCGCATTAATTTTATTTAAAAAGATTTGAAATTATTCCAATGAACAACAACGTCGCGGGTAATCTTCAAATCAGAAACGGAAGTGCAATTTGGAGCGGTGCATCCGGCCGTCTCCTACGTGGAGTAAGGCAATGACGCAAATCATTTATTTTATTTCAAGTAATAAATTTTAAAATATTTTTAAAAAAAGGATTTCGATGTGCTTGGCCCACAAATTTTAATGTCATTCGGTCGCAGTCGTTTCTTCGATTTTGCGGGAGTTGCCGACGAAGAAAACAGCGCTATGCTTACACCCGCTTTAACTGAAGAAAGTCCCATAACATCAACTATCAAACCGTTTCAACCAATCGTATGATAAACAATTAACGCACTCTAATAATGCCCTAAAAATTTATTTTCCATTTAGCATCTTTTATTTCGATTTTAAGGTATGGTTAATGATTATAATCTCATTGCTATCGGTGGCCGTCTATTTTTCGGTATCTGCATCGTTCAACTTCACAACAACAGGGTTGAACGTTGCTGATCGCTTCAAGAATTCGCTCAGCAATATTGGGGACTATGTCTTTTACGCTGTAGCCATACTGACCAACCAAGGTACGCAACTCCAAATAGTTTTTTCAAGGGAATCAGTCCCAAGGGTTGTTATGCATTTCTGTGTCCTTTAAATTTAAAAAAAAGGTCTGGTGTTTTGGCGACCCAACGAGCAATCAAGATTGTCGTTCCGTTTGACGGCTGGTGTTTGGTGCCTCTTTGCGTTTGTTATGGTGAACGTGTACTGCGGCACACTCACGGCGCACATAACTAACAGAAAGATGAGCGTTCCACCTAAAGATGCTATTGAAGTTATGGAACAAGGAGTTCTCTCTTATGTTGTGCTAGATGATGGATTTGGCCCTGAATTTATCTTGGTTTATAGCAATTCTATTGATTACATCTTAATCACTTACTCAGATTTCTTTTTTACTTGGGAACTTAGAGTGCCACTAGCGGACCTTTGAAGAGACTGGGCGATATGTTTCGTCGCCATCCTGAAAATTTTGTTTCTAAACAAGAAACTGGTTTCCTCAAAGTTGCATCAGGATGTTGTGCTTACAGTGATGTATTCTGAATATCAATAAGTATAGGTGGTGAACGATTTTTAACGATTTTTGTCAATCAACAAGGTGGTCAACTATTTCAAGTTCCGAATGAGTAAGGACTATCGGGAAACTGGAAAGTGTCGGGTTCACATTGGCAAAACCGTCAAAGGATATGGATTGTCTGGTTTGATTCTCAAAAAAGGAAATGAAAATAGAAAATCAATCAATCAAGGGTAAGTTGTCAGTTGTCAGTAGCAGAATTGAATCGAAAATTTCAAGTTATTCTTCGATTATAGAGTACTGGAACTGTACCAAACTGGACTTGTCGGATATTGGCGCAAGAAATATTCCTATGATGAAACGTCACCTTGTGAATCGCAGAAGAAAAACAAGTCGAACAAACTTCGACGTTTGAATCTGAAAGATTTGGCGAGTGCCTTTTTTATCCTTGGCCTAGGAATTTCAGTATCTTTACTTCTCTTCTTGGTCGAACAATGTCGACGCTGCAACAACATCGCCAAATCTCCTCGTCTAAAAATTCATCAAAATAGAAATCCTTCGATTTGTGGCTAATGAAATGAGCATTTAATTTGGAAGCCTTTAACTCAATTGATTGATGATACTTACATCAATCAATTTTTATTGATGCAAATATTATTTAATATACGCATAGGAACTGTTTTTTTAAGCATTTACAAATTTGATTAGTGCAAACATATTTAGAACAAGAACAACAAGCAAGATTCACAATAATTACAGATTTATTATTGTTTCACTTTTCTCTTTTAAATAAAATCTTATTAGCGAATTAATTGAACTTGGAAAATCTTATGCTACGTAGATAACCGCCATATTCCCGTATCATCCCATTAAGTCACAACATCTCAAACAGCAAAGAAATTGAAAATGTTGAGTTATTTAAGATTTCGGTTTTTTTTAACGAAACAAATCGGATAATTTTTTATTGCGACTGCAATTGTTTAAGAACCAACCGACTGGGAAACCTCAAGATGCATCCGAAAATCTGGCTTGTAAATGATGCAATGCAGTGCCGCGCAATAATTGGTTAAAAAGGGAAAACCCAGAAATATGAGACATCAATACTGGCCGATATCTTTGTAATGTATCAACTTTGTAAAATGAATAAAATCCTTGATAATGTAACAGGAAAAACAAGGATCATCAACAGGGAAAACAATAAAATTGGAATCAACATGTTTGTAGTTCTGATTCATTAATTGAAAAGCATGAGAAAATAGCAAAATACTATTATAACGAATAAGATAAATAATGGTGAAAAGGCTAGTGATCAGAATGAAAGAAGGAATAGAATTATAAGGAACTTTCGGACTTTGTTTGACAAAATATCAGAGAAATGCAGAGAAATCGATAATGAATCTGTGGGGACACACAACTCTATGTCATTAAACAAAAACGAATCTGCCGATCCTGCCAGGGATCGAACCTGGAATCTCTTGCTCCGTAGGCAAGCGCCTTATCCATTGGGCCACAGGACCACAAATATTTTTAAAAAATAAAAAAAATAAAAATATGTGAAGAAGGAAATTCAAAAATTGACAAAACATCGAACAGTTCAAAACATTTGTGTCGTACTACTGTTATCGATCCCCTCTTTTCTTAAGTGAGCTGTTTTAAAAATAAGAACAGCAATTTCAGAATTGAATACAAATTAAAGTAATCAAGCAAGAAGTAAAAAACCAGTAAAAAAACCACTTCGACTGATAGTGACGTTCGTTATTATGTAACGCCTGCACGGTAGTTTAATAGACGCGACGACTTGTTCTGGAAAATTACATCTCGAATCGATAGGATCAATCTAAATTTAAAACAGCGTTTTTAAATTAAAAGAATTTCTTTCTTTTAAAAATGATTGGTACGCACATGGGAACGGATTTATCTAGAAATGATTCGTTTAGTCGAGATTGAAAGAATTAGTTGAATAGAATTAGACTAAATTAGAAAAATAGAGATGATCCTTGACAACACGTTAATGCGTTATTTACAAGTGAGTTTTACTTTACAACTGTTTCTTCTTAATGTTGTTTGAGCTGTTCAAAACTCTAAGTCCCTTGCCCGTCGTAAATAATATATGGTAGATCCTGCAACTAATCAAATTTTAAAAATCGTTTATTGCACAAGAAACTGTGTTTTTCTATTTGGAAATCTAAATAGAAACTAATGTTAAGGATTTTGTTAAGAAAAAGATAATTAAGTACTTGGATATATTTCAAAAGAATAATGAATGTGCCAGGGATTGAATCTGTGATCTCTTGCTCCGCAGGCAGGCGCCCTATGCATTAGACCGCACGTCCTTAGGTCTTTTCATCTTTTTAAACATATAAATTCTGAGTTATTGAAAATTGAATAATGCACATCAAATGTAACAATAATATGTTGCACATTGATTATTTTAATTTTAATTTTATAGGTTTGTTGGAATGTAATCCAGGGAAAATTAACGTAGAATTGAAGAAAAATGTGTTTAAATTGTTGTTGCGTTGATTATCGACGTAGCAACGGAAACGGATGGACCATTTCCATGAAACACAAGGCGATGATGACGCAGTTTAAGATACGATGCTATAAGCAAACACATACACCGAGGTGATTTGAAGGTTATTGCTGATTTTACGAAAATAATGATTTATCAGCCAACAAACTGAACAAAGAGATGCGAGCGTTCATCTGTCAAGTAATATTGATCTTTTTGGTGACCCATTCCTGGGGCCAATGTCAGTTATGACATAATTTCGGTCAACAGTGAGCTTGTGTGAGCGTGAGATGTATTGTGCATTTCAAATGTTACTGACTATAGCGCTCATCAAATATATATTTGTTGACAGTCGAGGAGAATCTTGGCGTTGACAATTTGCTTTTTCCCCTTGTTGACATCACGACAACCAACGGGAAACCAGGAAAGTTATCTTTCATTCCGTTTCTTATTATTTTCTAGGACCTGCATTACGAACGGAACTTTATGTATTGATTATCTCTTGATAAAATTTTTGATTATGCCGATCCAAATTAGACGGAATAAACACAAATTGTAACATGACAACGAAAATTCTAGGAGAAGTTCTTCGTTGACCAAACTTTGAGATTGTTGATTGGCCCATTGACTTACCGTCACTAATATCTAGTCTTTCACGAAGATTTGTCAGATGTTTAGCGCAGCGTTCCGGAAGAAGGCCAATGCTGGGTTTCAAATAGCTATATAATAGGTCTTGCGTACTTTACAAGACACCAGTAGTAGTGTCCAACAATCGTGAATCAGTTATCTATTAAAAGATCAATTTATTTTTGAGAATATGCTTTTGATTCAAACTTTGATCATTTTCTTAAATATATTGCAAGTACAACTTCAACAGCCTTTTCTCAATTTTGGAATGCTTGAGGTATAGCAAAAGATTTCAATTATTCTGTTCAGTAGTATTACGGTTATTGTTATTTTAACATTTCTCATGTTTTACAGAGACCTCCGCATTTTATGACTCAAAATAATAAGTCAGTTAATAATAACGATCAAACTTTTCAAGGAAGTTGGGTCGACGCTATCGAATGGCTCTCAAGACGTCTTCATTTCTCGTCAGCACAATTGCTGTGTTTGATAATATGTTAACTTCTTCAAATTAAATCTCTTTCATTTTAATTTTCAAGGTACCAGATAATACCAACCAATGCAGCATGGAGCGAGATATCTGCTCGTCTACAGCGAGGAGTAATTAATCGATCCCCCTTCAAGTATTGAATTGATATTATAATCATGTTCTATTTGCTCTAAAGGAATTTGACGTGGTGGGACCCCCAGTCATTATGATGATCAGCCGCATCCGAGTCTTTGATTACGTGGGCGTCTTCGATGAGGAAAACATCGCATTGGTAACTCCTGCGCTGACTGAAGAGAGCTCCATTCTATCAACAATCAGACCTTTTAAACCATTAGTATGCTGTATTACTGGCATTACTATTAATTCTCCAATAATTTCCTAGCTCACGATTTACCCCCCCCCCCCCCCAAATAGGTGTGGCTAATGATGTTTATCTCTTTGGTGTCAGTGTCCATTTACTTTTCAACATCTTCAACGTTAAAGATGAATAGCTTGGATAAGAATAAGAGATCGCTCAGTATTGGTGACTATGTCTTGTACACTATAGCCATACTAACCAACCAAGGTATGCACGCACCACTCTATAAATTTTAGATAATATTTCCTGCTCTGAGTCATCAATAGTTCAAAATTGTGTGCGAAAAAAAAGGGCCTATGTTTTGGCAACCCGAACAGCAATCAAGATTGTCATTCCGTTTGACGGCTGGCGTTTGGTGCCTTTTTACTTTTGTTATGGTGAACGTATACAGCAGTACGCTCACGGCTCACATAACTTACAGAAAAATGAGCGTTCCACCCGAAGATAGTATTCAAGTAATGGAACAAGGGATTCTACCCTACCTTGTATTAAATAACGGACTTGGTCGCGATATGATATTGGTTTGACTACAAATGCCTACCATACTTTTCAAATTCAAAAAATCTTGCGGGTTTTATTCCTATTTGTCTTTTTATTTTGGAGCATAGAGTGCCACTAGTGGACCGTTGAAGAAAATGGGCGACATGTTACGTCGCCATCCGGAATATTTCATTCCTGATCCAGAAACTGGTTTTCTCAAAGTGGCTTCTGGGTGTTGTGCTTACAGCGATGTATTTCGAAATCTCGATTATCCGTTGAAGAAAACATTTAAATTTTCCTTAATTTCTACATTTAGCTGGTGAACTATTTAAAATTCCGCGTCGGCGAAGATTTTAAGGAAACTGGAAAGTGTCGAGTCCACATAGGCAAACCAATAAGAGGCTATGGATTCAGTGGTCTCATTCTTAGAAAGAGCAGTATTTATAGAAATTCATTCAATCAAGGGTAAATGTTCATAAAATATTTTAAAAAATAATTAGATTAAATCGTAAGGTACATTCCGTTTTCTACTTCAATTTTATCTTCTAGAATACTGGAACTGTATCAATCTGGACTTGTGGAACATTGGCGCAATAAATATTTGCACAGTGAAACGTCACCGTGTGAATCTCAAAAGAAAAATAAATCGAAAACACTTCGTCGATTGAATCTCCAAGATTTGGCTAGCGCCTTTTTCATTCTTGGCATTGGTGTTTTGTTATCACTCTTGGCTTTCTCTGTTGAACAATTTCGACGATGCTATAATCATTAATGTCGAACGTATATAACTGTATCTGATAAACATTGCCCCTATATAGCCTGAATTTTAATATCACCAAATTTTGAATTATTTTGAATTGCGTTCTCTGTCAACTGTCATCTCAACAGCTGCTTTGAACGCTATAAATAACCAGTAGCTTTAAAAATTATCATTCTAAAAAATTACTACTAGTAATGACTACTTAATTACATTTGGTTTAAATTTTTTGCAATTAAACAACGAACGTTGCAATAAACTTGTTTCAATCACTAGAAAACTGTTGGGATTCAATCAATTTCACTACGGAAATGTGATGTGACGGGAAACCAAGACATTTTAGCAGTAAAGTGAAGGCAACCTTGTAACAGCAACCCAGTTCGATTGATTTGAATAATAAGTTAATAACCAAACGTCAAAGACTTATTTGATCGCATACTTCGTCTGACTGAGCGTCGTACATGATGTCATTACAAAGTCAAACAAACCCGTGGCCATGACGATATATTCTAAAGTTTATAAACTAAAGTCTAGACTGCTGTCATAAAATAAGTTTGTTGTTGCCTTGAAGGACGAAATACAAAATGAAATTGACATATTGATTGGCTGTGGAACATGGAATTCGAAATTTCGGCGTCATAGTATGTAAAAACATACAAATCACAAATATAGAAGCTAGCTTGGGTTTACTTACAAAATAGTCTATATAAGGTTTCAAGGGAAGACCTTTGAATTCAGTTCAATGCTTTCAATCCCAGATTTCATATGTGCATTTAGATCGGGAATCTTTATATCAAGAAAATAATACAAGAATGTTAATTTCATTTCTCTTTCTGTACGGTTTTTTTGTAAACTCTAATCAACAAATCTTAAAATTCGGATTGCTTGAGGTACTACAATTACGCTGTATTTTATACGCTTCTCCTTCCCTTGGCCAAAGCCAAATTGATCCTTTTCACGAAAACTATCAATTTGGAAATTTAATTATGCCAATACTTTTATTGACAGAGACCTCCGCATTTCATGACGAAAAATTCGACAGGCACTAATAAAGATCTTCAACCGTACCAAGGAAGTTGGGTGGAAGCGATCGAATGGCTCTCCAAACGAACAAATTTTCAGTAAGTTATTCCATAAATTCTACCAGATTTTTTCGATTAAATACCTTAAATTCGCATTAATTTTATTTTAAAAGATTTGAAATTATTCCAATGAACAACAACGTCGCGGGTAATCTTCAAATCAGAAACGGAAGTGCAATTTGGAGCGGTGCATCCGGCCGTCTCCTACGTGGAGTAAGGCATGACGCAACTGATTTATTTCATTTCAATTTATTAATTAAAAAACATTTTGAAAAAAGGATTTCGATGTGCTTGGCCCACAAATTTTAATGTCATTCGGTCGCAGTCGTTTCTTCGATTTTGCGGGAGTTGCAGACGAAGAAAACAGCGCTTATCTTACACCCGCTTTAACTGAAGAGAGTCCCATAACATCAACTCTAAAGCCGTTTCAACCAATCGTATGATAAACACAATTGATGGACTTAAATAATGCCATAAAAATTTATTTCCCATTTAGTATCTTTAATTTAAATTTTTAAGGTATGGTTAATGATTCTAATCTCATTGCTATCGGTGGCCGTCTATTTTTCGGTATCTGCATCGTTCAACTTCACAACAACAGGGTTGAACGTTGCTGATCGCTTCAAGAATTCGCTCAGCAATATTGGGGACTATGTCTTTTACGCTGTAGCCATACTGACCAACCAAGGTACGCAAATCCAAATAGTTTTTTCAAGGGAATCAGTCCCAAGGGTTGTTATGCATTTCTGTGTCCTTTAAATTTAAAAAAAAGGTCTGGTGTTTTGGCGACCCAACGAGCAATCAAGATTGTCGTTCCGTTTGACGGCTGGTGTTTGGTGCCTCTTTGCGTTTGTTATGGTGAACGTGTACTGCGGCACACTCACGGCGCACATAACTAACAGAAAGATGAGCGTTCCACCTAAAGATCCTATTGAAGTTATGGAACAAGGAGTCCTATCTCACATTGTATTAGATGATGGATTTGGTCGTGAATTTATCTTGGTCTTGCAATATTCTATTTGATTACATAATAATTGCATTCTAACACTTCACTTTTCTGTCTCTTTCTTATTGGGGAACTTAGAGTGCCACTAGCGGACCGGTGAAAAAAATAGGCGACATGCTCCGTCTCCATCCTGAAAATTTCATTCCTGATCAAGAAACTGCTTTTCTCAAAGTTGCATCAGGATGTTGTGCTTACAGTGATGTATTTTGAATATCGACTATTATTTAACGGATGGACGCGATTTTCTAAAGATTTTTTTTTTAATTAATGAGGTTGTGAATTTCTTTAAATTCCGAATGAGTAAGGATTATCGGGAAACTGGAAAGTGTCGGGTTCACATTGGCAAAACCGTCAAAGGATATGGTTTCGCTGGTTTGATGCTCAAAAAAGGAAATGAAAATAGAAACTCAATCAATCAAGGGTAAGTTGTCAGTTGTCAGTAGCAGAATTGAATCGAATATTTCAAGTTTTTCTCCGATTATAGAATACTGGAACTGTACCAAACTGGACTTGTCGAGCATTGGCGCAAGAAATATTCCTATGGTCAAACGTCACCCTGTCAATCGCAGAAGAAAAACAAGTCGAACAAACTTCGACGTTTGAATCTGAAAGATTTGGCGAGTGCCTTTTTTATCCTTGGCCTAGGAATTTCAGTATCTTTACTTCTCTTCTTGGTCGAACAATGTCGACGATGCAACAACATCGCCAAATTTCTTCGTTCGAAAATTCACAAAACTAGAAATCCTTCTATTCGTGGCTAATGAAATGAGCATTTAATTTGGAAGCCTTTAGCTCAATTGATTGATGATAGCCTACTTAGTACATCAATCAATTATTATTGATGCAAATATTATTTGATGTAGGCTTAGCATATAGGAACTGTTTTTTGAAGCATTTAAACATTTGATTAGCGCAACAAACTAAGATTCACAATAATTACTGCTTTCTTATTATCTAACTTTTTCACTTTTCTCTTTATAATAATATCTTATTTGCGACTCGTATTAATTGAACTTGGAAAATTTTATATGCTAAGAAGGTAATCGCCGTATGCCCGTATCCATTAAGTCACAGAATCTCAAACAGCAAAATAATTGAAAATGTTGAGTTATTTAAGATTTCGGTTTTTTTAAACGAAACAAATCGGATAATTTTTTATTACGACTGCAATTTTAATGAACCAACCGACAGAGAAACCGCAAGATAAATCCGAAAATCTGTCTTGAAAATTATGCAATGCAGTGCCGCGCAATAATTGGTTAAAAAGGAGAAACCCAGAAATATGAGACATCAATACTGTCCGATATCTTTGTAATGTTTCAACTTTGTAAAATGAATAAAGTCCTTGAAAATGTAACAGGATCATACCAATAAGGAAAACAATAAAATTGAAATCAACATGTTTGTAGTTCTGATTCATTATTTGAAAAGCATGAGAAAATACTAATATGATCGTTAAGTAATGAATAAGATAAATGAATGATGAAAAGGCTTCCTATTTGATCAGAATGAAAGAAGGAATAGAATTATAAGGAACTTTCGGACTTTGTTTGACAAAATATCAGAGAAATGCAGAGAAATCGATAATGAATCTGTAGGGGACACACAACTCTATTAATTTAACGAAAAACAAATCCGCCGATTCTGCCAGGGATCGAACCTGGAATCTCTTGCTCCGTAGGCAAGCGCCTTATCCATTGGGCCACAGGACCACACAAACATTCAAAAAAAAAAAATTAAAAACAAATCAAAATATGTGAAGAAGGAAATTCAACAATTGACAAAACATCGAACAGTTCAAAACATTTGTGGTTTGCACATTGTTGACTTTTAATTGCGTCGTATTACTGTTATCGATCCCCTCTTTCCTTATGTGAGCTGTTTTAAAAATAAGAACAACAATTATAGGATTGAAAAATACTAACTAAAGTAATCAAGATTTTTAAAAAAACCCACTTGGATTGATAGTGACGTTGGTTATTATGTAACGCCTACACGGTCGTTTAATAGACGCGACGACTTGTTCTGGAAAATTACATCTCGAATCGATAGGATCAATCTAAATTTAAAACAGTGTTTTTAAATTAAAAGAATTTCTTTCTTTTAAAAATGATCACGCACCCTGGTAATGTATTCTCCGCTTGGAAAATGAAAGCAATCAGTTGAAATGACGCTGGTCGACTCGTAAGTGTGATTTGTGCTCGTCAATTCGGTACACGGGAAAAATTCCACTCTAGTTTCGCCAAACACTTTTCTAATGTACGAGTGGACTCCATCCGAGTGAAAGAGTGAGACCAAAAACTCCTTGAACGGCAGAAATGTGTTGGAGGCATTAAAATATTGTACAGCAAACGAAACGCTTATCCCTCTAAAAAAATCACATGAAATTAGAGACAAAACCGTCAGTATTTTCTATGTACAAGTTCGTATATATATTACCCAATTTCGGTAGGAGTAGTGCTGATGCTGATGTTCATTTTAGTGACGTTAATGTTGTTTAAATGGGTCTCAACAAACCCAAGATCAGATTCGTGAATAGTGTGAAAACAACTAAAGCGACTATTCTTACATTCGCCCACTTTGAGTTTGTAGTTCCCGCTGTAGACGTGGTCGAAATAAACTGTCACATTGCCCTTAATTATAGTTCAAAAAAGAAAGATCACGACAGTTATTGATAAATACGCCATAAAAACCAGTGACTTAAATTACTTGATCGGAGCTGTTTCGATCAAATATTTCAACATGTTGAAATCGTTCGTTCGAACTGACGGCAAATAGCGAAGACGAGTTGACTAACGGGACATTTCCCAATAGTTTTAACACGACCCAAAGAATAGTGGAAGAGTTGCTATTACTAGACGAGGGAACAAGGCGATAATTCAAATCAAACGTCCACCTAGCCGCTTGCGTGTTGTAATTTCCGGTCGAATTCAAAAAGATTGACTGTACAATAAAAGGATTAAAAATAGGACTGAGAAGATTGTAATAAAAAAATTACCTGAACTGGGACACTAGTAACTATCGAACATTTAAAAAATATGGTCGTCATCCATAAAAGTAAAATCGTTTCGGACATTAGAAAAGAGAGCCGTGAATTCGCCATCACCGTGTTCAATAGTAAAATGTGATTCAACTCGTACCAACAGTTGGTCTAGTATGTTACGCAGATATTATTGCATCATGGCAGACTCAAACCGGCTTAGAAACACTTTTCTCAGAAAACTATTATGACATTTCTTTTGGAATCCCAGTTTTCCCGGAAGACCTAATCTCGTTTCCGCACATAATGTTGTTTTCCTTCACTAACTTTTGCTGCTGAAAAACATAATCTGCACTTTCAACCGAAGGGGATCAAATAGGGCAACCGCGAAGTCTAAACAAAGTTTCTCTTTCATATCATTAGAATTAGCTGATAATGCATATTTGATGTAGTACTATCAACACGACTCGGATTGAAAACTTGGGGTTATTTGGGGCATGTAGAGAAAATGGTAAAATAATTAAGTGAATTGCAACTTACAGAAAAAACAGGCAGCCAGGCTCAGATTACCACTCCATTCAACTTTGATCGGCATGCACGAAATGCGTCGTAGACAGATGACACGCACACATCGTAAACATGCGACAATCACACACGTACGCACGACAGACGACACCAACATAAAATCTTATCACACACGGATCACAAAACTCGAAATTTTCGTCAAAGAAATAAAAATAGTTAGACCCAGCCGTGACGTGACGGAGAACCGGTTTACTTGACCGTGACCTGCCAGGGCCACAAAACGGACTAAACTTAGAATTTTTTTAAAAAAAGCAATAAGGGAGAGAGAACCCGGGAAAGGTAAAATAAGGATGAATAAGGAAAGGAAAGGTAAAATAAAACAGAGGGCCAGAGGCGTTTCTCTCTGCTACAAACAGGAAAATTTCGAGGAAATGGATCGGAAAACAATCCTTTTTTAAACGTAAGAAATAAAATAGTAAAATCGCTTACCTTGTTGGACCTTGAGTGTAAAAAGAGTGTTGAAAAAATATACAAATACGCCCCTAACATAACAATAATTTGTTTTGTAATTGTTGCGGAAATTCCATTGCAGCATTAGATTTATAGATAATTAGATTTACACGTAATAAAACTGTTTTAATTGAAATATTGAGATTTGGTACTTGTCAAAACAAGAAGATTAATTATTGTATCATATTAACAGCGTTGAATAATTTCGATTTTGAATTCGCCTTCTCACGGTATTAATGTGTTACATTACTTGATTGAAAAGATAGAAACGATCGTTTTGTTTCTAATTAATCCTGGTGGTCAACAAACGATTAGCTAATCAGCATGTGCTTAATAAGCATGTAGCAATGTTCCGGCAAAATATAACATCTATAAGGCGTGAGGGAGTTATGAACCGAACTGTACTGAACGTCATCGTATCTAAAAAGATAATAAAGAAACGTAAAAAACCATCTTGATTGCACATGAATAATGTTTTAGCTCAAAATTTATCTTACGTTGTAAGGTAAACACGACTGTATAACTCATTCTCGCTCAAGGAAGCAGCAAGGACAATAAGTTGACTAAGAACGAAAATGAGACTTGATAATTTATCCAAATCTTGCGACTGCGGCACTAAACATTCGACATTTGGATCGCGATTTAATTCTTCTTGACAGCGATTCATTCCCATCGACTGAATGACAATAATCAAAACTTCAGGATCGTTAATGTAGCCGTTAAACCAGTGGATTTCCCCTCTAATAATGACATTTTCTTGTTGTTTTGGATCGCCAGCATCATAAACCTTAAACGGTGGATTAAAAACCAAATTATAAAATGCATTTTAACGTATTACAAATTAACACTAAAAGTAGAAAATCAATTACGATAGAAGCGCCACAAGCGATCAATTGCTTTCGAAGAGAAAAAGCCTTTTTTTGAATCGACTCATCGTTGGTGTCGTAAACGAGTAAAATTCTGACGTTCTGGGCAGTGTCAGGTAAAGGAAAATGAGCCAATTGTTCAATTTTGCTGTCCATTGGAGAAGCGTAAAGTTGTTTGGACAAAATCCAGTCCCGTTTAAAGAAGAGGAGCGCGGCTAGAAATACGACAATCAACAACGCAAGCAAAGGCACCCAAATGTATGTGGTGTCCCACGTGAAAGACATAGAAACGGATTTATCTAGAAATGATTCGTTTAGTCGAGATTGAAAGAATTAGTCAAATTTTTAAATGAATACCATTTTTAGTGAAATCTAGAAACACGGGCGAGTTGCTATATCGTTTGCATGGATATTTGAACGTGGCGCAATTTTGTATCGGATAGTTACATCGACTGTCAACAACATTAATCTGTCAAATATTTGAAAATCGATTTTCATTCACCTGTGGCCTATTAGAAGATTCTAAAATAATTTACCTCTACAGTGTAATTCCCAATTGGCAAGCAAACACACTGATTTGCATTCTGATACGACGATGAGCGGCTACAGTTGGCGTTGCTTTCCGTACAATTAAGAAAACTGACCATATTTCTATTCATTATTCTTTTCTCTCTGAAATGGTGGGTTCGATTTTTAATTATCACATCAAATTGTTGGAATGGAAGGATCTGTGTCGGGCTCTCAAAGTAATTTACGACAAACTCCACTTCTGCTCCCCTAAATATATAACCACTGTCATTCAGAAGTCAGCCAATAAAATCATTTTGAAATAAAATACCCTTCGATAGGTCGCAGATTGATGCTCATATTCATTCGGCTGACGTTTACATCCTGAAGATTTGTTTCCAAGTAGCCAAGGTACTGCTCATACATTCCGGATTTGTTTGCGCAAGGCACGTGACAGTTGAATCTTCCATTAGAACAACAATTGATTTTGAGCTTGTAACATCCGCTGTAGACGTGATCGAACTCGACTGTTACATTTTTCTTTTTATTGAAAATGAATCTTCATTAAAGTTATTGTTATTAAATAAACGATAAATTTAATATTACCATGTAGTCATCACTGAGCTGTTGATTGATCGGTGTGAATATATGACGGGCTTTGCAATATCCGCTGAATTTTGTATAAGCCAAATTGCATTCCTCAATCTGGTGATCATTCATGTTCTCTTTGGAACCGTTAACCAGGACCAACTCAATTCTATATTTAATTCCCGGCGATTTAACTTCACCCGTGAATTTATGAATCAACATTTGAAATTGTAGTTCCAATTTCGCTGTGGCGGCATCGTAATGAGCCGTTGATCCATTTTGAACGCTTCCACTTGCCTCTAAAAAAATCGCTGCAAAATATGCGAACAAGGAATGAATTAAACACGGAGAAAAACTAACGGGGATTTGACTATATACTCTAGTTGACTTTTCTCTTTTCTTTCTACCTAAGCACCATATATTATTGTCGCTACATTTGTCGTGCCAAAATAAGGAATGAAAAACCGGTTTGAATTTTCACAACAACCTCTAGTTCAAAACCCACTTGAGATAGCGTACTTTTTCTAAGAGAAATCCAAGTTTATAAAAAGAATAGATTTCCATTTTAAATATTCAAAAATGAAAGAATTTCTTCAGAGCTATTTAAACCAATTTATGTTGATGTATTGCCGCTCTCTTATTCCTGCAGTTATCCGTACCCAAACAAGTTATATTTTAAAATTTTAACTTACTTGAGTTTGATTCCTAAACAAAAATGTTGTGTTACGTTTTTTTATTCAATTGTTTAATTAGTATTAAAAGGTTAAAAATGAACCTTACGTCCTTACCTGAGCGGCAACAAAAAGCAGATGGCAACAACAACAGTAACACAGTGCCCATAGCAAGAAAGTTTCGCTCAGCATTTGACCCATAAAGCCAAACCAGTTGGAACACGAGGAAACTATTCGTGACTCGACGAACACAACATCAGTCACAGACTGTTGACCCACGCACTGAAAGTCTTGCTATAGCAATGCAACCATTGCAACCCGTTAGGTATAGTTACGCCTCCTTCGAGGAATAACAACTACATCTCATGGTCTTTTCAAAATTAGAAATATTATCTCCTATTGGTCTCCAGCATCACATTTATAACTTGTACTGTGGAATACAAGAAAGAAGAAGGGTTTATTTATATCATTCTGTTCTTCCTGCCTTTACCATAAAGTTCCTAATATGCAAAAGAAAATCTTAACTTCACTTACACAAACAGAATATTTTGTACTTTCAATAAAATGATCAAATTTAAAGACTTTTTTAAAAAGATATAACATTTCGCTAATTCTGGGGCTTAGTAGGCTAATGATCCTTACAAAGTAATACGCAACAAAAATTAACATATATGAAGCACTAATGCTTGCCAATGCGCTATCATGCTGTACTCAATTCATGTTCTTAATTCAGAATTCAATCAATTTCACTATGGAAATGTTACAGGAAACAAAGAAATTTGGCAGTGAAGTGAAGGAAACCCTGTAACAACCAAGTTCAAACGTCAAAAACTTTGATCATACTTCATCTGACAGTCAACGTTTTCATAACAAATGCTAAGAGTATATGCATGACCACTATAAAGGTAACTTGCCGTTTGCGATACTGAAGGCCTAGCACACGTCAATTTCATCTTGAATTGCAAAGAATTTTGTACTACTATATGCTGAGCGTGACAGCATGACAGTCATAATACAAAGTCAAAACATCATTAAACAACAAATTCGTGACCATGACGATATAATCATAATAACTGAAATCTATTACTGCCGACAAAAATAACGGCTAGGCTAACATGAACTTGTTTCTGTTGTTCCAAACGAAATCAGAAATTTTTTAATTGACTTAGGACATTGGATTCAACGATACAAATTCAAATAATAAATCCAAACTAATAATAGCTCGTCCTATATATAAGTTTCAAAGGAAGACTTTTGAGTCCAATTGGATTTTTTTTTTTCAATCCCAAATTTCATACACCCCTCGAGAAAGGGGTTAACCCGCAAAAAAAACAAGAAAATGCTCATTTCATTTCAACTCTGCCAAGGTACGGGTTGTTTGTAAACTCCAATCACCAATTTTCCAAATTCGGAAAGTTTGAGCTGCAGCAATTATACTGTCTACGCGCTATATTTTTACTCTTACTCCGTCTTACTCCGCCTTCCCTGAGAGCAAAATTGATCGTTTTCACGAAAATTATTATCATTTGAAAGTGAAATTAAGCAATTTCGTTAGTTTTACTGACAGAGGCATCCGCAAGTCCGCATTTCATGACGAGAAATTTGACAGGCACTAATAAAGATCTTCAACCGTACCAAAGAAATTGGGTGGAAGCGATCGAATGGCTCTCGCATCGTCAATATTTTCAGTAGACGATGACAATTCTAATAAATATAAAGTGGATTTCTTCGACTAAATGCCTAATATGTTCCTTTATTTTGTATTTAAAAAGATTTGAAATTATTCCAATGAACAACAATGTCGCGGGTGATCTTCAAATCAGGAACGGAAGTGCAAATTGGAGCGGGGCATCCGGCCGTCTCCTACGTGGAGTATAAGACATAACACAACTGATTTATTTCTTTCAAGTTATTAATTAAAAAATTGATTTTAAAAAAAGGATTTCGATGTGCTTGGCCCGCAAATTTTAATGTCATTCGGTCGCAGTCGTTTCTTTGATTTTGCGGGAGTTGCCGACGAAGAAAATAGCGCTACACTTACACCCGTCTTGACTGAAGAGAGTCCCATTACATCAACTCTCAAGCCCTTTCAACCAATCGTATAAAATTGACGCACTTATTAAATGCCCTAAAAATTTATTTTCATTTAGTAAATCTTTAATTTAAATTTTTAAGGTTTGGTTAATAATTCTAATCTCTTTGCTATCGGTGGCCGTCTATTTTTCGATGTCTTCCTCGTTCAACTTCAGAACAACAGAGTTGAACGTTGCTGATCGCTTCAAGAATTCGCTCTGCAACTGCGGCACACTCACAGCGCATTATATTTGTATTAGATGATCAATTCAGGGCCAAATCCATCTTGGTCTTGCAATATTCAATAAGTGATTACATTGTATTCCAACACTTATTCATTTTTCTATCTCTTTCTTACTTGGGGAACTTAAGAGTGCCAGTAGCGGACCGTTAAAGAAACTGGGCGACATGTTTCGTCGCCATCCTGAATATTTTGTTCTCGATCAAGAGACTTGTTTTCGTAAAGTTGAATCGGGATGTTGTGCTTACAATTTAATGTATTTTGCGATTAATTTAGTTGATACGAGTTGATGAACGATTTTTAACTGTGTGTGTCAATCAACAAGGTGACGAACTATTTGAAATTCCGAATGAGTAGGAAACTGGAAAGTGTAGAGTCCATATTGGCGATACCGTCAAAGGATATGGATTGTCAGGTTTGATTCTCAAAAAAGGACATAGGAGTACTGGAACTCTACCAAACTGGACTTATCGGATATTGACGCAAGAAATTTTCCCATGGTGAAACGTCACCTTGTGAATCGCAGAAGAAAAACAAGTCGAACAAACTTTGCCCTTTGAATCTTAAAGTTTTGGCGAGTACCTTTTTTATCCTTGGCCTCGGGGTTTAAACATCTTTACTTCTCTTCTTGGTCGAACAATATATAGACGAGCGCTGCAACATCGTCAAATCGTTTCGCCGAGAAATCTGAAATCTAACGTCATTTACTTATCAGAATGCGGACGAAAACTTTTATTAACTATAGCAATCCTCCAATTTGTTACTAATAAAATTGGAAGCCGTTAGTGGTAGTAGCTAAATCGATTGATGATACATGTATGCGCTATACAACCTTAGATCAAAGTGTAGCTAAAGTAGGGCGCATATATTATTTGCCTATTTGGTGAACGAAAGTTTGTTTCCAAAAACGATATATTTGGACAACGAGCTTCGTCACTATCTCCTTTGATTTATGGAATCATAAAATATATTATGAAATATAACCGTAGAAACAAATATTTTTTCGCACGTCACTTTTTCTAATAAACTCATAACTCCAATTATACTCTTTCCCCCCCCCCATAGACTAACTTTTGTTGAAATAGTGCTTACAACCGAATTTCTGTGCTTATAACGAAAGAGAAGAAAATTATACGCAACACTAAAGCGAGCAGTTAGGTCGTTTCTTTTGGACAGAATAATTACACAATAATTATTACCGTACAGCGTAAAGCAATAGGCTACTCCATATATTACTTTACGACAATAGCATGACTGGGTTTGACGCATAAACTGTAATAACAAAAGAAATTTCAACTTACAGAAAAAGGAAAGTCATCCAGGCCTAGATGTCCACTGAATTGAACCTTGATTTGCACGACAATCGACACACACCATTTACACAAAATCTTATTGACACAACACCTGAGTAAAATATAGTACTCCATAACGCTACTGTGTACTGTAAACAGGTTGGGTTTGGTAATGTTCAGGTGCGTCTGCTTAACCACAGACACCCGGTCATCAATGATAGATGTCCTTCTTGCACCGGCGAACGATTTTTCGGTGGGTTACATGAGCGGTATAAGGAGCAACTGAGCTCACGAGGAAATCGAATTCAAGGCAAAACGCAGCTACTCACTTGATAAGCACGAAACGGACTGTTTCTCTGTTGCTGAGAGTGTTGTTCTTGCAAATTGTTTGGCGCATAGTGAATGAAGGAAGAGACGGTAAACGTCTAGGTCAGAGAAAGAAATTGGAGGAAAAGGTTTGGAAAACCGAATTTCGAAAAAAAAACCCATAAAATAAACACCTAACCCCTTTGGGTGCAACAATAGTGTTTCAGAAACAAATACGCCCCCACAAAATATTTAGATTATTGAAACATTTATTAAAGTACAAGTATATTTACGGTATAAGTGGTATTAAAAGTGATACTTAATACTGGCAGTTGACGCAAACATTTACATAACATTAACATAACATTAACAACATTCAATCGCATTCGCATTCATACCGTTACTTTGTGTTTTAAAAAAACCGCATCTAAATGGCTTAACTGTTAAATTTTGATAAACAATCCACGATTAAACGAGAGAAACAGAATGGTTTGTTTTTAATTATTAATCGCTGTGGATAACGTGTAAAACAGAATTATCAACCTATTTTGTTATTCCTTTCAACCAACACTTGATTTATCAGCATGCAATAATGTTCCGGCAAAACGTAGCATCTATAAGGCGTCAAGGAATTGCGAACTTTACTGCACTGAGCTTCGTCGTATCTGAAATACGAAAGCAATCATCTTAAGTGTCCGTTTAAAAGATTAATTAAGCTCAAATTTTATCTTACGTTGTAAGGTAAACACGACTGTATAACTCATTCTCGCTCAAGGAAGCAGCAAGGACAATAAGTTGACTAAGAACGAAAATGAGACTTGATAATTTATCCAAATCTTGCGACTGCGGCACTAAACATTCGACATTTGGATCGCGATTTAATTCTTCTTGACAGCGATTCATTCCCATCGACTGAATGACAATAATCAGAACTTCAGGATCGTTAATATAGCCGTTAAACCAGTGGATTTCCCCTCTAATGATGACATTTTCTTGTTGTTCTGGATCGCCAGCATCATAAACCTTAAACGGTGGATTAAAAAACCAAATTAGAAAATTCATTTTAACCAATTACAAATTCACACTAAAAGTAGAAAATCAATTACGATAGAAGCGCCACAAGCGATCAATTGCTTTCGAAGAGAAAAGGCCTTTTTTTGAATCGACTCATCGTTGGTATCGTAAACGAGTAAAATTCTGACGTTCTGGGCAGTGGCACGTAAAGGAAAATGAGCCAATTGTTCAATTTTGCTGTCCATTGGTGAAGCGTAAAGTTGTTTGGACAAAACCCAGTCACGTTTAAAGAAGAGGAGCGCGGCTAGAAATACGACAATCAACAACGCAAGCAAAGGCACCCAAATGTATGTGGTGTCCCACGTGAAAGACATAGAAACGGATTTATCTAGAAATGATTCGTTTAGTCGAGATTGAAAGAATTAGTCAAATTTGAAATAAATACCATTCTTAGTGAAATCTAGAAACACGGGCGAGTTGCTATATCGTTTGCATGGAAATTTGAACGTGGCACAATTTTGTATCGGATAGTTACATCGACTGTCAACAACATTAATCTGTCAAATATTTGAAAATCGATTTTCATTCACCTGTGGCCTATTAGAAGATTCTAAAATAATTTACCTCTACAGTGTATTTCCCAATTGGTAAGCAAACACACTGATTTGCATTCTGATACGACGATGAGTGGCTACAGTTGGCGTTGCTGTCCGTACAATTAAGAAAACTGACCATATTTCTATTCGTTATTCTTTCACCTCTAAAATGGTGCTGGGTTCGATTTTTAATGATCACATCAAATTGTTGGAATGGAAGGATCTGTGTCGGGCTCTCAAAGTAATTTACGACAAACTCCACTTCTGCCCCCCTAAATATGTAACAACTGTCATTCAGTAGTCAGCCAATAAAATCAGTTTGAAATAAAATACCCTTCGATAGGTCGCAGATTGATACTCATATTCATTCGGCTGACATTTACATTCTGAAGATTTGTTTCCAAGTAGCCAAGGTACTGCTCATACATTGCGGATTTGTTTGCGCAAGGCACGTGACAGTTGAATTCATTAGAACAGCAATTGATTTTGAGCTTGTAACATCCGCTGTAGACGTGATCGAACTCGACTGTTACATTTTTCTTTTTATTGAAAATGAAACTTCATTAAAGTTATTGTTATTAAATAAACGATAAATTTAATATTACCATGTAGTCATCACTGAGCTGTTGATTGATCGGTGTGAATACATGACGGGCTTTGCAATATCCACTGAATTTTGTATAAGCCAAATTGCATTCCTCAATCTGGTGATCATTCATGTTCTCTTTGGAACCGTTAACCAGGACCAACTCGATTCTATATTTAATTCCCGGCGATTTAACTTCACCCGTGAATTTATGAATCAACATTTGAAATTGTAGTTCCAATTTCGCTGTGGTGGCATCGTAATGAGCCGTTGATCCATTTTGAACGCTTCCACTTGCCTCTAAAAAAATCGCTACAAAATGTGCGAACAAGGAATGAATTAAACACGGAGAAAAACTAACGGGGATTTGACTATATACTCTAGTTGACTTTTCTCTTTTCTTTCTACCTAAGCACCATATATTATTGTTGCTACATTTGTCGCACCAAAAAAAGAATGAAAAACCGGTTTGAATTTTCGCAACTACCTCTAGTTTAAAACCCACTTGCGTGCTTTTTTAAAGAGAAATCCAAGTTTATAAAAAAAAAATAGATGTCCTTTTTAAATATTCAAAAATGAAAGAATTTTCTTCAGAGCTATTTAAACCAATTTATGTTGATGTATTGCCGTTTTCCCGCTCTCTTATTCGTGCAGTCATCGTTTACCCGTACAAGTTTTATTAAATGGACTTACTTGAGTTTGATTCCTAAACAAAGACGTTGCGTAACGTTAGTTATTGATACAAATTTTTAATTAGTATAAACAGGTAAAAAATGAACCATACCTGAGCGGCAGCACAAAGTAGTTGGCAACACCAGTAACACAGTGCCCATAGCAAGAAAGTTTCGCTCATTTTAGCATTTGACCCAAAAAACCAAACCAGTTGGAACACGAGGGAACTATTCGTGACTCGTCGAACAAAGCATCAGTCACAGACTGTTGACCCACGCACTGAAAGTCTTGCTAGAAATGCAAGCCGTTAGGTATAGTCGCGCCTCCTTCGAGGAATAACAACTACATCTCACGGTCTTTTCTCAATATGTAAAATAACCTCAGGCTGATGCTCATTCTTTTCACAATTGCAAAAAATAAACGAAAACCTTAGAGCGCACAAAACATCGTTTATCTTGAACCTACACTGCTCTCTACTTGACGGTTCCGACGTCTGTTCCGTTGTTGTGAAATATTGCCTCTTTTTTCTCAGGACTCCTTCCAAAGAAGGATATAATTTAGTTTTTTGTTACTGCTGGCTGCCAACTGATAAGAACCTTGCCTGTGGCTTCCGGTGATGCTTTATCTTGAACCTTAAACAGCTTTGCACATTAATCACACACTAAGACACTATACATGTAATTTAGAAACATGAATGGTTTAAATCCTGTTATAATAAGAAATGAGCATGGCTACAGTTTTCATATCCATTCTAAAAACCTAAAAACATTGACAGTTTCGCTCGAAATAATGATAGTAACACATAGTCAAATCTTGGTGGTTAATGAACAGTAGTTTTAGTATACAGTTATGGCGGCAAGAGATTACCGGAGATTACGAACTGTACTGGCATCGGATTTAAAATACATTTTTATTCTATGAACTATCGAATCCTTTAAACCGTTTGTATGTCTGTTAAACTAGTAGGGCTCCTATTTCTGCATCCATGTTGTTAAACGTAATATCGACAAAGTACTCATCTGATGAGTAGTTCTTCTAGAATAGATTCACCTAGAAGTTACATAAGAAAGACATTTATCTAAAATTTTGAAATAGAGCGATTATTACAGTTAACGAAAAATATTTTGAACTTCGTGGGTAATAACATTGCGATGCGGATACAATTGAATTTAGCGTTGCAGTTGATTTATTTCTAACGTAAAAACAAAATAAGTCTAGAAATGTTACTTGCGAATGGATCGGACAGCAACCTATATAAGGCTGCCAGCCATGCCCCATTAAGACCATGATAATATTATTACCATAATTATCGGATACTAAACCAATTGCAAATTTCTAAAATGGCAAGCAATAATGAACACAATAGCTCAGGTTTCGAATCAATCGCAAACATCTACGATGATGGCCAGTGTGCCATCTGCTTAGGCCCGCATATCAACAAGTCCCTTCCAGGCTGCGGTCACGTTTGTTGCTTTCAGTGTCTAGTCGAATGGAGCGGAATCAAATTGGAATGCCCGACTTGCAAAAAACCCTTTACCTTCTTCTATCATAGCATCCAGTCACCAGAAGAAAGACAAATTTACACACCTGAACGTCCTGTTTCAAACGGCAATCCAGCTGGACACTTAATCGTTTTGCACGAACTCATAAGTGCTGACGACCCCGAATTTCTTCGTGCGTTTGAGCAAATGCTTAGAATAAATGAAAATTTGAACGATATTTTCTCTAATGGACAAGGTAATTTTGCATTTCGCAACCCCTTTAGTAGGATTTTAGGTGATTCAGAATTTCACTAAGCATCATTCATCAGACCTAAATCTCAATGATCTCAATGATGAACAATACTTGACATGTAATAAGATAAAATTTCCTGGGCGATGTAAATACAAATTTCACTAAACTATTTAACTGTTTTAGTCTTTCTTTTCTACATTCCCAACAAAAATGTCCGATTTCGGCTTTAAGAAGACGAATTTTTAAGCCTGAAAAATTATTATACTTGCACAGTGGATGACAATCCAACTCTAAAATAAAAGATGATTAACTCTTAACTGTAAAAAATCAGTTTTCTTCATCCAATTTTAATTGCAATAAAAAAGTTCACATTTTAAATGAGAAATTAAGACATGGTTAGGACTTGGGAATGTTACTCGGTCCATCTGTGTGTGCAGTTTGAATTTGTGCAGACATAGTAAAGTCTCATTTCCTCTTCTGCTCGTCGTGACTGAGATTGGAAAAACACTGCCTCTCTGTGAGTGCATTTAGGGCATGGGTGATCCTCAGTCCTTGGAAGTGTAGGATCTGATATGACATCAGCCACAATCTGAGTAAGTTCACTGTTTTGAACCAAAACAGGTTAAAATAAAACAACTGTTTTCTTGCTTTTTATAGATACAGCTTACTCAATTTCGTGCATGATCTTGTTTACGTAGACGCAGTGATTGTCAGCCAATGTTTTAAAATCACAATTTCGACACTATATAAAACTATATGTTATTAAAATAAAAAGTCTCTGCTTTTCAATCACTTACTGCGTAAAGTAGAGCTCGATTCTCCTTGTCTTCCTTAGGGTACAACATGTTGTTACTGCAAAGATTGATTGCAAAATAAGTTAAGCACAAGTTTCATATAACTACAGACAATTTTCATACCAACTAGGACAGAAACGAATTCCTACAAATCCTGGTCCATCATCTCTCTTATTTTGTGAGAACATGATTTGAAAAAGCAATCAATTTACCAAATTTTCTAGAGACAAAACAAAGTTCTCGAATTTTTCGTCCAAACCAAAATGAGCTTCAAGCGGCATGTGCGACCAGAGCCCTCTAGCGATCAAACTTTGAATCCGTTCAAGGCTACACGAATTGTCGTTGTTGCAATAAAAAAAAAAAGGTTTTTGCTCGACTTGCGAAAGCGAAAACACGTCATGCTGATGTTTTGGGATTTGGGAGTGTTCACGAAGAAATAGAATGTGTACAAAATGACTCACTTTACGCCTTTTACTCAAAACTTCCTGCAGTCCATTCTTTCGTCCATCGACAGTAAAGATCCGGGTGAGTTTAACACTGCTACACCCATCAAGAAAGTAGCTGAACTGATATGTTTGACTTGTTTCCTTTTGCTTATATAGTGGTGGCGAATGCATGGCTGGACACATTATTAGATGTAATTGACTTGCTACCCATTGAGGTTTTGGGTAAAGAGGTGCTGGAAATTGCAGTCAACAAGGCAGGTGATTCACAACCTACGTTTTCCAGATTGGGTAGCTGCCAGCTGGTGGGAAAGCTGGGAATGAAATTAGAACAACAAGTGTAAGTTGTTATTTTTCTTACAATATAAACAAAAAAAATTAATTGTGCTTCATTTCACAGGATCCAGAATGAGTTAATCCCAGTAACTCAAAATCTAAGTCAAGATCCTGAGTGGACCATTAGGGCCTCCATGTGTGCACAGCTGGTATCAATCGTCAAGGGCTTAACAAAAAACGGAGAGCATTCTGATGCCAAAATTCCAGTCAGGGTAGTTCTTTCTGTTTTGTTTGAGTTGGGAGATGATGAAGTGGAAGCAGTGAGACTAGTTGTTGTAGAAACGGCATCAGCAATACTACAATATCTGGATGAAGGTTAGTCTTGTATAATCTTAATTGTAAAAAATAAATTTAGACTGTAATTTATTTTTTTTTTCTCTTTGTAGAATCAGTCAGAACATTGATGGTCCCTTGGCTTCAAAGAATATGTGAACATGCCTCAAAAGTAGAAGACAAAACTTTACCCTTATTAGCCCAGCACTGGGCTAGAATCTCCAGAACAATTCAAAGTAAATTACAAACATTTTTTTTTTCAAGCCATTGTAATTACATTTTCTGTCATTAATCCAAATTTTCAGCGCATTTGAGAGATGATGAAAAAAATTGGTTCGTCGAATACTTTTATAGCTTGGCATCTCTTGGATCAGCTCATCAAACAATCAAAGATAAAACTAACGTAATTGAATATTTCCACTTTGTTTTATTTGTTACTTGATCTTTTAAAATAATTTAAAAAAAACGATTTTTGGGGATTTCTATAGATGCCGGATGTTGTTGCGCATACGGACACGGGTCAGAAATTGGAGATTTACGCCGAAGTGCGTCACGCCTGTGCCGTCAATAGCGCAGCCATGGTGCCTTTTATTGGTGCGGAAACGTTTTCTCAGCGTATGTCGAGTGTACGTGCCTTAGCAGCCGATCCTTACTTTGTGGTGAGACGGGCAGTTGCTGCCAACGTCTTGGATTTGTGTCGTCAACTCCATCCTTTTAGCAGCGTCATCCTTTCGCTACTCAACCAGCTGCTTATCGATCCGTGCCCAGACGTCACTTTCGCCCTGGTGCCTCAAATCGGCGCTGTTATTGAAAATCTCGCTCGTCTTCCCATGACAACCCATCAGAGTCCTTTCGTTAATGAAGCCATTGTGCTGGAAACTTGTGAAGCGGCACTCCGTTGCGAGGAGCAGGTGATGAATTCATCCTCTTGGCGGATACAAGCCGACATACTTTCCCAGCTGGCAGCCTTCCCATTGTGCCTTCCGTGTCATCCAGTTCACGATTTACTCATACCCCGTCTCTGGCACCGGATCGAGACAGTGGTCAGTCTAAACATAAAATGCTCTCGTAAAAATTTTATCTTTTCATTCTTCTTTCTATAAATCCAGCGTCCACTTCCCTGTCGAGTTTCGGCCGCCCAAACTTTGATGCTGTGCGTGCGGAGTGAACGTCGTCGTCAAGAGAGATCCACTTTATGTAGCGAAATCCTTTCGCGATTAGCCTCGGCTAAATCGTGTCACCAGCGGATGTTGTTCTTACGCGTTTGCCCCGTCCTTTTTGATCTCCTTTCGAGAAAGTTTATCCGCCAGCAATTCTTTTTACCCCTCATCCGTCTAGCAGGTAAAACCATCCATTCTGTCCCACTATTTGAATTTCTTTTCTAGTTCCATCCATTTGTTTTTATTTCAGGCGATAAAGTGGCCAACGTCCGGCTACGATTCGCCACTCTGTTGCCTAAATTGCACATTTCTCTACGCGGTTTGGACGTGGAATCTGAAAAGCGTCTTATTGTCGAGCTGGACTCGGCTGTTCGTTGGCTCGTCGAGTCGGAAAAGGATCGCGATGTCAAGAACGAGCTGTCGAGTTTCTTCCGCTGGATCGAAGAGCAAGAAGCCCAAAATCAGACAGCTGAAGTTGCCAAACGATTGCAAGAGGAAGAAGAAGCCGACAAGCGTAAAGAAATGGAAGAGGAGAACGTGAGTCGCGATACGTCCGTCTCGGAAACGCCCACCACACCCAAGACGACAGCAATTGAATCCTCGAGCGATTCGAAACGTACCAATTTCTTTTCTAAAGACGAACCCGACTCTACCCCGATTTTATCTCCGGCAGCTCCACCTGACGAGTAAGTTTTTACCTCCAACATTTGATGGATTAATTGGCTTGCTGAGCTTTTGTGTATGACTCACACGCTGGGTAGATTTATCTTTTGTTTGGCTTTTCTCTAATTTCCTTCCGTCATTGTTTGTTTTGGTAACAGTTTCTCCTTTTTCTAGGGATTCTCAAATGGAGTGGGAATAACCTGATATTAAAAAACATTCCATAATTAAACACACACACACAGAAGCACATCGAACTAGTCTGATTTTCCACTTTTTTAAATTAACAATACGTTTCTTTTTTTTGTCGTTTTCGTCGTGTTGGAAAAGCAAACAAATCGAGAACCTTTTTTTTGCTTTCTTTTACTTCATTCTTTTTGTTGCTTTTGGTACGCTAAAAACTGTGATTATTACACTTGATCAAATTCTGGTTTTTTTCTTCTGCGCCCAAGTGCCAAGCTTTTTTCACGATGAAAATTAAAGAAAAAAAAAGACTGGAGCCAGTCATCTCTTGTGTGTCTCACTACATAGATGGCCATTCTCTCCTAGTAAGGTGCTCGTAGGCTCCTAGAAAAGTAAACCTTGACAACAACAAGGAAAAATATATGTAATAATAATAAAAGAAAGATATATCCAACTGGGAGTAGACCCGGGAATCCTTTTCTTAGCTCAGTAGGTGGTAAAAGGCCATGAAATGGAAAAGGGTTATGACAAGGGGGAAAAGAAGAAGTGATGGGCAACCCGCTACGCTTATCTTAACTGGCATCATATGACTCTCCATTTTCTCTCCAGGGTTTTTCTAACGCAAACCCAATAATGCCATTCTCTTCTATTTCCATGTTTGGCGCAATCGCAGGAAGCCAGTCGCCTTGGACCCGAGCACGGATGAATTTTACCGCGACGCGGGAGTACGGCTGACAACACCTGGAACGATGAGCGGCGCCAACAATTTTACATCATCCATCAAGAATTCGGCAGCGTCCAAAGTTGCCGCTGGCCAGGAATCGTCACGGATTCCTTCCATCCAATCGAGTCGTTTGAGAGCGCCGTTGAAATCGTCGTCGACGACTTTGCCGCATTTCGGGATCGCCAGAGGTGTCCAGCAAGTGCAACCGCAGCCAAGTATCGCGTACGGAGTGACAGTGGCTCCACCCATGAGACGAGATGTCCGACGTCCTGCCAACTCGACCCAATCCACCCTGAATGCGATCAAATCACGATCGCAAGAAAATTTGAATGTGCCTCCTAAACCTCGAGCCGCCCGTCCAGTTTCAACTTGTTTGGGCTCGAATGATCTTCTGTCGGCCAGTAAACATCCCAATCCTTTTATCCGAAATCGACACAGGGCTAGTATTGGAGGAACGGCGGCCTCGTTTTCGTCTCATAAACATGTGGCTCCTCCCATTGCTACTTTACCGCCGGCTAGGAGTTCAGAGCCTGTCCCCACCAAATGGGGTGTGTCTCGTCCATTACCGGCCAAAACGACAAGCGTTTCCTCTTCTACTACGACGACGACGGGATCAGTGAAATTGTCGGACATGAAAAACGCCATGCCCATCACACCGGTCACGGCCAGGAAACTGTCGACAACCAGCGATTTCCATTCGATCCAGCAGTTTCGTAGGAAACAACCATCGGTCGACAAACTGGAAGAATCTGCCGTTCAGATGATGGAATCTCTGGAATTGTCCACTACTCGACTGCGCAAGCCTCAAGCTGCTGCTGCCGCCATTAGCAAATTGGTCACTTCCACTAATCCGCCGGAATCTTCTCCAATGCCTCGCCGCAACGCTTGGCGACGATCTTTGCATTTCACGACGGCCACTTCGTCACCACCACCACCTCCTCCACGTAAGAATTTTGCAACGCTGCCCAAATCGTCCGCCGCTTTTACTTCGTCGTCGTCTAGTAGTGGCAACAACAACAACAACAATAACAACAACAATAATCACAATCCTAACAGCAAACTACCCGTACCTGCCTTTAAGCGCAACTCACATTTAGGTTCCAATTTTTGAAAAAAAAAGAATTTCAATTTTCCAACTTTTGATTTTCCCGCCTTAACAAGTTTTTGAATTGTGGTGTGATGATGGTTGTGGATATAATCAGTATTTGATTTTCTCAAAAGAAGAAAAGGTTGAGGGAGCGAAAAATGGGCAGCCAAAAAGTTACAAAAGAAGAAGATAAGTTTACACATTATTTAGCCCCTAATTTACCATATCCCACGTATTATTTTTTATTCCGCACAATTGACGAAATGAAGAACAAAACCCAACCAATCAACAAAAGTTAACTACTACCCAACTATTATTACTCTTCCTCCTGCTCTTCCCATTCTCGAAAGTTATAAAAAAAACGTCGTTTTTGTTGTTCTTTAACCAAAGACAATCATTTAAAAAGAAATGTAATTAAATAATTAATCAAACAAAATATTGTTATTAAGAAGCAAAAATTCACGATCTTTAATTTGTTTTTAATCTATTCTAAATAAATTCGTTAATATTCACAAATTAAAAATAAATCCTCTCGCGAGCGCGTGAAAATTTTGTTTCCTTTTTCAGCGACCCAATATGACGATTCTCTGTGTGTATGATAAAATAATAAACATTAAAAGAAGTAAAAAATGGCTTTGACATGCATTAAAAAAAAAAAAAAAAATTTGGGGGATTTTTGTGTGTGGGTATAGACGAGAGAGTTATGATGGTAGTTATTACAGACGTAGCTCGTAACGAAAGAGAGATGACGAATTTGATCATTTCAAGTCGGCAGAGGCTGAAATTCTCACTGGGCAGCGGTCAGCCAGAAACCAAATTTCGTTTTGGCGTCCGTGAAAACGGACCATGAAATCGTAAACGACCAGGTAGTACTCGTCCGGTTTGTAACATAGTCCCAACTGTTTGAGACGCGAGCCAAACTTTTTCACCTGTTAATAAAATTTTTTAAAAAAAGAAGAAAAAGATGTTTTGTGTGTTTGTATACGTGACAACGACAAATCGTGACCTCAATCAACGAACTCCAAGAACTTAATCACACACCAACATCACACATAGTGGATATTCTATCCCCCCCATTTTTCTAAAGAAAGATATAAATGTTTTTGGTGTAGTAGGACACTAACCTCGATGGTCGAACGGACAGGATCGAGAATGGAACCACCGACCGTTTGTACGTAGACGATCAAGTCGTTCACACGATTGATCTTGACAGGTGGCTGTTAACAAAAAAAAATAACAGAAGAAGAAGACACTTTTTTAAAAAGGAAAAAAAAAAACGAAGAAGGGGGGGGGGACTTTAAATATTTTTTAAAATGGTTTTTAAGACTTACAGCTCCCAGGCCGGCTGATGGTGGGTTGGAATGCAACCGTTGAGGCAGGTACAATGAAACGGTCAGATTGTGTTTGCAATCATAGGAGACGGACGAGTCCAATACAGATGTCCTATTGTTGTTGTTGTTGTAGCGCAGCTGTTGAAGACGCTGATCGATGCCGCTCGTTAACGATTGATTGGTCGTTATTCGATCGACCACGTGAACAATGCCGATGGGTCTCGTCGCTTCCAGCACCTCCCAATGAGAGTTGATACCTAAAACGTCAATCAGGAAATTGAAAATGAATTGACAGACACAGTTAAAGATAAAAACGAACGTGTGTCAAACACGTTTTGTCTGTCGAGCTGGAGAACACATTCCAAAGTTGACAAATGTCAATATTTAGATTGAGAACGTCTGATTGGTTACGAGAGTTGGGGTGGGGGGGGGGGGAAACAGGAAGAAATCTCTTGAAAAGTTTGGATTGTTGATTTTGTGATCAAGAGCAGGATATTATCTATTGAAAATTCCAATAAATCGCATCAAAAGATTTTGTTTGTTAAAAATCAATTCGACGATCGGATATTTTTTCTTTTTTTTTTAAAGAAAAAGAGAAAAAATATTTTATGCAAATCACAAATAGAAAAAAAAAAAAGATTTCTCGCTTTTTTTTTCGAGGGATTTAATTTTTTCTGGAGGGAGTTGCGCACACGCGCAAGAAGTTTTTTTTTCTTTCTGGCGGTGGCGGCGTCAGACAGCGGCCGGTTAGGAATATAAGAGAAAACGTCGGGCGGCGTGACTCGACTTGATTACCATGTTTGTACCTTTATTTATGATTTAAAAAAGAGAAAATATAGTAAAGATGTTGAACAAATAATATTTTTTTGAAAAAAGGAAAAATAAATAAGAAAATGTTTGTACAGATGAAGTGGCATAAATCCTCGCCAGACGGACAGACTGTTGAATTCGCACTCGTTGGTCCCCGCCTGGATCAGGACCGTGTCGAAATAGCGTCGCTTTTGAATTCCTTGAACAAAAAAAAAAAAAAAATATTTTTTCATTATGCGCACAATTAGATTCCATTACTCGTGAAAGTTCCTCCCTACCGAATTTGTAGACACGAAGGACGTCAAACGACGGACATTCCACTCCTTAAAAAAATTAATAAACACAAACAAAAACAAAAAAACTTTTTGATATAAAGTTTTTCAAAGAAAACAAAACAGTGGTGGTGGAGAGGGCCATTGAGAACAGATGATTTATTGGTCACTAGAGCTCCCCCCCTTATGGAAAAAAGGTTGTTAGCTTTGAAAAATGGCGTCATCGATCCTCCCCTACTTGTTTTTATCTCTTCTTCTAGCCACTTAAATTAACTGGAACTTGAGTAAAAAAAACAAAGAACAAACGTCTTACATTTACGACCCGCTAGAGGGATTGCACGCGCTTATTTTGTTGTGTTGGTCATTATGCTAATGAGATCTAACATAGTGTGTGGGTGGGTGGTCTCGGCCAATCAAAACAAATAACAATGTCGAGAGAAGATGGGAATTAAAAAAAAAGGGAAACATTACCACGGCAGAGACGTTTCCGGGTACGTAGAGTCACTTTGCTGAGTGGTGGGTCCCTGGATTTGATAACTGGCTGGACTCGACCTGGATCTCTTAATCGTGTTGCGTGAATCCACATTTCGTAGACGTTGTTCTCCATATTATCAGGCCTATGGTGAAAAAGATCCATCCATCAATCTTTGTACATGTCCAATCACAGACCCAAAGAGAATAGAAAAAAAGAAAAAATCCAACTTGGTGAATGCCGCAAGATAATAGTAACGGTCGTGAAAAGCTTCTCCGTGATTTCTGAGCGTTGTCATCAGACGATCGGCCCGTTGGCGAAGGGCGCGGTCAGTCAAATCCCACAAACGAGCACGGAAGCTTTGAACGAAAACGGTGCTCGACTCCACCGTATCCAACAAGACCTGTATACATACATTTAGTCGAGTCATTTTCCGATTGTTAACAAGGCAAAAGATGATGTTTCTAGATATTATGATGAGACAGAGAAAATCTAATCATCAAAGGGCGTGGCTAAATAGAAACAACAAGGGACTATAATTAACACGTACGTCTGCGCTGTTGGGTGACGGCGGATTGATTTGATAACGTGATGGAATGGGAACGGACAAGGTGATGTCTCTCAATTCTTGATGAAGAATGCCGGGATGTTTGCCGCGTTTAACTTGAGTCAAAAGCGGGAACGTCAAATTCATGACGATTTGCGGCTCGTTGTAACCGTTGAAATATTCCTGCAACTTTGCCAATCCTTCCCAGACGGCCAAAAGTCGATCGTCTTCCGTCATGACAATCGCAGACGCCCATCTTCGTGACGGATACCAACGGACGTCGTATTCTTTACGACGTTCCAGCAAACGATAAGGAGGGCAAGTCGACGTCAACGATTGACAAGTCGATGGTATCAATCTGTGGAATTTGATTTATATATATTCAATTATTAATAAAAGAAAGGGAAATTGTTAATAATAAACTTACTGGGGAGAATAAGTTGTCGTTGGTGGTTTTGTGGTCGGAGATTCAAGGATATAATTTTGAGTCCAAAATGGTCCTCTTGCTCCAAATTTTGAACTTGGAGAATGATGATTCCACTTGTTACGATGTCTAGTTTTCTTCTTTCTCTTAGTTGCTGTTGGAATAACAGCAGCAGTGTTGGGGTCCAGATGTTGGATCGTGTTACTGTTAATTGATAAGCCGGATGAAGGATTACCATCAGGATCAGTTGGTACGGCTAATTTGGTGGAGCTGCTGCTGGTCTTCAGTCGGGTGGTGGTTATGTTCAACGTTGGCCATTTGCCGACGCCGAGTGTTCTGGTCTCTGAAATGACGTCATTGACCGTCGTAGTGGTGACAGACGATTTCGTTGCTGCAGGGTTGGATTTGAGTGATATCTCCGGCACCAATGCCCGGCACACTGGCATGACAATCAAAACAGACGAATACAACAATACTAACGGCAGTACTACTACCAAATAATATCCCATTTTTCCTATATATATACGGCGTTAGAAACAAGTTCTTGGAATTCCTCGTGTTCACAATGTGTTATTTTGTATATGGGAAATGTGGTCGATGCGTCTATAATCCTCTTGAATGGGAATTGGCAGCTCTGGTGAATTATTCAAGAAGAAAAAAAATAACCGAACGTCGTCGTCGTGTCTATTCTTATATTTTTCTTTTTTGTGTGACAGTGATGACTGTGCTAGACAAGTTTACTTTTTTTTCACTCGACACATAAAAAGGTGCCAAGAAGATTCTGAATAATAATACGACACTTTTCACGACTGCCCATTTTCTAAACCCTTTCCTGTTGTTGTTGTTTCTCACACAGAAAATAGTTTTGTGACTCGACAAAAGTATATCGTTGAATTTCACTGTTGCTGATGACACGTTTCGCCACAATCAATTGCTGCAAACAATGGCCGAAAAAATACACACAGCAGCACCCAGGAATTTAACAAACAGAGAGAACTAGAATAGAACACAGCTGTTTTGATTGTTTGTGTGTGTGAAAAAGAACAAGAAGATTTTTGTTTAAGAGCTCATCGAACAACGTTCCGCACTGCGTCCAGTCTGAAACGGCACTGAACCACGGAGCCATGGCCGTGTTGTGTAGTGGTGGTGGAAGGTTTTTTCTTTTTATCTTATTTCATCTTTTGTGTACACACACATCCATTGGTGACTATACAGTCAAGTTTTTTCTTTTTTCTTTCATTTTGGCAGGACCAAAAAAAGACAAAAATGGCGTTTAAACACGTGGTGAATGTTTTTTTTACTTGGAATTTTGTGTATCACATTTTATATATTGTACAGAGCAGACACATTTTTCTTTGGGTGAGATTTCTACTGGCATTTCGGAGATGACTGACGAAAATTTTTACGAATGAGCACTTGAGAGGAGATTCTTATCTTATTCTCTCCATGGAATAGTTTTTGGAAAATAAAAAAAATGTCTACGCGTGTGTGTCTTTTAGGCATGTTTTCTACAACATGTACTCACGATTTTTCTTCTTTTTTTTTCAAGTTTCTAGTAGTAGCCTCCGATGTTCTTTTGAATGGAAAATTTCCTCGACAGATGTGAAATGCAAATTTCGGCTTGCGTTATTGTACTCGGCGTTTATTATTTACATGTAATAAGAATGGATGAAGCATCTCTCATTAATAGTCATTTCCAAATGGCGGGGGGGATGTGGTAAGTGATTGACAAGTCATTTATTCAATAAAGCAATGGGGCAGCCGATTACGAAAAAAAAAAACATTTTCTCCCTGCGGTCGTTAAGTGACACACGTGGATGGAGGGGAATGTAAGACGTAATAAGACGGTTGTATACACCTTGTTCGTAGCTCGTAAAAACTAGGCAGAGGAAAGAAGAAGAAGAAGAAGAAGAAAGTATATGTGTCGTTTTTAGAGAAAGAAAAAAACAAACTTTCTCACAAGTTTTTAAAAAAGAAAGACAAACGCACACAAGACGATCTCTAACGATGACCGGGGAAACACCCTGTCCATCCACCAAACAATACGGGTTTTTATATATAGTCAGATGAAGAAAAAAGTCTTAAAAGTTTTTTTTTTATAACCGAGGAGGGCGCAGATGATTCACGACTTTAGATGTCTTATCACATTTATTTTTCTCTCCCCAAACGTTGTAAAACTAAGTCTATTATATATACAGTCAGATTTCTTTTTTGATAGGTTCAAAATGGACGTTGTCCCTAGCGCCATTTTTTTGTTGAGAGAATCCAATCAGGATCGTATTATGGGTGGCGGTCCGTTTTTTATTTCATTAGCATATTACGAAATCGACCGCGATGATGTAATGGGTACTCACGTCTAATCCACGGCTGCGTGAAATACAAAAAGGCGGGATTTTCAATTCCACACAATCTTCTTCTTCTTCCTATATAATCGATATGATATAATAAACATTTTTTTTTCAGAGTTGATTGCAAATGAATTATTAGACGTCAAGACCACACACTCCTGCGGCGGTAGATAGACGAATTCATTATCTCTGTCGGTCTCCTTTTCAAGTCGAGATAATAATGGAACTTTTTAAAAAAGGGTCGCTACTCTATAAATACGCGCGACACACAATGGTGGATGGGAAATCGAATGTTTTTAAGGAAAATAATGGTGAAAACGTGTCGGATAGAATGGAATAACAAAAAAAAAAGAGAAATTTACGGGGCGACTAACAGCCAGAAGGTGAATCGAGTCCTCCACCTTCTTCTTCTTTTGATTTTTTAACAATCTCCGTTCATAGAATATCAAGTCCGTCACGTTATTTTGTATACCCAATAGAAATTGCGCAAAAAAAATTAGCCGACACGGACCGCCGCCTATAACAACACACACGATGAAACCCGCCCATTTTGCGTTCGGGAAAAAAAAAATATATATTCTCCGACAAAGTTGAAAGAGAACAAGTTGCCCAACCCATGAAGAACGAGGAGGAGGATCGTAATTCAACAAATTTCAAAAGTCTATCTCGCCGCCCAAACTAATAAATATACAAAATCCCCATAGAATATTTTAAATTCAACCCTATATAAATGGCAATCTACTTTTTCTTCTATATCGAAATGATTGTCCACTCCCTCTAGACTCGACATTTTTAAAAATAAAACACGTTTTTTTTTTCTTTTGGTTTTTTAATTCTTCTTGTATATTTATTTAAATTTGTTTGTTTTTTTTGTGTAGTTGTTGTTCAATAGGAAGAAGAAAAAAAAAAAAATTGACACACGGAACACACACAATAATACAACACACGGGGGTTTACATTTTTTGTTGTTTGTTTATTTTTTGTTCCCAGTAAATTCAAAACGAAGACAAAAAAAAAATTTTTTTTTTTTTTTTAAATGATTCCGACATCGAAAAAAAAAATGACATTCATCAACTTGGGGCTAATAAAAATTTATTAGTAGCCAAAAGAAAAAAAATCCAATTTTTGTTGTGGTTGTTTTTGTTTGCTGCGCGAGTGACACGATTTTTTATTTTAAAAAATAGGAGAAAATGATGATAGTAGGAAGACCGAGGAAATTTAAAAAAAAAACTTAATTTTTTGTCAAATGTTTCGCCATGATTTTTCCACGATTTTTGTTTTTGTACAACAAATAAAGAGAAAAATTTTACAAGCGAAAAATAATTGGAAATGAATTGAAAATTACACATACCACACACATGCACACAATTATTCAATTTTTTTTTTTATTTTTTTAAATTTACTTTTTTTTTAAATAAAAACCGGAAGAAATAAAAAATGTTGGAAGGAGAGGGGGGCAGGGTTTTAAAAATATTGTTCGGCCATTGAAAAATAAAAAACACAATTACACATTAAACAAAAACACGCAGAGATAAAAAAAAATGCACAAAAAAAAACAAAAATTTTGTTGTCAAATATTTTGTGACGCACAAAATAAACTTGTGCTGAGGTCAATTTTCTTCATCTTTTGGTGATGTCTCTCTTTTATTTATTTAAATTGCATTTTTTTTTTGTTTTGTTTGTTGTTGTTTTTCTTACTTTATTCATATGAAGAGATATGCCGATGGAAAGTCAATTCTTTTTGGGTTGTTGTTTATTCAGTCGGAGTGACTGCGGCCGAGTTGTTGCCTTTAACGGGCAGAATTTCAGCGTATTCGGTCGTCTCGTCCTTGATCATCCGTACGGCGGCAGAGTCGGAAATGGCGCCACTTTCGGCTGGCGGCGATTTCAAATCCAATTCAGCGTAGACGATCGTTCCATCCTGAGGGGTGACGATTTTTTTTTTTTTTTTTTTTAAATTATATTTCTCACAAACATGACGGATATATGATGACGTTTACCTTGGCATCGACATCGGCGGCCGCGTTACCAATTCCAATCGAAGCGCCGGAAGAAGCGGCTGAACGATCCGATTTTTTCGGTGCGGCTTTGCTAAGCAGCGACCCGTAGAGATTGGACAGCCGACGGGTGAGACTTTGTCGTTGATTCGATTCAACTTTGACTTCACCAACTCCTCCTTGATTGTTGTCTACTCCGTTATTGGTGTCTTCGTCGTCCTCGTTGGGTCCAACTTCTCCAGCTTCCTCATCCGCACTGAAATTGAAAATAGCATCGAGAATTGTGACATCAAATTTGCAGATTTCTTTTAAGGGATTTTTTTTACCTTTCTTTGGTGCTGACGCCAATAGAGTGGCTTCCTGCGGAGACAAAACCCCCCCAAAAAAAGAGAAGAAACAAAAACAAAACAAGAAAAAAAATATGAATATTAGTCGTGAACATTTCTCTATTTGATTATCGAACGTGTGTTGGGGGAGGGGGTGATGTTTGTGTGACCTGTAGGAATTGAATGTCGAGATTGACAAACTTGTTTTTTTTGGTTTGTATTTTTTGAATGGGAAGAGGTAAAAAGATGAGAAATTAATAATTAAAAAAAAATTACACGAATTATATCAGAGATAAACACAAAAGAGAAATGGATGAGAAGGGGATGGGGGGGGGGAGGGCAACACGCACATCACACAAGCTTATACATAACCACTTAAATATAGACACCTAAGAAAACGATGGGGGATGGAAACAAACACTACACCGATTGATTAATCTCTTCATTATTTAAAAAAAAAAAACTATTTTTTTTTTCTTTTTTGATTCTGGAAATGTGTCGCGAAGGGGGGGGGGAAGGAAGGAATTTCTTTAATTTGTTTCTCTCTCAAATAATGTGATTTTCTTTTTCATTCAAGGACGGGATGGGGGGCAATAAACCCCAGAGAATTAAAAAAAAAAAAATTTTTTTTTGTATAAAATTTTGTTGATTTTCTGTCGGCGATGTTATTGAGTTTAAATTTCATAACAAAACGTTTAGATGAAAATTGATATCTGGAAGTTGAGTGAAAAATAAAGTTGGGTGTCGAATTACAAAAAAAAGCTAAGAAAATGGAATGGAATACGATGGCTAATCTCCTTCTCAACAGAATAGCAGAGAAGAAAGAAAAAAAAAGAATCAAAACAAAATGGAAGTGAGACCTTGACTCGGAATTTCAGAAAAAATGATTTATAGACTACGATAATAAAAAGCTGCTACTCCTATACTCAGAACACTACCAAGAGAGAAAGAAAAGATTTTTGATGGAGCGAATCATAAAAAATAAAGAGAAGCGGACGACGATCATTTTCCATCTTTCTCCCAATAATAAAAGGAATCAGATGACAAAATAACGTCTGCTCCATTTCAAACAAAATAAAACGCGCCAAATTATACACAGCGGCAGCAGCAGCACACGGGATGAAGGGGGGAGAGGCATACATACAGTTACACACATACGCAGCAACAGCGACGTAACAAACATTTGTTTTTTTGTTTTCTGTTTTCTTTTGTTTCTTTTGAATATGTAACACAGTTTGGATATTCTTTTCCGCAGGAAGGGGGGATAGATGAGAAATGAAATCCGCTAAATAATGGAAGATGATAATGAACGAACGAACGAACGTGAAAATTAACCAACCCCAAATAAGAGTCTAGAAATTAAAAAAACAAATAAAAATCTCGTCTGACGAGATTTTTTGGTCATTACTTGGAAGCGTAGCGGCCCAAAATGAAAAATATTTTCTTTTAAATTCTAAAATTTAAAAAAAAAAAAAAAAGTTGTAAATTTGTTTTGAGAATTTTGTCAGCTTTAAAAAAAAATATCGGGACTAAAATTTCCCACCCATTTAAAAAATTAGAAAATTTACGTCGATCAATAAAAAAAAAGTCAAATTAAATTTTTTTAAAACACTTAAAATGAGCGATTCTACTAATTGTTTGCTCTCTCTCTCTCCCCACATAAAAAAAAAAAAAAATATTTTTGCGTGTTTTTTCTTGTCGGTTTTTGGTCTCTTCCTCCTTGTTTGTCATTAAGATTGCGGTATTTTTCCTTTTGAAAAAAGAAAAATGATTTTGTTTAGACGGCGGTATCTTTGCCATCGGGCGTGGTACCGCCATTCGTCTGTTGTTGTGACTCTTTGATGGGAGACGAGACGGGCGGCAGTTGTCCATTTCCGTTTTCGGCTCCGTCAGGTCCGGCCAGTTGAAGATTCAAATTCTCGTTGCTTCCCTTGAGTGGACCTTCTTTGCCTTCCTTCTCCTTGACGATCTCGCCGGGATTCTCCTCGTCGATACGCGCCTGTGACTCGCCTTCGCCTACAGTCCGACGTCCACCTAAGGAGGCATTCACGCACAACACGGGGAAAGGGGTGGGGTAGGTTAGGGGATGGACGGACGGACCCATTGGCGGAGGGAAACAACAACACGCAGACACACACACACAACAAACATCAGGTGTGAGGAGGACGTGCGATGAATGAAAAATTGTCGGATGAAAATGAAATTCACGTGCGACACAGAAAATCAAAAACAAGTTCGATGATGGACGCGCACGGAAAAACAAAATCCCAACAAAAAAATGATCGGAGGGAACACGGTGTGGAGGAACACACAAAACAAATTGTGTTTTAAATTGGGAGGGAAAATGAATCAAAAAAATCAATCGACAACCAAAAAAACAACAACAACAAGGAGGTTGTGGGGAAAATCAGGGTGGGTGTGGGTATGGAGGAGAATTTTTTTTCGAAATAATAAAAAAAAATGAAAAAAACAAAAAACAAAAAAAAGAGAGAAAAAAAAACGCGGATTTAGCGCTGGTTTTGATTGGCAACAAAAAAACACTATTAAATATAATGTAATAAAAATAAATTGTTAATCAAGTTAAGAAAGAAAAAAAAAACACATAAAATTTCCCTATTGTTAATTCGATTTTTTCTAAAAAGCAAAAAAAAAAATTTTTTTGAATTAGAGAAAAAGCTGATAGCAGAAAAGTCAAAAGATTTTTATTTTTTAAATTTTGTTTTTTGTTTTTTTTTTTAAAGTTGGGATATTAATTTGAAAGCCTCTTTTTTTAGTGTGTTTGATATTTGGTTGGGTTAATGAAAAACAAAAAATTGAATTAACAAACAAAAAAAAAAAACTGGAAAAAATAATTAAAGTAAGTTGCTTCAAACCAGATTTTTCTTTAAAAAGATCCTCAATTTTTTTTTCTCTCTCTCCTTAAAAAAAAATTAAAAATAATTTTTTTTTCTTTTTTTGCATGTGTGTTACTTGATCCGTTCGAGGAAAAAAAATTGAGAAAAATATTGAAATCATTTTTGAAAGGAGGGAAGGGATTTTTGGAGGTTGATGGAAGGACAGGGGTAAATTCAACTCTACATCTGACAAGAGAGAGAGAGAGAGAGAGAGAGAGAGAGAGAGAGAGAGAGAGAGAGAACTAACTACGAAAAAACAAAACTAGCAGTCGGTGTTGACTGTTGGTTTGACTATAATTAGGAAGAGATAAAGAGAAGAGAATAAAACAAAAGAAAGAAAGAAAAGATGACAAGTATAGAAGAAGATTCTCTCATAGTATAATCATAATAATAGAGCTTAAAAAAAAAGAAAATAAAAATAAAACACGACAAATGAAAACTAAATAGACAAACTAACCAGCGAAGCACCAGCGTCCAGTGTTGCGAGCGTAGAGGACGACGGCCGTGACGACTAGGATGGCCACGAGGACGATGACAATGGCAGCGATTCCACCGCCGCTAACTCCGCCGGCTAAATCAGAACGAGAATCAACGGTCCGTTGGTTGTTGGCTTGATTCGAACAGTTCTCAATTTGATTGGCGTTACATTGAAGCGGTGCTGGTGATGTTGACAGTCGCACCATGTACTCTTGTGAGACGGCCTCGCCGTTCATCATCGACGACTCGACGACCAGACGGAAAATGCGACGCGCGTCCGACTCGCTCACCGATTTGATTCGCAGACGGGCCTCGAAGGATGTCGCGTTCTGTTTTCAACCAAAATTGAAATTTAGTGTTAAATATTTTTTTTAAATTAAGAAATAGAAAAATTACCGTGCTCCTAAGCTCAGAGACTTCGACACGAGGATCGCTGGAACGACCTGTAAAAGGTTCAACAGCCAACTCGGTCTCTCCATCGAGCTTCCAGGCGACACTGGACGGGCGTGGATTGGCGGTAAAGTTGACGGTGATGTCTCCAGGTTGTCCGAGAACGAAACCGTAAAGAGTCATCTCATCTTTAGGTTGAGGAGGAACTACAAAATAACAAATACAAAAAAAAAAAAAACAGTTAGAACGACCTAGAGTCGAGAAAATGGTGTTTCTCTCTACCAACTGGAACTCACAGATGACGTTCAATTGGGCAAAAGACTCGTGAGGATCTTCCATCGACAGCCACGGTCCACTGGTGACGCAACGGAGCAATTTGCCGTGGTCGACAGCTTGGAAGGCGTAGTTCAATTTGCTCGTGATACTCACCCTACCATCGACAACGCTAGTCGGTCTCGGTTCCATAACCGTTTGGGTATTAGTGAAATCCAATTCACGATCACCTAATTTTATTTTATTTTTTTCGAAAAAGAGAGAGAATCCACAGTTGAATGGAGATTAGCGTCAATAATAACAACAAAGTTGTCAACAACAACAACAACAACAAGAAGAAGAATGAGATCACGAGGTGAATCCAAACACATAACGGTGTCTCTTCTTTTATAGTCGCTATTTACAAAAAAGAAATATAAAGAGAAAAAAATTCCATTAAATGAATAAAGAAGAAAATGTTATATTTTTATATATAAATTGCGTCATGCACGACTAAATTCCCCGACGAAAAAAAAAAAACAAAAAAATTCGAGGAAATCAACCGGTTCGTTAACTAGCCATATTCGAATTTTTAGTGGAATCTACTGGACACAATCATTAACCCCATTTGATTTCCGTTGGTATTTTTTTTTTAGAGTCTGAAGCCATTTCCCTCCTTTTTTTTTCTAAATAAAATGACTTTTTGATAGAGTATATGTAATCAAGGAAAATGTGTGTCATTTAACAAAAATGATTATTCCAGGAATCCTGATAGGAAAATAAGAAAAAAAATTTTTGGTGAAAATTTGTTATACCCAACATCCAAATGATGGCAGGAGCGGGACGGGCGTCGGCAACCATGCAATCGATTTGAGCGCTCTCTCCAGCGATGACAGTGATGGGATCGTCTCTTGGCCTCAGGGAAATCTGCGGCAAAGCTGCAAAAAAAAATAAAAAAAAAAAAATAAAATGAAAATAGTCCAAAAAAATAAACCACAAAGTTAAAAAAAAAAAAAAAAAAAACCAACCTAAAACGGTGACGTTAGTGCTGGCTCTTTCAGCTGGCGATCTGCTCGTTCCGCTAAGAAACACCCGGCATGCCCAAACTCCGTTTTCAGCCTCTGTAATTCTTGCCTATAACAATCGAAAAAAACAAAATGAAATGTGTGTTATTTTTTTAACTGTAAAGATAAGAAGAAAATGTGTGTTTAGTTTAGTCGACTGACCTGAATGCCACATTCACCATCTTCCAAAACTCCCAACGGCTCGTACGGTCCACCTTCTGCCAAATTGTAAAGATCTCCGTTAATCTCCCACAAGCAGCTCTTGATGGGCGTACGAGTTTTGCACATGAGTCTCGTCACTTGATCTGGTCGGACGACGATATTTTGCGGCTCGATCGTCACCTGGCAAATGGCCACACCTGCGCGTAAATAAAAGAAAAATAATAAACAATTAAATGAAATATATAGACGTCTAGTAAGTGGTGCCATCTAGCGTTCAAGAAACGAAACGTTCAAAGTAAACAGAAAATTCGTTTTGGGTGTGTGTCAGTGTGTGTGTGTGTGTGGGGAAGAATGACACACCCACACAGAGAGACGCCGGAGCCATAAAAAGAGAAAGGTAATAATAATCATCGACAAGAAGGAAAAGGAGGGAATAAAGTTGGACGAGGCCTGTCGTGAATCACATCGCCAAAGAGGCACATGATACACCACGACTCGACAAAGGATATCTCTCTCTATAGCGTATTAGACTGTGGGAAAAAAAAATGATCAGTAGCTGGTGGTGGTGGTGGCCGAAAAAAGAGTACAACAACCTTTTCCTTTTTCTTATTCTTTTCTTTTTCGTTAAAAGAAAGAGAAAAAAGAGTTCCCTTTTGTCTGTGTGTTCTCAGGGACGACCCCCTTCTCTTTATTCACCCTCTGGGCATTAAAACATGTAAAATACATAAACACATGAAACTCTTTTTTCTTTATGTTAATAAAAATAAGAGGAGGGGAGAAGAAAAAACCGAATTAATTCCAATGAAAAAAAATCAAATCAAATCAAAAGAGTAGGAAGGAAAAAAACGAATGTGCGGGGTTTTTTCTCAAATGCTCCAGGGCATGGGTTTGAAAAAAAAAAGAAAAAATCTAAAGAAGAAGAAGAAGAACATCGAGTGCACACGCACCATACACACACTCGAGACTTCCAAACACCTTGAACATCATCTACCTGTGATCTACCACCCCTCAGGGCTTCCAACGGTCATTTTTATCTTTTTCTCTATTGGAAGAGAGATGGAAAAAGAAAAACAGGTTTCTAACGAAAAAAAACTTAGAAACAAATAAGATTTTATTTGAATCAATCGTCAAGGATCTTCCAATGATATCCGGAGATGCAAATGGCGTCGTTCAGCTCATTCTCTCTCCCCTAAATGTATGCGCCATATGTTGTGGATGTGTGCCGCGCTAAAAAGTCCATCATCGCCAATCCATGGGATCTATCCATTCCCTTCTCTTCCACTTCCTTTTTTTCATCAGGATCTCTCCTTTCTTCCTTCTATTTTTTATATTTTCAGAATCGAAACTGTTCTAGGGGATCTGACGATGGATGGGACAGAAAGAGAAGGGGGGGGGGGGGGGCGAACAAAATCGATAGACGCTCTTGTTGCTAAGGCAACCGGGGCAGCTGCGTCGTCCCACCCTTTTGTGTGTTCCTTCTCCCCCCCCCATTGGCAAAAGCGACGCTTTTGCCTCCCATCCACACACAGATTTCCTCTTTCTCTTTCTCTCTCTTTCCCGCTTTACGTGAGTGTGTATGTTCCGTTAGACACGAAAATTGTTGATTCTCCACATCATCATCATTTCGGGACTCTTTTCCATCATTTGCATAGCGGCATATTTATCCTAAACGGATTTTTTTTTTGGCTCGATGCGACATTGCCAAATTTATTCAAAACAAAACAAAAACAAAATTTAAATAAACAAGAGAAACAACAACAGGTTTTCCTTTCTATCTATCTATCTCTAACCTGTTAAATAATAGCCCACAACTTTTCCAGTCCAGAAAAAATCCCTACCCATAAGAGTTTCTTTCGAGTTCAAGTGGGGAGGGGATTGTTGTAATTGGAGTCGGGAAGAAAAAAGTTGAAAAAAAAGAAGAGTAAGACGACACCGCCATTTGAAATCGAGAACGTCGGAGGTCCCTGTGTTATTTGTCTCGATTCAGAAAATAATTTGCCGACGGACGGCCGGACGAAATGTTTCTTGGTTTCTTTTACTCTTCGGCGCACTTTTCAATGTGATTTGGTGCGTGTCTTTTGACTTTCGACATGTGACCGTTTTCTCTTACACACATTTCATACTCGCAACGCGTTTAGCTTCAAGTGTCAAATTCCCTTCATTTTCTTCATTTCATTTTTCAGTCTAGAAATGACGTGCGTGTCCACACACACAAGAAAACAAAAGAGAAAAAATAAAGCCAGACGACGTTGCGACTATTTTGTCGACGTGCAAGACTTGATTCGCATTCACAATGAGAATTAGTAGAGACAAGGGTTCCTCTCTTTTTGTGTGTGTGTGTCTGTCTGTTCAATCAGAGAGAGAAATGTGTGACGTCACTGAAAAAAGCTGCCGGTTGAACGAACTTTAGGTCGTGTAGAAAAAAAAGAACGAAAGAAAATGATGACTATTTTCTTCTTCTTCTTCTTTTTCAAAGTGTTTTCGCTATGAGCTCACGACACCTGCCCGTTGGTTTGACCAATAACCGTGTGTTTGTGTTCGGTTTGGAAAAAAATAAAATAAAATAAAAAACCGCAGACGGTTGAAGAGTTAGAAGAGGGAACTCTATTTTTTTTTTTTTCAAAATGCGCCATAATAAAAAGAAAATGAGAGAAAAAGGAAGAAGAAGAACAAGGTGGAGGAAACGCTTCAAAGAGTTTCGGTTCCGGGCTGTTGGATGAAAGAAGAAGAAGAAGAAAAAAAGTTCTCTCCTGCCAACTTTATATTCTTCTCATAAAAAGAAACCAAATGAATAGGCGGTAAGAGACACAAGAGACTCGTACATTCGGCACTTGTACATTAACCTTTCCCCTCTATCAATTTATATTTCCTTTCAATTAAAAATGTCTAGATTCTTCCAAATCATTCCCAATTCCAGTTTGGGGAGTCGAGTTCAACAGACGCTGCAAAAAGTGGGCACGGGTTTTTATCCCTTATATTATAGTCGAGTTGCAACAGTTAACGCGATATGATTGTTCACTTGAGTCACATGAAAGGTGATTTAACCGGTTTTTCTCAATCCATCAGACAGACAGACAGAGAAGAAAAACAAGACGATAGAGGCCGTTGCTTTCACCCATAAACAGGACCGACTCTTTCAACCTTTCACCGAGTCAAAAAAAAACCAACAACAAACGAAAAAAGAAATAAATATTTTCAAGTATGTTGAGGCTAATCACGCAACGTCTACCGACACACGAAAGTTTTCGTTCCTTGATCCCTCCTCCCCGTCCCCGTCATCCAACCATCATGTTACCCCGGGAATTTTTATAATACCCAACGAAACAAAAGGAAACGACCCAAAAAAAAAGAAAAAAAAAAAAAGTCATGGCCTTTTTCAATAATAAAAAAACGAACGTAATCAATAATTCACCCAAGGGTTTTTTTTTTCTTTGTTTTATTACGGAGACGGAAGAGAGTGAAAATAAAAAGTAAAATATTCAATTGAGATCCTGTTTTTTTTTCTCCCACGTTAAGTGATTTTTCATTCGGACCACTATCCATTCGACTTTTTTGAATCATTTAGTGGATCGAATGAAAGGAAAACGTGGGCGTGTCAGAAAGAGGAGCGAATAGTAAGTTCCAAGTCAAATAGCCAAATAGAAACGAGAGAGAGAGAGAGAAAGAAAAGTTGTTTAGCTATTTATATAGAGCGCGTGCTGTTGAATGAGAGAAAAAATCTGCCCATCTCAAATTCCAAAAAAGCTACACAAAAAAGAATCTCCCACCAAACCCCTCCACTTATACAATTTATAGACACAGAGGACCGGGAAATTCTTTCATTCCCGTTTTTTTTTTCAGATTTTATTTCTGTCGATCTAAATAATAATACAAGTCAAATATAGAAAAGAGACAATTGACCGGAAATCTCCTTGAAGAGGTTTTTTTTCTCTCTCTCTTGTGAACAGGAAAACGAATAAAAGAGGAAGAGAGAGACCTATATAATCCTCCTGACTCCCGTAGCCAACAAAAAAAAAATAAGAGACTTCTAATTTAAAATCTTGAAAGAAAACGGTTCAAATCCGCCACTTCCGTTCCGTTTCTGTGATGGATGAAAAAGTTTTTGACCCCCCCTCCCCTCCCTATTTTCGGTTTATCTTCTTGTATCTACCACCTGCGACCACCTGTACCTGGACCGAGTCCCTCTACCTTTGAAGAAGAAAAAAAACTCTTCTCTATATTTAGAGACTCCATCTTGTTTTGTTTTTTTCTTCTTTCCGGAAAAGAAGAAAAGGGGGGGAACTACCTTAATTACTTTTTTTTTTAAATTTTTTCATTCCGTCTATCTGATTCCGAGTTGTTGAGAAGGATGTTGAGCCACCAAAAGTAGTTTTATATATTATACAGAGAAAAGAGTCTAGGGGTGGGGAGTTTGTGGGGTAATTGGTGGGAAAAGGGAACAATACGACATCCGTCTGTGCGCGTCTTCTTCTATCTCTCACATCCAAGCAGTTGGCTCTTCTTGATTTCAATTGAACCTTCACGATATATATAAAGTGCACATCTAGGAGCTACCGATAAACGACGTCGTCGTCTTTTCTATGCCTTTATTTAAGAATTGGACTACATTGACTTTGATTGAAGCTTACACAAAGTGATACACAACCATCTCAACGGAGAAGGGAAAAAAGGATCAAATTGTACAGGGGGAGGAAGGAAGAAGTTTTTTTAATACATTGAAGCCATTTTGCCCTGAAGCAGCCAACGCTCGTTGTGTTACACGCTGGTGGTCCCTTAACCGTAACCGCCAAGGCCCCTGAACTTTTTTTTTTCCTTTTTTTTTAACAGATAAAAAATGAAAACCGACAGAAAGAGAGAAAATGTATAAGCCTCGCCCTGAAAAATATGCTGTGTGTGCACCAGTAATCATTCGTCGTTTTTCGGACATGAATGTGCACGTTGAAGCAAAAATGGCGCCACAAAAAAAGAACGTTAGGCTTTTTTTTTCACATGTGAACATTTTTTAGGGTCAAGATGAAAAAGAAAAAATATTCTTACCGATCAATAGAAACAAGCCGATGAAACTCAATCGCGTCATTTTCTTTGTTAGGTAAAACAAAACTTGTAATATTTCGCACAACGAGGACTTTCTTCTTCTTCGACTTGTTTTTCCAACACAATAAATATCCCGCGCCAACACAATTCCTCTGCTGCGAAAGAACCAAAGTTAAAACCCACTACTTTGGCACCGACAGAGACTCTTGTGTTGAACAAAAAAGAAACTTCTTCTTCTTCTTCAACTCGAATTCCTCTGAAGAAGATAACAAAAAAATAACTTGTTCTCTTTTTTCTCTCTGTGTCCTCAATGCTTTGTCGAAATCTTCTTTTGAATTTGGAATTTGGAATAAGCCAAAGGCGTTTTCTTCTTCTACTAAAAATAAGAGAGAAACCGGGAGCGTTCTTCTTCTTCTTCAACAAAATTACATATATATTTAATATATGTAGTAGAAATAATATAGAAAGATATATTTTATATTTTAAAATAAACGATGACGAGACTGCAAAGTCAAACACTCTTTCCAACTCGACTCGGCGTCCTCGACTAAAAGCGTTTCGACTTCTTTCGCTTTGAAGAACGTAGGGATGGGGTGGCTTGGGTGGTGGGGGGGAGCAACGGCTGCCAGGCGGGGCCGTTATGATGCGCGCCACCACTAGAGGCGCCACTATCCAGTCATTCTTTTTACCTTTAGCTTCTTTCTTTTTTTGAAAAAATCAACCAACCGCCATCAACTTCACCTTCATCATTTTTAGATTCTTCCCAAAAACCATCTTATTTCTAAATCTATTGTTGTTGTTTTTTTTTAACCTTCGAAAATGTCGTCTGGAAACATATATACATATTTTACTCCCTGGAGGAAATAATTCATTTAGGTAGAAATGAAATTCTCTTGGGTGGGGAAAGAAAATGGCGAGTCCCCCTCACACAACTCTTGAAGAATCAACAACCGGTAGCCTTGCAATCCCCCCCTCTCATCGAACGCCGTATAGATTCAATTGTTAATCCCCTGAAGAATGTAATGGCGGCCGCGTGGTGCAGGTATACACACAAAAACGGACGCGACTTGTATTTTTTTTTTACTGGAGGGATTTCTATTTCTGCCACGTGTTTTTTTTTTTGTTCTAATGAAACGCAAAAACGTTGTAATCCCCTTTCAAAGTCGTGTGGATTATACCTGCACCCTAAATTGTTTGTCTAGAAATCGAAACAAACAACACGAAATAGAAAATGTTAATATTATTCACGATTGGATAAAGAAAGAATAAAACTAGTGAGAGCAACAGTTGGGAGAGGGAAAAAGGGGAATGAAAAGAAACTCAGTATACCGGAAATGTATTACACACGATGTCGGGTGATGTCAACAAGTAGCCACATACCTCATGACTCATTGACTTCTCTGCCTTCGTTCGTGTGATTATTATTCTCTTTCGCCAGTCATCTTTTTTTTTTATGATTATCATTATTATTTTCTCAACAGGTGATTCTTTTTTTTTTAAACGAAATGTATGTTATTTCAAAAACAGATAGTTTTAAATGCAATTAAAAGAACATTTTTGGCGAGTAAATTTGGGTTAACGAGGTGTGTGCTCTAACGGGAAAACGTTAAGCAGAAGATTATCAGCTGTTTGAGAACTGTGTGGACGAGGAAAAAAATGGACGGTTTTTCGTATTTACCCGGGCCATTGAATTTTGAGTTTTATCAGTTTGCCCAAGATATTTGCCATGAGGAAATATCAATACGTTTTTTTCTCTTTTTCTGTGTTTGTATTTTTCTAACCAATTGGCAGGTCGCCGTCAAGTCATATGACACAAAATACTTTCCTGTTGGAGGGGAGAAAAAACAAACAAAAGGTGACAAACACACAACACTATTCTGACTGTGGATAGATCTTTTTCATGAAATTGGATGCTTGACAAAAAAAAAAGCTCCAACACTAAAAAAAAAACCGCCAGCAGCAATTTTGCACCGAGTGTGTAGCCATTTTTTTGTTCAGTCGTGTCATCCGATACTGATGGCTAGACTTCCGTCTGTCTCTTGTTAAGTGGTCTCTCATAGGAGTTGCTATAAAAAGGGATGATTCCATTCAGCATTTTAATAAAAAGGGGCAACTTTGTTTAAATTCTAAAGTCTACCTGTCCATTTCCTAAATTGAAAGTCGTTGGACATTTAAAAAACGGATGAAAACAACAAGGGGAAATGTGTAATTTTCGGTTCATTTTATTATTAGTCGGGGAAATATAATGATTCAACGACACGTCGATTGCGTGTGACACACACACAGGTAGTTGGTACTATTCCTATTTTTATTTTTACAAGCTGCTCTTCATAATCACGCTCGGTTTATTCCACTTAATAGGGCGTCCCGAACTATCAAAAGTCGTGTAGTGAAGAAAAAAAAAGGGAAAATTTAGAAAAGAGACTAAACAAGAAAGAAACTTGTTTGAAATGAGAGAAAAGGAATTGATTGCATTTGAAATCCTCACTTCAACAACAAGAGCCGACCCCTTTCACACACACACACACGGATGGACGGTGGTACTGTGTGTGTGATATCTTACCGTTCCAGTCAGATGATTCCATGGAAATTATACTATATACCTTGAGAGAATTATTACTACTCATAATTCTTATTTTTTTTTTCTATGATCCCCCCCCCCTGACTTGAGGGGGAGAAAAAAAAAAGTAGTTTTCCGTTCCGGTTTGCCAGGTATGTTGTCTCTTTTTCCATACTGTATACAAAGAGAGAATGTAATATTTCACATTACACCTGAAAAACACAACCACCCCAAAGTAAGTCGACGTCAGACAGGCCACAATCCCCCCCCCCCCCACTCTCTGTCCCTGCGGAGTTGCGTGCCGGATTCTCAAGATAAAACGAAGACGTCGTTGAATTTCAATAAGGCAAGGTCGATTCCCTTAGATGAAACGGCTGATAAATATTTTAAAAACAACATGTAAGAATCCATGTCATTTAATTTTGAAAGAAAAAAATTAAATGATAAAATAGTAAACAATGAAACCCTTGAATCGTTCTACAAATAAATAAACGAATTAACTTGAAACCTAAAACTTGATGTTGAATTTTTTTTTCCACGATTTAATAATACTGTAGACTTAAATAAAATAGTTCTAACAACGGTTGGAATCACTTCGTGTCATTCCGTGATGCTATTCCTGAGTTTTGCATGAGCAGCTCATGATACAGCATTAGGATGCAAGAAGAATGGAAGTAAAAATTGGTAAAAAAATTCCATTAAACTCGATCGTCGTCCAATGTAAACAAAAATGGGCGAACGAGATGCGAGACAAAATTTTAACGCCAAATAGCAGCCTTAGAATCAGCCATTGCACCAAACATGCAAAGAAGTGAATAAAAAGATGGTCAAAATAATAATGCGATTAATGCCGAGAGTGAACACGGCGCTTGCAACATGTGGATAGGGTATCACATGGTACACATGGTACACATGCAGGGGGGGGGGGGGGATATACTAATCTAATAACTGGACGTAAGATTGGCAACTTCCAAACTCATTAATTGCCTTGCGTTGGTATAACTATTGCATAATATAGTCAATGAAATTGGAGAAAAAAATGAGTCATTTTGCTTACTCATAATGTTCGTTGTTGGTAATATTAAAGCTGCATTTCATCATTCCACCACGTAATTGTTGGCGCTGGATATGCATCAACATCACAATCTAAGTCCATGTCATGGAATAATGCTTGATTCAGTTATTTTTGCCTAAATTTGGGATAAACTATTATAAAATCCTCAAAACATTTTTAATGAGAATAACTAATGACAGATTAATACTACTGTACAGAAACCACACGCGTGTAGACATGACAGCCAGAGCGATACTTCAGGGTTGGACATGGCCGATTCCATTTTTGGCAACGCAAACGTATGTAATCCCGATCCTTTTTGGTAACATTGGAGATAATTAGAGCACTTTTGCTGTCCCTTTGAAAACTTCTTGTATGTAAAAGTTCATGATTCTCATGAAACCATGAAACCTGCAAGGAAAATATTCATTAAAGGAATGAAACCAATTGAAACTAAGGTCACGAAATAAACCTCTGGTGCTGGATGTCCACTGGCATAGCAATCCAGTTGGGCATTTTCCCCTTCTTGTCCAACCACAGATTTTGTAGAATTATCGAAGTTGTGGGTTCAGTTGAATCTGGGACTTTTAGGTGAACAGCAAGATTTCCAGCTAAAATTTTAACAGATGAACCATTATCAACAATGTATACACCTTTTTAATCATCTAGACTCAAAGTGCTGTGCTAGAGAAGAGTAAAGAAACATTTATAAAACTGATGCAATAAGCAATTGAATACCACATTGAAGCATGAATCAGGGGTACAAAAAAAACTAAAACTCGCCAGCAGCAGAACCAAGCACTAAACTCATCATACAAAACATAACCACTACTGTTAAACCAGTAGCGAAATCCATGGTGAAAAGAATTTATCTAGGTAAAATCGGTGCACAACCAAATCTACGGTTTTGTTCCTTACTGACAAACCTTCAACTTCCTATGTTTCAGACAAAAGAAAGAAATCAAAATCTAATTTTTTAAATATAGATCGTTGAGTTTTTCGTTTCCTATCTCGCGGTAACATGTGTTCAGGTGTCCTTTTCTTTTTCGTCTGCTCTCTCTCTCGAGCGCGGGTAGTGACTTATACGAAGTTCCCGCGTTCGTTTCCCGCCTCATCAGATTCGCAGTAGAAAAATAGACAGCACGAATCAAGAATAATACCTTCAAAATGTAAACTCTAAACTTTAATTCTTGTTATTTGTTGTATGTTTGTTATCGTGTGCTAATTGCTATAAATTTTTCTTAGAGGTCGAAGGTCCAGTTGACTGTGGCGCCATTTTCGTGATGTTCTTCAATCTTTTGCATTCAAATCAACCGAACCTTTTACTAAGAAATAAAAATCGAACTACTCTTTAATTAAAATGGAAAGTTGGAAGAAAAACAAATGAAATAACTCACGAAAAAAAAGAAAAACTATAGTACATTTTTATTTGTTCAAAGGATTGCAGTTGTGGCACTAATGCTTGCAAAAAAGATTTAAAAAAAAAGATGGAAATAAAATAACAGACAATCCCTGCACAAACACAAAAGGGAATATTTCTTCGTCTTGAAGAAAACCCAGCGTCAACATGTGATGGAATGTGAACACCCTTATAGTACTATACGTACCTAATGTTGTTTGCTATTGTCCCGAGAGGTACATATTTTTACATACTGTTTTTTTTTACTGCAAGCAGTGTCTCACAACATGGTTACATTTTTTTTCGTGTCGATTGAAAACTAAAAATTTTAAATGGAGGGATTGAGTTGCAATGTGTTGACGATCAATTAAGAGATGAGAAAAAGAACAAAATAGAGAACGAGATTCGCACGAGATTAGAACAGCTGTTTGTGCTACAAATGCTAAGATCGAATGATGTCGCTCGGTTGCTGCTCTCTGATGTCCAATGAAGTTGCACCGGATATCTCCGAAAACCAATCTCCGTCTCTACAACAAAGAAAATAGAAGAATTATTCCATGTTTTTTTTTTCTTTCATAAACCTCGCTTGAACAAACAAAAATAGAAGAGAAATAACAAGAAGAGTAATAACGAAAAAGTGGGCAAGTTTAGAGTCACGGTCTCTTTCCCTCGTGAAGTTCAATGGAGCGGTTGATTTATGACACACTGCTCCCCCTCTACTCTCTGGTGGTTCCCGTTGTGTATCATAAAATTACATCGCACGCTCCTTCTACCCCACATACCCACTACTCCCAGTACTCCCTATATATTGATCCGAGACGGAACCCGGGACGAGCCATCAAAGATGTGCTCAAGACGCGCATCCCGGCTGGCCGGAAATAGAAATCAACACATTTCCGTTATAACGTCAATAAAATTACCAGTAGTTGTCGTCGTTTCTCCTTTTATTTAGTAGAAGATGCGACGGAACATGCAGACAAGTAAAAGGACGGGCAGGATAATGTCGACTCCGCCGAGAGAGGCGGCAACGCTAACGGAGAACAGGTTCTGACCGCATGCAGGCGGGCAAATCGGAATGACCGTTTCTTTAGAAGAGAAAAAAAAGCAAACGCAAATAAAAACGTCAGGCAAATGCTAAGCAGAAAATAATGAGATAGTATCCTCTAAAATGATGATTACTTACCAAAGAGTTCGACGGAGGCTTGGTCGGTACCCAACTTATTGGCGGCACGGCAATAATACCTACCGTACTGGCGTTTCTCTGCTGTAAGGATACGCAACGTCGTATCGGTAAACTCATCGGCAGTGGCAAAGTGTGAAATGCTAAATTACAGAGGGGGGAAACACACAATTTAAAACATGGTCTACAATGACATTCTATTGTTGAATGTACAAGACATGCCATCGCATCATCATCATTGAACTATAAAAAAATCAATCGATTCGACCTGGTAATGTTTTAAAATAAATAAGATGATGAGTTTCTTACGCGTAATGCTGGTTATTCGATAGTTGAACTTCGTCCTTCCACCAAGTGATTGCCGGCGGTGGATACGCAATGACATGGCATTCGAGATCCATATCGTATTGTAAAGCTTGTCCAAGTCGTGGTCTAGAATTTCAAAACATGCCATTCAATGTCTACACGCAAAAACACCATTTGATCAATTCAATTTGACATACCTGGGTACTGTGATCACAGGTGAAAATTCGACTTCCACTGCGATATTTCGACGCTTGCCTTTACCGACGCCGTTCTCAGCAACGCAGTAGTATGTACCACGATCGTTTTTACTGACACTTGGGATTGTTAAAATATTACCGCGGTATTGGGAACCTCCCGTGGGCAGCACAGCATAGTTTTCACGACGCCAAGATACCTGGATGAGAATAATTGATTAAATAATGACGGGGATAGGACCTTAGATTGAATTAACTAACCGTTGGTGCTGGATATCCACCAGCATAGCACTCTAGTTTAACACCTTCTCCTTCACTGACTACCACAGATCTTGTGGAATTGTCAAAAATAATGGGTGGGATACGGACAGACACTGCAACATCTGCAGAGATTTTCTCTGTCACTGTCAACAGGACTTGACACTGGTATTTGCCAGCATCATTTTCTTGGATGTCCTTAATCTGAAACCAACATGGAAAACTTATATAGTGAGGCAATGGTTGAAAAATTATTGTGTATACCTGTAGAGTGTATGTAGAGCTGGCTTGATCATAGCGCAAGCTAAACCTACTGTCTTTAACAATAAGGTTAGAGCCAGTGGAAAGTGGGATAGTTCTGGAGGGATCAACATTGTCTATCTTAATCCACAACACAGGGAAGTCTCTGACGTACTGCACTGAACATTCCAATTCAATTGATCCACCAATGTCAATTACTTTCTCTTGAGATATGTATGAAATGGTAGGGAATCGTTGTCCAGTAACTAAGAAAAAAAATCAAATGTTATCGATGACGTCCATAATGTTGGCTGACAAAAACATCAAAGAAATATTTATTAATATTCTTACCGATGATAAAAAAGTTGGCAACCAATACGGCTGCTATTCTCGTCAAACTCATTTTAAAACAAACAAATTTAAAAACCAAATTAAAATCGATAAAAATAACACGGATATTTAGACGCCACTCCCAAACTCTTCGTGTGCTTTGAATGCATCGACTACAACGCCACCTTTTACCTGAGACCTCATTTCCACCTGTAACCTCATAAAGATTTCTTGATACATAACACAAAAACTGTATGAATTAATTTTCATTAAATTTATGCATCAACAGTTTAAAAATTTAATCATAATTGTTTGATAAATCATCGCTTTAAATTTTATTTCATTTTATTCGTTGCAACAACGTCGAAAATGGCCAATGTTTGGCAACGTCCTTTTTTGACAGATACTTAAGAGGAGGAGTGGGAAATGAAGGAAAAATATTGACAATTGATTAGAGAAAAATAGTTCTTGCTAATGGTGATGTAATTCGAATTCATTTTATTTTCTATTAGTATACAGTTTAAAATGACGATAACAATGATTTCAAAGTTGCTCAGTACGGCAATAGTACTATGTACTCTTTTCGTTATCTACGGATTTATGTCCAAGTTAAGCTTGACGTTTTTAGGCTTCACGTCTTCGACAAAGCTAACAAGCCTTTCAGGACCACCCGGCCACCAATGGAACTTGGAAAATGCAACACTATTTCTACCAGGAATAACAAATCGACTTTATCGCCAAGAGGTTTATAGTAGGGCTACAAGACATCACAATCGACATCTCCATGGACCCAAAAAATACCATGTAACGAGAAAACAGCAACAAATTAATCACAGTTTTAGAAGAGTTTGCTACTACACAGTACCCACAGATGAATGGCCTGACCTTCGTCCAAGCCATATTGACGTATCCCTCTGCACCCATATCATTATTGGTTTTGCACAAATTTCTGGTGGCTTGCTGACTCCTATAGGTGATAAAGATGAAATCATTTACAGAGAAGTCATTGAATTGAAGAAAACAGCTCCAGAGTTGAAAATCTTACTCTCTGTGGGTGGAGCCAGCAACGATTTAGGATTCCACAGCGTTGTTCAAACACTTGAAGATCGCGAAGAGTTTGCTGTTAATTCTGCCAGGTATTTGAAAAAATTCGGATTTGATGGAATCGATGTCGACTGGGAATTCCCTGCATGGTACAGACCGTTCGAAGAGAGATTTATGTTTCAAATGTTGCTGCAAGAACTTCACTACGTTTACAAGAACCCTGTTAATAATCTCACAATATCAGTCGCTGTGGCCGCTTCAAAGTCAATTATAGATCGCAGCTATCGCGTGGCTCAAATGGCGAAATACGTTGATTTTGTATCTTTGATGGGTTACGATTTTCACTCATTTAAATGGTACCTACCTCTAACGGGTCACAACTCACCGCTCTACCCTCGCTCAGATGAATGGAACATGTTTAGTACCGTCAATTTAAACTGGACTTCATTTTATTGGGTTCAACTGGGAATGCCCAGAGAGAAAATAGTTATAGGACTGCCGACTTACGGCCAAACATATCAGTAAGTAAATTCTATTTCAATTTTACGAAATTGCTTGATAATTAATTATTCCCCTGTTTATATTACAGATTATACAATCCGAATTTCCATGGTCTTTACGCTCCTGCAATTGGTGCTGGCACCGTAGGTATTGGTGGACAGATCTCATATCTAGTTGTGTGCCAATTTCTTGCCAACGGTGGAATCAGGGAGTTTGACGCAGAAAGCCGAGTCCCCTTTGCATATCATAAAAGAACCTGGATCTCATATGACGACGAACAAAGTTTAGAAGAAAAGGTAACTGTTGTAATTTGATTGTCTTAATTGTTCAATTCTTCTAGCCTTTCGGATTATTTGTAAATGTAAAAACGCTTTGCTTATTTTTTAGGCAAGATGGATAAGGAGTAATTACTTCGGTGGTGTTATGATCTTCGATCTCAACTGTGACGATTATAACAACGTTTGCGGAAACAACACATTTCCATTGATCAAATCAGTACTACGTGGATTAACAGCATAAAGAATTTTAAGATGACGACGATATCATATCCATGTTTCACCCAACACATCAATCAACCACTTTATAAAGCTATTTGCATATTTATGAGAACCCATTTTGGCGTATTGAATACCCTAGTCACACCTACAAATATCACTATATATCACTAGTCCACAAATTAAATAATTCGAAAATAAATTCATAATGTAATACCTCAGAAATCTGTTGAAATAATTTTATGCCAAGATATTTTTAGGAGGACAACTGTGGCAGTGAACGTGCTTAATAATAACAAAAAAGAATTTTCTAAAGTTTTCAACTATTCCTCAAAAATTACTTTTTAAATCTTATTTGGTATCAGGATCTGTGGCCCAATGGATAAGGCGCCTGCCTACGGAGCAGGAGATTCCAGGTTCGATCCCTGGCCGATTCAATTGACATATTTTTTATGAGAATTCGAATGCAGCGTAGTGGATATTAATCATTAAAAAATCCAGGTTTTCCAAGGACGTGTGGCCCAATGGATAAGGCGCCTGCCTACGGAGCAGGAGATTCCAGGTTCGATCCCTGGCACGTTCAAGATAGGGTATTTTTTTCGTTTAATTAACTATTAGGTTATATAAGTATTATCACGCCGAATATTTTAAAAAGTGGGATTTAATTTATCCATAATTTAACGGAAAAAAGTCTGTTTTAGTCTGTGTGGCGGACATGGCGGCTTAGTATGAAATTTGGACGTTTAGCAATTTTTGGCTGGACAAAAATAATTTAGTAATGGTAAGAATGGTGTCTTATCATTAATAGTTGCTGTCCCAAAGTTTTATATCATGCTGAAACGCTTAATCGCGCTAAGTGAATGATCTGCAGGGATGCTTATTGCTAAACTGATAGTGATAAGCAAATTAATAAATTATCTCATCTCATAGCAAAATTTAGTTATCAACTGAAATTAATTTTAGTATTTTTTCAGAGGTTCATGGGTTTAAAATAAAGATACATACAGTTTTAGTTATACAGTTTTTTTTTTGTATTTTTTCAGAGGTTCATGGGTTTAAAATAAAGATATCCAAATCTATCACTCTTTCCAACATTTGACTAGTGTATAAAAAACCAGTTTATATATTAAAAACTCTTTGCCAAATTTCAGGACGTGTGGCCCAATGGATAAGGCGCCTGCCTACGGAGCAGGAGATTCCAGGTTCGATCCCTGGCACGTTCATTTTGCTTTTAACTTGAATGTATAGACATCATTTTGATCCCAAATTTTTATTAGTTACTAAAATGCTGTAAAATTAATTCGTTTAATTTAAGTCAACATTTTCTCTTTAATGGGAAGAAAACGTCTCAATTCCCTGAACGAAATAACGTTGATTACGTTCTTCTTGCCCAATATCAAACAAATCATCATTTTTTTTAACACTAATAAAAAGGGATAAATTAATACAAAATGAACGTGCCAGGGATCGAACCTGGAATCTCCTGCTCCGTAGGCAGGCGCCTTATCCATTGGGCCACACGTCCTTGGAAACAGACGATTTAGTTTAAAAAAGTATGGATTTCTCAGTACTTGAAAATCGGTAAAGGTCTTCTAGGAGATTATCTTTCCCTTTTTGAAATACGTAGCTTCTTTCAGATTATAGAATCTTTCCTCAGATTATGGAATTTAAAAAAAAATGAAATAGAATACCAGATTTTAGCGATTGAGTGAAAAACACGAAGTGTCCAAAACTGTTTGAGATTAATTTATTTTCCGTGAACACACACCCTAAGTCCGAAGAGTAATGTCTAACATATAGTTTTTATTTAGCCATTTATAAGTGACTGATAAAGATAAAATTAGATAAATTCGATTTTAAGCACAGCAATGTGAGATATTAGATAGCCGGAGAAAGCTCTTCTAGATTAGTAGAGATATTTCACAGATTCTCAACTCCGGTACAAGAAAAGAATGTGACCGAGTTCTATTCTAAGCACATGAACCTATGGTTTGATTATACGTAGAATGGCGTGACTCTAATGACTTGACTTGTACTCCACAAACTGGAAATAAGTTCCAACAGGAAAGCCAAGATAGACATCCCAACGCCGACACCATAAAGGAGGAAAGCGCTCGAAAGATAATTAAGTGTCAGCTTTTCATTTGAAGTTGGGCGAAGAGAAGAAAGTGGAGCTGAGCATCGATAAGGTCTGGGCAAGAAAGAATTCACCCAATGATGCAATAATCCGAGTTCGCGAAGCCAAATAAGCCTTTTAAAAGAATAAATTAAGAAAATGCATGGCGTTACAAGAAATTCATCCAAATAAGATCAAATTTCATAATTTTTTTAATCGTAACGTACTCGTAGTTATAAACGGTTGTCAAAGGGCTTAACTTTGGTAATGCAAATGCAACCTGATCCGGGAAAAGAGGTTCTTTGGCGATAGAGAGGCGACATTGTCTAGTAGCTTTGAAATCGTCATAAATTCGTTGTTTAAGGGAGGTTTCTTGCTGTACAAAGAAGTAAATTTGTGATAGCAACACACGAATAAAGGCTATCTTTATGTTACATAAGGAAAAGCTTTCCGTTGATAGAACACGATATCTTCGATGTTGTCTAACGTTTCCAAAAGGTTCTCGGGGTGAGCTCGGAGACTTGCGCCAAGTTTAGCGAAAGAACCGGACGTTGCCGCCTGTCAAGCGCGTGAATTTTCAGATAAAAATAAATATTGATGGATATTGCAGATAAATAGTTCGGATTATTTTTGATCGATATTACGAATAAAGCAGAGTCAACGGAAGTGTGTTTCAATGACGCTATCTCTATGTTGTGGCTCTCTGCCAAGTCCTGGACTGTGCTGATGACTGGCAGGAATGTTGGAGCCATCAAATAACATAATAAACTGCTCGTGTAAGAATTTACGAATACGATGCCCATTAGACACCAAGCGGCGATCACTATTCGAGTCGCCGGGGTAAAATTGATGACATCGTTAGCTAAATTAAACGGTGTGGATTTTTTTTAATGATTTTCAATTGGCTGTATATATTCTTATAATTTTCTTACGATTGACTAAAGATCGAAAGAGAAACCAAAATTGAGGGAACCATCCAGTCTTCCCATGAAAGTATTGACGATTAATGTTCAATTCGATCCGAGAAATTACCCAGAGTACGAAAGCTAAAATAATAAGACTAATGGCGATCCCAATCCACACCTGCAATTTGAAATTTGTTTTAAATTAATTGAAAATTGATTTAAATTAATAAAAACAAATGGCGTATTAGTTTCAATGCCTCATATTGAAATGGTTTAGTGATTCCTGAGATAGTACTGTCCAATTGAGGAAATGGAATGAGTAAAGCCATAGGATCATCTGAAAAGGAAAATGTGAAATCGACGACTTTGGACCGCGGATAAGTCACGGATAGAGCTGTGGCTCCAACATCGATTTTCTGAGAAAAAATGAAAGTGAATTGGCTAAAAAATGTTGTTCAAAGTTATTAAAATTGACTTACACCAAGGACAACGAGTCCAACCAGACCGTTCCATGAGCCGTTAACAAAAGCGCCAAAAGCTCCGTCTGGTGGTTCAACATATTCAAACCTTCACAGACACTAAGGTTATCGTAACAGCTCTTGTAGATCTATAATAGGTGAAGTAATTTAACTTACGTAAAATTATACTTTTCAGCCATCCAGGAAATGATACAAGGGACGAAACCTTCAACATGACTGATATTCTTCGGAGGACGGTGCTGGATTAACACATAAGGAGGGATCTGTTTCATTTTTCAACATTAACTTCAAACTACCATTTGATTAAAATATTAATTTTAAAAATATCTGACATCGATTATCCCAAAAATAAAGTGATGTCCATTTAAAAGTTCCAGTCCAATTCTCTTATTTGTTGAGTCTATTTTTGAACCACAGAATAGTTATTACAAAATACTTTTTTGCGTAATGTCTAATATCGGTTGTATAATTTACCGTTGTCGTTGCTGGGATGTGTTAGGGCGATATTCATCATCAAAAGCAAGAAAACACAGAAAAACATCTTATCGAATAATTTGTAAACTTCTTATTACGAGTCTCTACAAGATGTTGATAGGTCACCTTCTGGGGTATAACTGCATACTTCAGCATCTCTGTTTTCCGGTATATTGCTGTAGGAACGAAAATGCCAAACATACTGGACGTAAATATGACAGTATAGACGTAAATGCATGTTCGGAGTCGAATCATGGTTGTCTGTTTGACAAGAGTTTCAATAATTAGTAAGTATGCCTGTGACTATATCCACATATACTGTTACTAAGAAAGATTTAACTCCTTGATTTGTCACTCATTCATTGTCCTTGTGATTCACTTTTGGTTATTTCTTCGTCATGGAAACCATGGACGGATGGACGCGATGAGAATCGCATAGGGACCACAGATACAGTAAAAACAGTAGGTTGAATTTCCAGGCTTAATTATTCTAAAATTCTAGAAATATTTACACCTATACGTCCTATAGGTATTGAGGATTTGATTAACCAATAGTCAATACTGACAAATATATTCCATAAAGCTTGTATTAAGTCGGTTCGCACAATTCCAATAGTCAATACTGAGAAAATTATTCCACATACAGTAGATTGTTATGGCAAGTCAGCAAAGACGATGGTTCGACCGATGGTTCCTATATTCATCATACAATCCCCAAAATCTGATAGTCGTCCCATTCGTCAGCAAATTTTCCTTCTAACAGGAATACAATCATGTTATCTAATTAGTAAGTGATAGTTATCTAATTAGTTTTCATTTTGCGGCAATTATTCAGCGTAAACATGTACATTTTCATTAGATTCACATTAGATGTAGGTTGGGAAATTTTGCGAACCGCAACAAGGACGTGTGGCCCAATGGATAAGGCGCCTGCCTACGGAGCAGGAGATTCCAGGTTCGATCCCTGGCACGTTCATTTTTTCTTTACTGACCATAAAAATCCAACTACCAACCAAACAAATCTTGATTTTAAAAAATGCAAATCAAACAAGGTTTTGTTAAAATGCGCGTATGCAGGCTATTGACTTTTGATATCTTTTGCTCAATTTCATTTTAAAGGCATTGAATTAGGACCGAACAGCGGGTGAAGACTGAAGACTTTTATACTATAGAATAATGGAATGGTATATGGCCAGCAACTGCTAATTTCAGATTCCAAATCAATATCAACGGTAAAGTAATCAGCATATTCCACCAGTTGGGAAACGAACTTGAATTGCGTTAATATGCGTACCGGTATCAGTTCCAAATGTAACATGATGAACTTGGTTCAGTTCTGAGTTCAATAAATGAAGATTTTAATTTGAAATTTATCCTGTTTGAATTCATCATGGTTCTGTGGCCCAATGGATAAGGCGCTTGCCTACGGAGCAAGAGATTCCAGGTTCGATCCCTGGCAGGATCGATTACAATATCGGAAACTACAACTAGGTGATTTATTTCTAATTTGCCGGTTGTTATTGACATCACAGACGCTGATAAGCTTTATAAATGGAAATAATTGTTTTCTCATTTGAATCAAGGAAAAGGACTGGGAGCTTGTAAGAAATTAAATGACAGTTTGTCTTCAATTTATTGATCTTTTTGTTTCAGATTCAGAATTGGGAATGATTTAGAAAGAACAAAAATTTACTCTTTACTGTTGGTCGCGTTTGAAAACAAACACACGTTAAAGATTCAAGCTAAAGTTTTCAGTAATTTGGACCGTTTTTCAGTTAAAATATGGCAGTTCATATAAAAGTTATTGGAAAAAAAAAGAAATAGAGGATAACTGAATTTCTTTTTGCATCTATTCTATATGATGGAACTTGTGAGAGTAGGCAGGTAGACAGGTGCGTTAGTAGTCCCTTCATAGTGACTATCATCCCCAGCATGCGAAGTCTCAAGAACCCAGTTAGTTGTAGCAGCATCAGCAGGGACAAGCAGAGACACTTCGGTATTAACATAATCATCAGCGTTATTATTCTCCGAATAATTAGTTGAAGTATCAATTTCTTCAGAATTGTTATTATTGCTTATTATTGGTTCAATTTCAGATTCGGTGCTGCTGATAACTACGGGCTTGTTGGTACTGGTCAGTGGAACGTTGACAGGAGTCGCTTCGTAGTTTGCCGACATCACAATAAGAGGTGCGGCGTAAGATGATACAGCGCGAGCAGGCATGGGATACGCTTCAACGTTATTGGGAGGATGGTTAGCGTGAGGAACGGCGTAATAGGGTCTAGCTCTCATTTGGACAGCAGCCGGATGGCTATAACTGTTGTAATAAGTCGAGGCTTCCGATGAAAATAAAATACAGAGGGTCACTAATAACAACAACCACAAGTATAACAAGTACGACGTGACGACACCCTTGGCTTCTTTGTACATTTTCCCTGCATGCGTTTATAAATTAATAAATAATAAGAATCAAAATCGTTTGTTGTAAACTTGTAATTGTATATGATGATAAACTTAGTATAGGAGTATTTTACCTATAATTTTGGGTAGATTATCTGCAACAGCACTTTTGGCACAGAAGGTGGCCTCTAATCAAATGACAATCTTCTTTTGGGATCTGGCCTTATATTATATAAGGCCAAAGTACCTTGGCTGTTCGTGTAAATGGCAATCACTTTCAGTGATATTCCAATCTCTTTAAATGATTATTCTACGCAATCCACAAGGTCCTTCGTCCGCGTCTTGCCCTTCCATCAGATTTTGTTATTCTTATAAATGGAGCGTGCAGTGTGTAACTATAATTTGTTATGCACCGAATTGCCTCCTTTCACCAGGCATCATTATCTTGTTTATGTTTCTCATGAATAAGGAAGCAATTACTCACTCCATGCAAACAACTATGGTGACTTATTATTCCTCTTGTTTTTGGAATTGAATCTTGGTTGAATTGTAACGCAATTTTTCACATATTAAAATAAGGATGTGTGGCCTAATGGATATGGCGCCTGCCTTCGAAGCAGGAGATTCCAGGTTCGATCCCTGGCACGTTCAAATTCGTAAGCGTAAACTTTAAAAAAATTTACAGATAACGATTTTCAAGCATTTTCTCTATATAGATCGGTCTCTTAATAGCATTTTGAGAAAATGAGAAATGGTTTTCTTCTAAAATATCAAAAATCCAGAGTAGATTGATTTCTTGGTGTATTACTGTATTCAATACGATTAACTACAAAATGTGATGAATAATAATACACATAGTGTTTGCTAGATTATACGAAGTGCTCAAAATATTGCTTTCTATAGTTTTGGGTTGCTATTCATGGTAAAGGTATGTTTATTTGAAGTCGACATTTTCCGTGTTTTCGTCTGACTTGTGTTAGAAAAAAAGAGAGATATACTTTTCAAATTCTGCTATAAGAATGTCAATACCGTAGACTGGGGCTACTTTACACAAAAAAGTCAAATTTTTTGCGGTTTTTTTACCATATCTCTTGTAATACTGGAATGAAAGAAACCAAAATAAAATCATTCCTAGAAAAAGAGATGACGAATCCGCCTGCATTTGTCGCATCTCGATATCTTTGGTAGTTTGGCTGCTGTGAGCATTTTAAAATCACTGTGTAAAGTTACCCCGCGTGGGGCTACTTTACACACCAATGCATTTCTTATGGGAGAACGGCAAAAACAACTAAGTTGCTCAATAACTCGATGACGGGAAGGAATTTCGAAAAGATTTTTTTACAGTGGCTACTTCGACACGCCATCATTACACTCTTTGAAAAAAATCTGCGTAATTACGAAGTTAATATGATTTAAAAAAAAGATAAAGTCAAAATTTGGCATTTTCGTCCAAAAAAACTCTGATAACTCAAAAACACCGTTATCGATTCCCGATTTTTTTTGTGTGTGTGTTACTAGCAATGAGAAGAATGTATGGGTACCAAAATTTTTGGAAAAAAAAACAAAAAATTTTTTTTTTGTATAATCGGGGTGGTTTTTCGAAAAATTGGAAAAAAATTTACGCTTTTAATGGGCTTAAATGTGGTCGCCAAACACATTATGGTAAACTAGAGGGCTTTAGGAACATAATGTCAAACGTTTAGCCCGATTCCTTAACCCTAAACAGGTTAAACGCAAAAAATATTTTGTGTAAAGTAGCCCCGAAAAAGCTGAAAATCAAGAGGCTACTTTACACACGTGGTTTTCCACCAACTGCTTAATGTTTAATCCAAATCTCTTTTACACACTACTATTTCGAAGGTCCCTCTACACTAACATTAAAAGAAAAATCCAAATATGTGCATTGGCTAAGAAAAAAACACCAACTTACTTTTAACTAATTTTGGTGAAAAAAATCGACTAATTTTTGGATAGAAAATGGACACTCTTAATATATTTGAATCTAGTTTTCACACACGTTGTGAGAAACTAGAAGCCCTAAGGATCAAATTGGCACCTTTTTTAGCTTTTTTGACCGAACGGGTAAAAAGTTATACGCCATCAAAGTTTTTTTTTTGTGTGTGTAAAGTTACCCCGCCTGTGTAAAGTAGCCCCGGTCGACGGTAATACGTTTACAAGAATCTTGACTAAAATCCCAATAAATCCCGCGCTGTTACCGCCTCAAAATCGATGATGTAGACCGCAACTATATCACGCGACTCAAATGCTGAAATATGTTGATTGTGTATATCTTTGGTGAATCCATACGTTGATTACAGTATAGTGCGGTTAAGGGTTTGACTTCCACAAACTGGAAATATAAGTTCCAACAGGAAAGCCAAGATAGACATCCCAACGCCGACACCATAAAGGAGGAAAGCGCTTGAAAGATAATTTAGTGTCAGCTTTTCATTTGAAGTTGGGCGAAGTGAAGAAAGCGGAGCTGAGCATCGATAAGGTCTGGGCAAGAAAGAATTCACCCAATGATTTAATAGTCCGAGTTCGCGAAGCCAAATAAGCCTTTTAAAAGAATAAAATTAGAAAATGCATGGCGTTACAAGATATTCATCCAAGTATAAGATCAAATTTCATTATTTTTATAGCGTAACGTACTCGTAGTTATAGACGTCTGTCAAAGGGCTTTTCTTGGGTAATGCGAATCCTAACTGATCCGGGAAAAGATGTTCCTTGGCGATAGAAAGGCGACACTTTCTATTATTAGCTTTGAAGTCATCGTACATTCGCTGTTTTAGACAAGTTTCTTGCTGTATACAGATAGAAATTCAATTTTTGACAACAATCCTATATCCATGAAATATCGTGGTATTACACAAGCAAAAGCTTTCCGTTGATAGAAAACGATATCTTCAACGTTTTCCAATTTTTCTAAAAGGTTTTCGGGGTGAGTACGGAGACTTGCGCCAAGTTTAGCAAAAGAACCGGACGTTGCCGCCTGTCAAGCGCGTGAATTTTCAGATAAAAACAGTTCGGATTAATATATTAATGACAATAATTATATAATTCCTATTACTAATAACACAGAATCGACGACAGTATTTTTCAATGTGATTAAATGTATGTCATGGCTCTCTGCCAAGTCCTGGATTGTGCTGATGACTGGCAGGAATGTTGGAGCCATCAAATAACATAACAAACTGCTCGTGTAAGAATTTACGAATACGATGCCCATCAGACACCAAGCGGCGATCACTATTCCAGTCGCCGGGGTAAAATGGATGACATCGTTAGCTAAATTAAATGGTGTGGATTTTTAAAAAATGATTTTCAATTGGCTGTATATATTCTAATAATTTTCTTACGATTGACTAAAGATCGAAAGAAAAACCAAAACTGAGGGAACCATCCAGTCTCGCTTCGAATGGATTGGCGATTAATGTTCTTTTCGATACGAGATATCACCAAGACGACGATAGCTAAAATAATAAGACTAATGGCGATCCCAATCCACACCTATAATTTTTAAATTATTCAACAAATTCATTAAAATTGTACTAAAACAAATGACGTATCATGGTTTAGGTATCACCTCATATTGAAATGGTTTAGTGATTCCTGAAATAGTACTGTCCAATTGAGGAAATGGAATGAGTAAAGACATGGGGTCATCTGAAAATGAGAATGTGAAATCGACGACTTTGGACCGCGGATAAGTCACGGATAGAGCTGTGGCTCCAACATCGATTTTCTTAGAAAAAATGAAATTAAATTGGCTAAAAAATGTTATGCAAAGTTATTAAAATTGACTTACACCACGGACAACGAGTCCAACCAGACCGTTCCATGAGCCGTTAACAAAAGCGCCATAGGCTCCATCTGGTGGCTCGATATATTCATACCTTTATAATACATGGACAGTAAGGTTATATTGTCTCTAACAGTTCTTGTTAGATGAAGAAATTTAACTTACGTGAAATTATACTTTTCAGCCATCCAGGAAATGATACAAGGGACAAAACCCTCAATATGACTTATGGTAATATTCTCCGGTGGTTGGTGCTGGATTAACGCATAAGGAGGGATCTGTTTCAATTTTCAACATTAATTTCAAACTACCATCGGATTAAAAATATAAATGTGTTATATATCTGACATCGGTTATCCCAAAAATAAAGTGATGTCCATTTAAAAATTCAAGTCCAATCCTTTTATTTGTTGACTCTATTTTCCAATCAGATAAGTAACAGAATAGTTTTTGCGTATTAATGCCCTAACTATTATGTAAATATAACTTACCAGTGTCGGTGGTAGGATGTGTCAAGGCGAAATTCTTCATCAGCAACAAGAGAAAACAGAATGAAATCATCTAATACAGAATAATTTGTAAATACGTTTGAAGTTTAAGATGTTGGCAGCTCACTTCCTAGGAAGTAACTGCTGAAGCTTGGTATCAAATAATTATATATAGTGGTATGTGCATCACGATGGTTGGTATCACGATAAGAGCAACAGACACACTGTGTATTACGTGGAAGGCGCGTTTCAATTATTTGCAAACTCAATATCCCCAACTCCTATGGAAGGGTCGATTTAAAATTTTGATTTTCTTCGTCATGGAAACGATGAGAATCACATCAGCAGGACTATATGGATGTAATAAAAGCAGTTGGCCAAATTTCCAGGCTTCATTATTCTAGAAATATTTTCACTTTTATGCTGGACGATTGGATTATCCAATAGTCAATATATATCTGAACGAATAAATTCACCCATTTTTTCGGGCGCGTTTTTTTAAAACAGCGTTAGAGATTCAAATCTAAGTATTAACAATTTTGTTTTCAGCGGTTAAAATAATAATTGGAGGGTCGAATAACAAATAGAATAACTGCAAACGGGTCCCCACTATTCTAATAAACACTCAATAATACGCCGGTGATGACATAAATATTTACCACAAACATGTTATTCAGGCTTATAATAAGACATTAGCTCATATTGGCTAGCTATCTTTTACCCACTTATTAGCTTTTGATGTTAAAATCATTGCTACGGTATATTTTAATAATTATTCTTCGCAATCCGCAAGGTTGCTGACAATCTCCTTCGTCCGCGAACTTGTCCTTCCTTCAGATTTTTATTCCGGTGAATAGAGCGCACGTAGTCTGTTATTTTTGTTATAGTTCCAGTGATGGGCAACCTCGTTTCATCATACAGAGGGGAAGATGATCTAATTAGTCTGTTATTCTTAATTTAAAAGCATTTACAATTAATAATATTGATTAGTAAATTATATGAAAACTTATATATAACAGGACGTGTGGCCCAATGGATAAGGCGCCTGCCTACGGAGCAGGAGATTCCAGGTTCGATCCCTGGCACGTTCAGGATCTCTCGTGTTATTCTTTTTCAAACTCGCTCGTACAATTTTTTTTTTAATTTGATTATTAATTCCATCCCGGCTACAGATCAATATCGCAAGTGCATATACTCTGATGCGTTCTTATCTTCAATCCAATCTATACAGCAGTTGTTTCTAGGAGATTCTAGTTTTCAAAATAAATACAGCTGTTTCAGTGTAGCGACTCTACAATGCTTCACTGTATATTCAAATCAAATTTTCCTACTAGAAACGAGATAACGCACATTTGTGATATTGGACGCATACAAATTCTGGATGGTCTTAATGATCAAAACGGCCGCTTTTAAAGAAGAAATTACTTTTGATGAGCATCGGTCAATTTTATCAGCTACCATGTGTCCATATGGTCCTGTGGCCCAATGGATAAGGCGCTTGCCTACGGAGCAAGAGATTCCAGGTTCGATCCCTGGCAGGATCGAAAGGAATAGAAATGTAAATTAAATTGGTTTAATTATTATGTAAAAATTTGTCTTTATGATAATAACAGGAAAAACAGAAAGGTAAATAAGATCACTAGATATGTATTTTGAGAATACTAAATAACAACAACGGACGCAAAGTTTATAGGAATTCAATTGATTATTGCGAGTCGCTAAATATTAAAAACAAATTAAACGTAATTTTTATTTCTGAAATAGGAACGAAATGCGCTCAAAAACGAAAGCCAAAGTGGAGATGACGACGCCAACGCCCCACAAAAGGAAAGCGCTCGAAAGATAATTGAGACTCAGCCTTTTGTGCGGATTAGAACGTAAAGTAGAAACGGGAACAGAGCAGCGATTCGGTCCCGGTAGGAAAGCGCTTCTCCAGTGATTGAATAATCCCAACTGCCGCAGCCAAACAACACTTGAAATCAAAATTTCATTAGAAAAAAAAAATTGTCTGATATTATAGTGGTCCGGAGACGTTAAGTGCGACTTTACTCGTAGTTGAAGACATCAGTCAAAGTGCTCAATTTGCTTAAGGCGAATGCATGCTGATCTGGGAAAAGCGGTTCCTTGGCGATGGCAAGTCGACATTTTTTCGTTTTTTTGAAGTCATTGTGGATCCGCACTTTCAGTACAGTTTCCTCCTTAAAAAACATTATTTGTTATGTATTTCAAAAAATAATCGAAAAATTGGGAATTATACGTGAGGGAAAGCTTTGCGTTGATTGTAGACTATGTCTTCGACGTGTTCCAACGATGGCAACTGATTTTCAGGATGAGCTAAAAGTTGTGCGCCAAGTTTGGCCAGAGAACCACTGGTTGCTTCCTTGATTATTGAATAATAAATAATACATTGGATTATAAAATGGTTGTATACATATAAAGGCAAGAAGTTTGAATTCCTTATTACAAACAGGATGGATTCCACTGAAGTGTGTTTCAAGACCGTCACCACAACATCGCGACTTTCGGCCAGACTTTTGACGGTGGTGATGGCCGGCACGAATTTCGGTGCCATCAAATAAGACGTTAAAATGCTGGTGTACGAGTTGACAAAGACGACGGCCACCAGACACCAGGCAGCTACTATTAGTCTCGTTGCCAGCGTGAAAGTGATGACATCGTTAGCTATACATAAATTTAAAAACTATTGATTGATTTATTAATTTAGAGATTTAAAAATAAAATATTTTACGATTAGCTACGACTCTGAAGAGAAACCAAAAGTGAGAAATCAATCTCGTTTCTCCTTGGAAAGATTGGCGATGAATACTCCGTTCAACTCGTGAAATCCATCCGAGGATTAATGCCAAAATCAACAAACTAAGGACGATTCCAATCCATACCTAATAAATAGTATAATAACAATCATTTGAATAAGAAACGAAAAATATATACTTATTAGGAATAATTCCAAAGCACCTCGTATTGAAATGGTTTAATGATGCCTGAAATGGTACTGTCCAATCGTGGATAAGGAATGAGGATAGACGTCGGATCTTCTGAAAATGCGAACGTGAAATCGACGACGAGTGATCGAGGATACGTCACCGATAAGGAGGCAGCCGCAATATCAATTTCCTGAATATTATGTAGTACATCATTAATATCAGCACTTACAATAAGGTGACATAATAAGTATAATAAGATAGACTTACACGAGCGATGACCATTCTGACCAAACCGTTCCACGAGTCATTGACAAAGGCACCGTAGGCACCGTCCGGTGGTTCGACGTATTCATAACTGAAATATAGAAAACGCGAAGATCAATGACCCAGCACGATCGATTGATTTGAATTGCATATAAACAATGATAAAAAGGGGCAGCAACACAAATAGGAAGGTTATATAGGGGGAGAGGAGCTATAAACGTGACCAGATATAGGCAGATACTCACGTGAACTTGTGCTTTTCGGCCAACCATGCAACGATTTGGTGGACAAAACCATCGACATGGCTTATGTTTCTTCCGGTGCTGTGCTCAACGATGATGTATGGAGGAGCCTGATGAGACCAGGTAGAGGGACGTTATTACATAAGTAAATAATATGTAGAAAAGAGTTTGACTTACGTGAATGGTCCCGATAACAAAGTGCCGTCCTTCAATGATCGGTGTCTCGATCGCTTCTTTTCCTTATTATTTCACAAGCAACCGACAAATGAAATTTGACAATTCATAATAATTCTGAAATTATACATACCTTTAGCCATCAAAGAATTCAGCTGGACAGAATAACGGATCAGCAAGAGAACCAAGTAGAAGATCACCATCTTGCATCGATGGTGAACAGGAACGAGAGTTCCTTCGACTGGCTTGAAATCATATCCTTTTTATACGTTTTCCAACATGATAGTATATCACTAAATAGACGTCAATTTAAGGTTAAATCATTTATTTATACCCGAGTGAGAAATCTCCTTCCGAGCGCCGAACTATAGCTAGTTCAATCCAATATAAATTGATGAATTGTATGAATATCAAAAACCCGAATGTATAGGCTATATCGTAGCGTCCAGCAGCAACTTATCGAAATGCATCACAATAATAATATAAATAAGAAACTTTTGGCCAGCAAAAAAGTTGCGGACGACAAGATAGTAGCTAGTTGCTTTTTGATTGTTTTTTAGCGTGACGACGACGACGACGTGAAACTTTTGTGTAAAAAAGCTTTGTGTGTTGAATAATAAGTGACCAATCTCTGTCATTCACCTTGTCGTCAATAAAACAAAAAAGTTCTTTGCGCTGCTCGCACCAGTTCGACTTCCAGCTCGTATAGTTAACTGAGATTCAGCAGTTGCAACACAATATGTATCCCTATAGGTGAGGTGACTTTTAGCCCTTTTGCAAGTTCCCAGTATAGTGCAGGACTTTCCTTACAAAACAAGAGGGCCCACATGCAAGGGTCTATAGAATAACTTTACCTCAATGGGGGGGGGAGGGGAATAAATATAACAAAAAATTGAGACGAAAAGGAGCTAGCGTTCATCGATTGCTAACGTGATATTATACACACACACAGACAGCAGCAGGGAAATGATGCGGCTCTCTTTTTCTTACAGTGGAGCGCCTGTGTATATATAAGAAATATCAAAACATGCCAACAACAAATTGGTTTTTATTGTTCCCTTGTTTTTTTATTGTTTGTGGTACATTCATAAGCTGTGTACCGACGGTTTATTGGCGTCGTCCGGAGACATTAAAAGCTTTTTACTTGACATTATAAAGCGACAAACTAGAGTCACATGCTGGCCGCGTAGCTAATGGATCTAATGATGGGCATTGAAGAGGAGGACAGCGCAAAATTTAACACGACGATGATACGGCAACCCCCTGCGATCGATCAAGTTCTAAAATGATCTTTATAATAATTTAGGTATATTTAAATTGATGTGTATTAGAATTTTGACACCCTGTAAGAAATTTGCATGATGATGTGCCAGCAAAAGTTGTTTGATTTGTGATTTCGCTGCATTGTCATCACTCTAATTCATTCGCAGTTGTATATAGCAGGCCCTATATATTGATATATTTGCCAACCGATTTTGATTGATCGAATCCATGCCAAGGCGTACACATAACATTTGTTTCGATCCTTGTCAGCGATATAAAGTAGACCAAAGAGAAGGTCATCATCATCGTCGTCGTGGAGAATATAGAATGAGAATATATAAACAAGTCCATATGTGATGTGTGTCCATATTTCTTTTGAGCGGGGTGGGGGGTGGGTTTGTATTCTGGAGCTCGTGACCGTGCGATCACGCCATCCACAGAGAGAGAATAAACAAACCCCTATCCGTATATATCTGATGATATTTCAAAATGGCTATGGTCAGTACACGCCCCTGTCATTGATTTGTATTCGCATTGGATGTCCGCTGTGAGGGCATATCCACAGCAGCACAGTCCAGCAGGACGGAACGGTATGAAAAATCGTCAACGATACAACGCGAGTCCGTTTGTTGTTGACATCCATCTCTAGGTGAAAGTCGCTTAATAATACAACTGTCCCGAGTTGATTTGCGTTGATTTGTTCAATCAACTCCATTCGTCCCCCGTCCGCAGATGGAAAACGTCGACGTTGATGTCCTTTGCATGCCGGACAGTCAGCAGCTGAAAGCTCCACAACAAATGGACGAAAATGAAGACATCGGTAAGAATAAGATCTAAATCATATTTACTAGTTTTTGATGAGACTTTAATGTGAACGTTCAGACCGAGAAACGTCCGTCAACTTGTTCAACTTGGATTCGGTGGTCGGCCAAGTGTTCCAGCATCGCAAAAAGAAAATGGAAGGCGAATTCGATGGCGATGCGGACGATGAAGAAGATAACAATCCATTAGCCGTGCTGGATGAGCCCGAATTGAATGAGGAAATTGAAGTCAGCAGTGAAGATATGGCAGATTGGCTCACGAAACTTCACATCCGGACTCAACATCTGGTGGGAAAAGTCACCGTCAACGGAATGAACCGATTGGCCGCTACCAATCACGTCGCCACTGCTCTCACACGGTGATATGACACTAATAATACAACATATTCAAATTTGTATATTTTAATGACCATTTTTTTTTTTATTGAAGTTTCAAGGGGAGAGTTCGGCTCGATAGTTCAGATAAACGAGTAACGTCTGCTGACGAAAATAGTAATGGACTCGACACAGACGAGGCTCAATCCACACCTGAAACACCAACGACGCCTCCAACTGAAATTGTAAGTAATTGATGCATTTAAAAAAAATGAATCTACTAGATCATTTACAGCAAATATCCTGGTGTGTATCGATAGTCTAAAGGTGTTAACGAGAATCCAACTAAAGGAACGGCCGTCCGGTCGAAGAGAATTTCAAAACAGTCCAGCAAAACAGAACCTAAAACACAGAGACGTCATAGGGAGACGTCTAGTATCACTTCCGGGACGAATAAAGCGACATCCATCAGTGAGACATCATCCCGTATTAATAAAACTCCTAAACCTCATCCGTCTGCGAGTCTTCCGGCTAAAACAGTTGTCGATATTGGCGGCGCTAGAAAAACCAGCAACAAAGTCAGCAAACCAGCCGTCAAAAGCGTTCGTTCCGGTATCAAATCAAAAGTCATCCATTAAAACAAAATTGTTTCGATCGCTGTCTATGGTGGCCTGTCTGCTTTCCCTTGGTTAAACTCCTAGTTATCTCAGAAAATATTTATATACTATTACGTCGGTCGTCTCAGACGAATGTTGAATTCAGGATCTCTCGTTCGTAGTCTCACATGTCCTCGTTAAAATGGCCCCGCCCCCCTTTCTTTTGTATAATGTAGCTAAATGTATGCAATAAATATAGGGTTGACTATATAAGCTTTTATAGTTGAAATATCATTCGGTTGAACCCTGTGACTTTGTACACGGATTTGGCTATAATCGCAGCACGGGATGAATTCAGTTTTGACCTTATACTTATTTTTGTTTGATTGTTGGGTCGAGAGCTGTTTGTTTTTCAAATTTTCCTAAGAAATGTCAATTTTGCGTGACCATTTGACCGTATATAACTTTATTGTTATATCTGTTTCTATTTAGTGTATATTTACGTCATCGTTTACCTCGGCTGTTTTACCTTATTGATTGATCTGATTTGAAATGAGTCCAACCCTATCACGAGCCATTCACTTCCGCACGAGATGGAAGCCATCACGTTTCACCAAGTTACTAGCTCTCACTATATAGCCCTACATTGATTTATTTGTTTTTAAATTGAAGTTAGTTACAAGAAGTTGCTATGATTGATAATTCGAAAAAGTAAAGTAGACAGTAACAACAAAGAGTTTATGATTGAAATTTTTTATTTATTGTTTTCAAGACAAATTGAGAAATACATCCAATGAAATTTAAGGCCATAACGAAACATGTACTACTACTCTTCCGGTTCCGATTCAGAGTCCGTGTCGGTTTCGGACTCTGTATCGGTGCTGCTATCCTCCGAATCCGAGGTGGTGTCCTCCTCTTTGATTTTGACCGACTTCCGGTTATTTAGGGCAGCTTCCTGCAAGGCTTGGAAGCAGGGCAACAGCTGATTTTGTTGCGATGGTAGCAAATTGCAATCGTCGTCAGCACATTCGTTGATCAATATCGTTTTCAAGAAGAGGCACAGGTGCTCGGTGGAATTATCCAAATTTTCAGTCATGCGCTGGATCAAACAATCGGCAAAGTCGGCCATCCAATTGTCCGGAACTTCGGATATCTTCCGTTTGAGAAGGGCGGCCATTAGTTTGACGACGTTGGCGGTGTGTAGGCAGCTCTTCAATTCGCCAGCATTGATTGGTACTACAAGTGGCCGGTTAAATTCATCGACGACGAGCTGGAACAGTCGATAGATGAAATAACTTGTCCAATCGATTTGACTGTCCATCAGCCGCTGGCAGAGTTGGGCATAAAGATGCGAATTGTTCGGGTTTTGAAGAGCCTTGTCGAAGATAACACGGGCCAAATCCTTCTCCACTTCCGCTTGGTCCAGTTGGTAGTGACATAGAAGCACCTCGAGACTGTTGACCACCCTGTCCATACTCTCCGGCAACGATTTCATCAAACGATTCATCTGGTTCCACCAATTCAAACGGGAAATGAGAAATTGCGCTCCGGGATCGTTCAAACCATTCTTTTTTAAAGCATCCATTGTGGATTCGATGCTTACATCCGGTTCGGAATTCAATGATAATCCTCGGAGACGCAGTTGGATGCCCGTTGTCTGTCCGGTGGAAAAGAACGTCGACACTTGACGGAACAACGCGATCAGGAGGAGGACGATCACACCAGCTGTGACGAAGATAGCGGAGCCCATCATGGCAAACAGGGTCATCAAGAATCGATTGGACATCATTTCGAAGGTAGATTCAAAAAGCATTTTCGATTTTTTGAGAGTTGTTTGTGTTTAAGCAAACGGTTGACTAAGGTTATCGTTTGCCCTTCCTTATATAGACTACGGAGGGTGTTGGCAACAATTTGGAAAAGGCGTTAAAAATACTTTTATAATGTTTTTTTTCGGGTTAAAATGTTATTAAACGGATGTAAAATGTTATTTCGGACATTATTCAATTAAAATTTCAATTAAATGTGTGAAATAAATTAAAATAATACGTTTTGAATCATCATCCATTAACTTTACGGCAGCAGCAAAATCGATATCTTAATAATCGATTTGAAAAACGTTGAAATATTTGAATTTGTCTTTACTAATTAAACGCCTGCTCTAAACAAAACAAAATAATTGGGACTTGCTTGACGAAGAATAGATCTAGCTTAATCTTAATTTTTAAAAAGAAAAAAAAAGAGGACAATTCAACATTTTTTTTTTTGATTATTGTGACAACATTACGAAAGAATTACACGCAGCAATACAAGTTTAAACGACTCACATTTTGGTTCGAGTATTGGCAATGTTTCTGGATCAATCAGTGGACTCTTGGTTCGTTTTCAAACGATGAACAACAAAGTTAAAATCAATATCTATAGAAATTAACTTTAGTTCAATCCTTTAGCTTGCTCGAGATTTGTCAGCAGAAGTTCACGAGACACCGCATTCTCCAACGCAGCAAGTTTGCCTAGTGACGCAAGAGTAAAAAATAAGGAAATTAATGACTGCTGATTTTGGAGCTAAGTCAAATGAAACCAATCATTTATTAACCTATAACTGAGCGCCATGAATTCGGGTGATTGCGATCGAGTCTCTGCTTCATGAAAATCCACTGATGCTCAAAGTAGCGACAATCAACGATGCAGCCGTTCAATTTTCGAGTCTCGTCCGTCAGAGTTATAGTGTCTGGGTATTTGGTTTTGACTTTCTCCCGTAAGAGGATTTCTTTTCGAAAAGGGCCCCCTACATAGAGAAATCCTTCTTTCGGCCTAAGAAAAATGAAAATAAGAATTAAAAATGACAATTCTCGTAACGACCAAAATCAACAAATACTGACTTTAAGACTCCACCACAAACTTTTAAACGAAAACTGCACTCGAAAATGTCATTTTCTTCCCACTGAAAACAATCATCATTTGTTCCGCTTTTGTACACCTGTACCATAGAGAAAAATAAATCTTGGATAAAAATACAAATCATTCACCAAGCCAACTCAATGTTTTTAGTACCTTCTTTCTAGGGAAAAAGACTAGCGAACGATACGGATATTTGAAACGTTCGGTGAAATCACGAGACAAGTAATTTTCTGATTGATGCGCTTCCTTATAGTCGGCAATATCCAAATCAAATGCTTCCTTCTCGTTACATCCCTTCCGGTTTTTCACTGCATACAATCGCGGTTTCATGATCTCTTCCTGTTATATTAAAAATATCAGAACTTTTAGCTTAAATTGGTTTAATTTAAATAACAAAAAAGATAATTCATTTACCCTAACAAAAGCAATTCGTTGAAGAATATTCGATTTAGTCAGATCTTTGCCGTTGCACCGAATTGCGTCCTGAATAACGAACGTTAATTTCCTGGGAGTTTCCGCTCCTTTGTCTCCATCACAACTTGAATAGTCGCACAACTTTTCCCTGGTGAATATTCCATCGAGGACGGTGTCGGTGATGGGACGTCCATCGAACGATTGAATATTGATGGCGTGATCTTCGTCTACTCGGAAAAAGTGTTGAGTCATGTTCTCCAAGAAAATATCTCCGGAAGGATCGATATAGAGGAAGAACCGTGGACCTGTTGGTTTGGGTGCCACTACATAAGGCGATTTAGCCAGCGAATGAACGTTAACCGTAGACAGAGAGACGGGCCACATGGCAGCGAAAAAATCTTTTGGTCCGCCGTGGATGAATCTGCCCAAACGAACTTGTAATTCGCGAACCAGGTCAAAATCCATTATAAGATGAATCCCTTCTACCTCTTCATTCTCAATAAATTTCGTGTCCGGATTGATTCGACTGAAGGTCTCACTAAAAATACGAAATTCCGCGTTAGTTTCAAATATTTAACGTGGGTTTAAAAATTACGATTTCTGTCAATTATTGCATGTTGTAACATGTACGCTTATTTCAATTAAATTGCTAGTTTTTAGTTTATATCGAAATAATTCTTACATTTTCAAAGATATTAGTAAAATCTATTGGATATTCTACATTCACCCCCATAAACAGAAAAACATGAAATTATATTCCTAGTCATCTAATTCCGTGTTTAAAAATAAAAGTTCGATTATTTTGTTAAACTCTCACCTCGGTCCTATTTTGTGCTCATCAGTTGAGTCAGTTCCATTTCGTGAATTTCCTGATCGATTTCCCAGCAGTTTTGACATTTTTAAAATGTCCACTTTATTAGAGCGATGATTTCAGTCAATAACAGTTTAATCAGATGAATTCAAATTACGTAAAATACTGAAACTCTGAGCAATACTTCAAGACGCCTTCTAAGACTCGACTTTCACCCTCGAAGTTTGAAGTCTCACTGACCACAAACGTTGATAAAAATTGCAAAAAAAAAAGTTTCTAGACAAAATGTACACCCAAGGGACCATGAGGTTATGATCGTTGTTATGACAACTTGGATGACCCAAGGGTATGGAACGCCAAAGTGACAATGAAATAAGTGCTCTAAAATTAAGTGCACAGTACAAATAAGTGCTCAAAATTAAGTGCTCTTTCATCCCCGCCTTCTAGCGGGCGGTCCGAAAATTTCTTTTCTCCGCCTCCTTGTGGGAGGAGTTCGTAACTATTGATTTCAATTAGATAGATACTGAAATAATCGATTGGTAACCGATAGTGCTGCTGTTATATGCTCGCCATCTAGCGGACGAAAAAAAAAACTGAAAACAGTAAACAACGATCCTCTTAGAGCCGTTAGAACTGTCAGTTTGTCACGTCGCATACAATGGATGCGACGTTAATTAATTGATTAATTGAAGATTATATTATTACAAAAAAAAGGCGAAAACTGAATTCAGAAATTGCGCAATGGACAGTAGCGACACTAGTATGTGGTTGCCGAATTCAAAACTAAAGTCTTTTGCATTAGCCAATTTTTTCATTTGCAAAAGGTTGAGTGCATTAGCATGGTATAGGAAAGATGGTAGGCGCACTTCCCAGAGCCGTCGACTGCGAAAACGGGACGAAAACTGGAATGTGTAACAATCGGCAACTCTGGCAGGGTGTGTAGCGGTTGGGCCTACTTTAACATGGGGTCTTATGGGACTACCCCTTTCGAAGCTTTATATTAAGGTGTAATTATTTTTTTTTCATTAGAAAAAATCGGATTCATGCGTAGAATTAATTAATTTACAAAGTTCATTAACTTAATTTTTAATTAAAAATGCCTGTATAATTTTAAAAAAATAAAAACTGTCGGAAAATTTTAGAAATTCCGCTTCTGCTAGACTGTTCCACATTATAGAACGTTATAGAACGTGGAACAGTCTAGCAGAAGCGGAATTTCAGAAATCCGTGGACCGTTTTTATTTGTTTTATGTTATACAAGCATTTTTAATAAAAATTAAGATAATGAACTTTGTAAAATAATTAATTCTACACACGATTCAAATTTTTAAAAATCAAAAAAAATTTTTTTACACCTTAATTTAAAGCTTCAAAAGGGGTAGTCCCATAAGACCCCATGTTAAAGTAGGCCCAACCGCTACACACCTGCCAGAGTTGCCAGTAGCGACCCATTCCAATTTTCGTCCCGTTTTCGCTCTCTCATCTACGCCTACCATCTTTCCTATACCATGGCATTAGCTTTTTAAATATTTTAAAATTATTTTGGTGATGAATATTAATAAAATCTCGATTCCAGTCGCTGTCTATCGAGACTGCAAACTGAAAACAGACGGTGGACACAACAATTTATTTGTAAATCGTTTTGTTATTGAAATCCCTTCTAGTTTAGCGCGTAACGTATAACAACACACGCTCGTCAGTGTCCCTCATAAAGTTGTGAAAATAGGTCTGTTAAATACCGCACTTTGTATTGCTCAGTTGAATTCACATTTAAACTAATTTGACGCCAACAATCTCATCAAAACTATGCCTTTTCTGTTATCAGCATCTCAATTAGCAAATAAAGAAATTTCCAACATCAAACTCGGAACCTTCTTTCTTCCAGTAACTTAATTTTTCTAACTCTTCCAGTGGTGTCTTGCGAGAAGAATCTGCTGTTTCTTGCTGTGAAGCATTTCAATGACGTGCTGCTCTTCCATATCTAGAATGACAATAAAAATATATTTTGGTTACAGATACTTATCCATACCAAAATGGTTTGCCCGTGTATACGTAAGGCCTCGCACTGCATTGATACAACCATCACTTTGTAATAAAACGTGAGAACGCACAGTTTAAATGTCGTCAAAAGACTACTTAAGTAAGGAATGAGAAAGCGCGATGGCCGACTTGAATCGTTGAGACTCATTGATACGCATGAGAAAAAAACAAGGCAATAATTTCGTAGAATTTCATTCAAATACGACGAGTCGTCTTGCGCTTGAAATAAATTTGTCGAGTCAAAAGACTGGTAACGCACGGAATTTGCTTGCGCATGTTCGAATCTTGAGGCGTATTGGATTCGAAGCCGATGGAGACTATCCGAGACACGGTCGTCATCAAAGAGAGTAGATCGTCTTCTCTACCGCGCTCCGAAAGCACGTAGCACAACGCCTGGACAAACCAAGATCCGTTAGTCGTATTGCGCCAGGAATAGAAACCTAAACAACGAAGGTACGAATAAAATAGCAACGAGTGTCATTGGGAGTCGTTACGTGTTAAACGTGATTTAACCTGGAACAGTTGAATACGCGATAAGAAAATCAGCGTGAGTAGGTATTTTGTAAGCCACTGCACTAGGTGAGTCTGTTTCTGTGATTCTGGGCAACATTGTGGTACCTGCATCCAATCTGTCTCCCTGGCAAGCCTTAAATAAACAGTAATCATTGAAAAAGTTATTTGAGTCTACTGTTGAAGAAATGTTTACCTGAATGAAGAAAAGCTTTGGTTTTCCAGCCAATGTAGGACATTGGTCAGACGTAAAATGTGACGACAATTTTTCTGGTTTGTACTGCTGATCTTTCGCATATAATATGCCATCATCACCATGGGACATCAATGCAACAAGAACACAGTCATGATCAGAGTGATCCTCACTTGCCACTGGAAAATAAGTCAAAGATTAGGAAACTTAATGGGTTTAAATTAAACTTTGGGAAATAGTTACATTTTATTATTTCAGTATTAAGTTCATTGAATGTCAGATCATTGAAATATGTGACATCAAAGTCTAATTCCCTCAACCTCATGTACAAGTTGTCTCTGTCCTTTGATGTTCCAGCACGTGGTTTTAAATCAAGATTTGGATTAAAGTTTTCATGATTAAAGATACAAGCTTTCCCTCGCTTCACATGGTTCATATTATATGCTTCTGAGTCACGATCAACAGGTAGGAAAGCAAAGCTTGGCAGGTCAGTATTTGAGCCAGGTCTTCAAAAAGAAATTGTGATTAATTAAATGTAATTGCAGGAGCTGTCTTCCATATCTAGAATGACAATAAAAATATATTTTGGTTACCAGTTGATTGCTTCATGGAAATAATAAACACACCAGCTGTTCCTTAAAAGGGACAGTCGTGTTGAAGAAGCATTTGGTTGGTTCATCATTGAAACCCCACTGACAAATAGTTAGGTCAGCACCCGAGTCTTTAGGCCTACGTGTGAAATCAACACTATTTAATATTTATGTACTTCTGCTTATATATTTATCTGAAAATTACCTGCTGGACCATTCCTTCGAATTTCTCCTGCTCATACTTTCGTAATTTCTTTTAGTCTTGTCAACTTAATAGTCAATCTTCAACTGCAGTGACATCCAACTTGTGCTTGGTCTTAGGTTTAGGAGGTTCAAATTGACAAGTCATCCGTATCAGTGTGAACCTAACGTTTAACCAAGTTGTTCAAGATGACATTTTTAAAATAATGAATAAACTATAACCCGTCTTACTTACTCTTTTATCTTATTTATCCATTGTATGCGACGTGACAAACTGACAGTTCTAACGGCAATAAGAGGACCGTTGTTTACTGTTTTCAGTTTTTTTTCGTCCGCTAGATGGCGAGCATATAACAGCACTATCGGTTACCAATCGATTATTTGAGTATCTATCTAATTGAAATCAATAGTTACGAACTCCTCCCACAAGGAGGCGGAGAAAAGAAATTTTCGGACCGCCCGCTAGAAGGCGGGGATGAAAGAGCACTTAATTTTGAGCACTTATTTGTACTGTGCACTTAATTTTAGAGCACTTATTTCATTGTCACTTTGGCGTTCCATACAAGGGAGTATGAGAATTTGGAAAATGTTCACTCGGATTGTCATCAACAGCTGCGTAACAATTGTGGGATGTTTATTTCGTATCCTTTGAATAACATTCTGTGACCTTGGTTTATTATGACTACTTGAAAATGGAGACAAAATGTTGCGTTGAAACAGTCAATCACCTCTATACAAACACTACAAGAGATCCCCTCTCCATTTCCAGTAAATGATGCGCTATTAACTAATTGCTGCGTTTAATATTGTTCAATTTTGTTCTAGAATTCTAGAAAAACACCATTACACGTTCAAATGAAACATTACATCAGGTGTTTGCTAATTAAACGCCTGCTCTATAAAAAACAGAATAATTAGGAAAACGAATGATAATCTCGATGATAATGTAACGTGCCAACTGAATTGGCGTGTATTAACGGTCTCAGAGCTACAAGGGAACAGCCCCGACAAAGAGGCACTACACGCTTATATACTAGCGAGCGCTAGCGAGGGTCGGGTGGCGGTGGCGGATGCACTACCGGTTGGCCTGAATACCAGCCGGATCGTGTAGCGTGGTCATTGACCACGCGACATCCCCCCCCCCCCCCCCCCCCCCCAATAATTGAATTGAAATGAATGTTAGGAACACTACAAAGCTTCAAAGGGACCGAAACAGTCCAAAGGCGAAAAGAAAACCACACTACACTATAAAGCCCCGCCCCCCAAAAAAACAACAAAACCCCTAGAACAAAAACGACGAACCAACATACTACACTACAGAGACACAATAATGCATCAATACGCCACAATAATGCAAGAAAACGTACTGCAGGAACAAAAGTCACACGCACTAAACTAGAAGACAAAAAAACAAAGAAGAGAGAGAAGAAAACAAAATAAACATGGCACACGCACACTATACGCCAAAAAAGGAGAGAAATATGAAAATGATAAGAAAACGAAGGGTAAGTTGGCCGGCTCTCTCTCAGGCCCGAGCGGCCTCCTCCAGCTCAGTCAGTGCCGCCATGCAGGTCCGTTCATGGGCCTTCAGCCGTCCATCTAATTGCGTGAGGCAATCAGTCGTTGCCCATCGACGGCTGCGACGCTCCTCCATCTCGCCTCGCAGGGTACCTTCTAGCATCCCGACGCGTTCGTACAGCTCAGCCACCTCTCTCCCCCTCCCTCCCCCTCTGCGCACCCAGCACACAAACGCCCCACTACAAAGCAAGGTTGCTGCCAGCAACCCACCCCACAGCTCATAAGGATATGCCCGCGGGCGTAGTGCGCCTTCCCTCCTTTCTTTATCCCCCTCCTCAATCGCCCGTACCGTTTTTCCAAAGTTGTCAGCGGTTGCCTTGCCGCTGGCTATACGTTCCAAGGACGCTGCCAAAGATATGTGGGGGAATAAAGTCACTGGCTGCTCGCTGGCTCCACCCCTTTTCTCACTCCAGTCGGTTGCTACGGGCCAGTGTACACCTTTCAGGTGTGGAGTAAAGTCGCTCCCCGACTTTGTTGACGTCATCGAATATTGGTGGCTGGCTTGTAATATCCATTCGTCCGTCTGAACGGAGCACCCTCGCGGAATCTCGACGATGCCCACCGATGGCAATTCAGCTTTGGGAAAATCACGAGCTCCGGTCACCAACGGGCAGGCCATCACCAGCGATCGAGGAATTTTCATCGACACCGCCCACTGCCGGTGTCCCAAGTATTTGGCCTCCGGGCCTCTCCATTCATTCACTACTTTGTCCCAGTCCGCCTTTGTTCTCTCAGGGTCCTGCAGAAAGAGCGCCATCGCGCAAGTCTTTCGAAAACTTTTCCGGTAGATGGCTCCACGTGGCGGACAGACCGCACCCGCCCGGCCTTGGCAAGAGCGTACGTCCGCTTCCGATAACTCAATAAACGTCTGCCGATCCATATCCACTGCCAAGAATGCAGGAATGTTGGCATATTGTAGCCCAAAATCTCCAGTCGCACCAAACACCGGCAAGACGAAGGTTTCATACAATTCAAAATTGCGTGTCACTTCAATAACTGGTAAATGAATAAACAGACGCAGGCCGTGAGTGGTTGCTGCCGAGACAACCTGCGCTTCCTGATAGGCTTTCCATAAATTGCCCGCTTGTAACGCAGGCGTGAGGTCCCACCCAGCATTCAAACGTGGCCGAATTTCTTTAAGCACCTTACGCAGCCGGCTCGGTGGAAAAAGTTCGGGCGGTAGTTTCCCGACAGCCAGCATCGCCAGCCCCACACCACAATCCTCCAACGTCATTCTGACCCAATCCAATGTCCGTTGCGCTGATCGAAAGGCATCGTCGATTCTTGAAGCCATGATGAATTGCCATTCCAATGAGTTCATGGTCTCGAGCATGTTGACTCTCCACCTGTTGACTTCCTTTTCCAACGCCCGGTGTGCCTTGTCGAGTTGCTGCATGATGAGCGCGTGCTCACCTAGTTCTCGCCAGGTGTCGTTCACCATCGAAGCCTGATGAGAAACGGCATGAACAATTGCTGTCGTTTCTTTACTGAGGGCCTGCAAGTGGTCGTTCACGCCCTCCAAGTCCCGCTCCGTCGCCACGCCAAACAGCCATTGCAACGTCGTTCCACCCGCGTCGACCAGGCCCCTCTTTTTTCGGTCCGTCGTTCCAATCAGAGCCCCCCTCAATACTTGGTAGCGGCCATCGATCACCTCCAAGCAGTCTAGCCCCTCACGGGCCCGGTCACGTAACTGGGTTCGAAGACGCTCGCCTTCTTTCGCTTCCGCTCTTCTCGGATCGTCCCTCATTTGTCCCAAGTACCACTGGCGCACCGCTGCCAGCGCAGTCTCGATCGGGGTGAAGGACACGTCTGTAACGACCACCCACTCCGAGTCGCTGAAGAAGATATCCTCCTGATACTTAAAAATAACCCCGTCCCGGTTGAAAGATTCGACGTTTCTTCCTTCTGCCATCCCCACACCGAGAAGGGGAGCTAGTAGGCCCATCAGGAGAAAAACGGCTCCGATCGCCGCCTCTGCTGCGTTGTACCCCACTGGCGGTCTGCGCACCCGTTCCGAACGCCGTCTCGTCTCTTCCGGCGCCGTCGTTCCCTCCCCTTCCTTGGCTGATTCATCTGATGGCTTTTCCTGACGGGTATCCGTCGGCACATCCTCCATTGCGTTCGTCTCCTTCCCGGTGTCCGCCATTGTTTGTTCGTCCTCTTCTCCCGGTTGAAATTCCTCCGCTGGTCTGTGACTCGCGTCGCAGCGTTGTTTTTTGCCGTTCCTGGACGTCTCTTAGCCTTCTGCCGACTTCCGTCCACGTCCGCGTTTTTTTCCCGTCCACCGCTGCCCTCCCCACCGACGCTCTTGTCGGTTTCATCTATGTTTCGGAAGGCTCTATCGTTACGCTATTTCGACACTCCTCCAGATCCAGTGGCTCAGTGGCCACGACTGCCATCGCTTTTCTTGGTAACCACACCGCTTCCCGCAACACCACTCTTTTCCTGCTCTTCATTTCTTCATCTCTCACGGCCCCAATCGGCATTTCGCCGATGACGATTTCCGGAAGTGCACCGATCTTCATTCTCGTTCCTAGCTTCTTCCGTGTTTTCCTGCCACTGACCTGGTGCTCGACCCTGTTGCTGATACATTGGGCAAAATGGACGAGTGTGTCCTACTTCATTACACCCGAAACAGATGATCTTTCCGTCCTCCGTCCGGCTTCTATGTCGTGGCGTCGTTGGACAATCCCTATTTAAGTCTCCTACTTGGTGGCATCCAAAGCAGATCGGTTGTCCCTCCGGTGTCCATTGCAGTTCACGGTTATTCCACCCAGGGCGTTGTTGTATGTTTCCTGGGTTCCATCCCTGTTGCGGAGGTTGTCCTGCCGGCTTCGGCGCGATCGCCCCCATTCATCCTTCCATCATCTTTTCAAGCCGCTCCATTCTGTCCTCCTTCACCGGTGGCATCCGCTTCCCTAACATCCCCATAGCCCAGTCTTCCTTTGAATATCTCCTTGAAATTTTTGTTCAACTTTTTCCAAACTTTGGGACCTTACTATGGGATTTTGAAGAACAAATAGCATAAAATTATTAAAAATTTAGAATAAGGAAGTCCCCACAAATGTTTTTTTGTAAAAATTAAAAACAAATACCATAGATTTTTTGAGTAGCATCACTTCGAAGATCATCAAGATCCATCATAAGCTCCTTGAAATTTGTGTTCAACTTTTTCCAAACTTTGGGACCTTACTATGGGATTTTGAAGAACAAATAGCATAAAATTATTGCAAATTTAGAATAAGGAAGTCCCCACAAATGTGTTTTTGTAAAAATTAAAAACAAATACCATAGATTTTATGAGTAGCATCACTTCGAAGATCATCAAGATCCATCATAAGCTCCTTGAAATTTTTGTTCAACTTTTTCCAAACTTTGGGATTTTACTATGGGATTTTGAAGAACAAATAGCATAAAATTATTGCAAATTTAGAATAAGGAAGTCCCCACAAATGTGTTTTTTGTAAAAATTAAAAACAAATACCATAGATTTTATGAGTAGCATCACTTCGAAGATCATCAAGATCCATCATAAGCTCCTTGAAATTTTTGTTCAACTTTTTCCAAACTTTGGGATTTTACTATGGGATTTTGAAGAACAAATAGCATAAAATTATTGCAAATTTAGAATAAGGAAGTCCCCACAAATGTGTTTTTGTAAAAATTAAAAACAAATACCATAGATTTTTTGAGTAGCATCACTTCGAAGATCATCAAGATCCATCATAAGCTCCTTGAAATTTTTGTTCAACTTTTTCCAAACTTTGGGACCTTACTATGGGATTTTGAAGAACAAATAGCATAAAATTATTGCAAATTTAGAATAAGGAAGTCCCCACAAATGTGTTTTTGTAAAAATTAAAAACAAATACCATAGGTTTTTTGAGTAGCATCACTTCGAAGATCATCAAGATCCATCATAAGCTCCTTGAAATTTTTGTTTAACTTTTTCCAAACTTTGGGACCTTACTATGGGATTTTGAAGAACAAATAGCATAAAATTATTGCAAATTTAGAATAAGGAAGTCCCCACAAATGTTTTTTTGTAAAAATTAAAAACAAATACCATAGATTTTATGAGTAGCATCACCTCGAAGATCATCAAGATCCATAATAAGCTCCTTGAAATTTTTGTTCAACTTTTTCCAAACTTTGGGACCTTACTATGGGATTTTGAAGAACAAATAGCATAAAATTATTGCAAATTTAGAATAAGGAAGTCCCCACAAATGTGTTTTTGTAAAAATTAAAAACAAATACCATAGATTTTATGAGTAGCATCACCTCGAAGATCATCAAGATCCATATTAAGCTTCTTGAAATTTGTGTTCAACTTTTTCCAAACTTTGGGACCTTACTATGGGATTTTGAAGAAAAAATAGCATAAAATTATTGCAAATTTAGAATAAGGAAGTCCCCACAAATGTGTTTTTGTAAAAACTAAAAACAAATACCATAGATTTTATGAGTAGCATCACTTCGAAGATCATCAAGATCCATCATAAGCTGCTTGAAATTTTGGTTCTACTTTTTCCAAACTTTGTGACATTACTTTGGGAGTTTGAAGAACAAATAGCATAAAATTATTGCAAATTTAGAATAAGGGAGTACCCACAAATGTATTTTTGTAAAAATTAAAAACAAATGCCAAAGATTTTATGAGTAGCATCCCTTTTTCTAAATATTCAATAATTTTTTTCGGGACCTCAAAGTAACAATTAAGTTTTTCATTGGGTTAACTTGGTTTATTTTGAGATAAACTATGTTGAAATGTACAATCCTCTAGAATAACACATTTCCTTATTTTTTGAGCTATTTAAAAAAGATATTTTGCAGTTGGATAGAAAAATCATTTGTAGTTTCTTATATACGGGACTTCAAAGTAACAACTTATTTTATCAATAGGTTAACTTGGTTTATTTTGAGATAAACTATGTTGAAATGTACAATCCTCTAGAATAACACATTTCCTTAGTTTTTGAGCTATTTAAAGAAGATATTTTGCAGTTGGATAGAAAAATCATTTGTAGTTTCTTATATACGGGACTTCAAAGTAACAACTTATTTTATCAATAGGTTAACTTGGTTTATTTTGAGATAAACTATGTTGAAATGTACAATCCTCTAGAATAACACATTTCCTTATTTTTTGAGCTATTTAAAGAAGATATTTTGCAGTTGGATAGAAAAATCATTTGTAGTTTCTTATATACGGGACTTCAAAGTAACAACTTATTTTATCAATAGGTTAACTTGGTTTATTTTGAGATAAACTATGTTGAAATGTACAATCCTCTAGAATAACACATTTCCTTATTTTTTGAGCTATTTAAAGAAGATATTTTGCAGTTGGATAGAAAAATCATTTGTAGTTTTTTATATACGGGACTTCAAAGTAACAACTTATTTTATCAATAGGTTAACTTGGTTTATTTTGAGATAAACTATGTTGAAATGTACAATCCTCTAGAATAACACATTTCCTTATTTTTTGAGCTATTTAAAGAAGATATTTTGCAGTTGGATAGAAAAATCATTTGTAGTTTCTTATATACGGGACTTCAAAGTATCAAATAAGTTTTTCATTGGGTTAACTTGGTTTATTTTGAGATAAACTATGTTGAAATGTACAATCCTCTAGAATAACACATTTCCTTATATTTTGAGCTATTTAAAGAAGATATTTTGCAGTTGGATAGAAAAATCATTTGTAGTTTCTTATATACGGGACTTCAAAGTAACAAATAAGTTTTTCATTGGATTAACTTGGTTTATTTTGAGATAAACTATTTTGAAATGTACAATCCTCTAGAATAACACATTTCCTTATTTTTTGAGCTATTTAAAGAAGATATTTTGCAGTTGGATAGAAAAATCATTTGTAGTTTCTTATATACGGGACTTCAAAGTAACAACTTATTTTATCAATAGGTTAACTTAATTTATTTTGAGATAAACTATTTTGAAATGTACAATCCTCTAGAATAACACATTTCCTTATTTTTTGAGCTATTTAAAGAAGATATTTTGCAGTTGGATAGAAAAATCATTTGTAGTTTCTTATATACGGGACTTCAAAGTAACAACTTATTTTATCAATAGGTTAACTTGGTTTATTTTGAGATAAACTATTTTGAAATGTACAATCCTCTAGAATAACACATTTCCTTAATTTTTGAGCTATTTAAAGAAGATATTTTGCAGTTGGATAGAAAAATCATTTGTAGTTTCTTATATACGGGACTTCAAAGTAACAACTTATTTTATCAATAGGTTAACTTGGTTTATTTTGAGATAAACTATGTTGAAATGTACAATCCTCTAGAATAACACATTTCCTTAATTTTTGAGCTATTTAAAGAAGATATTTTGCAGTTGGATAGAAAAATCATTTGTAGGTTCTTATATACGGGACTTCAAAGTAACAACTTATTTTATCAATAGGTTAACTTAATTTATTTTGAGATAAACTATTTTGAAATGTACAATCCTCTAGAATAACACATTTCCTTATTTTTTGAGCTATTTAAAGAAGATATTTTGCAGTTGGATAGAAAAATCATTTGTAGTTTCTTATATACGGGACTTCAAAGTAACAACTTATTTTATCAATAGGTTAACTTGGTTTATTTTGAGATAAACTATTTTGAAATGTACAATCCTCTAGAATAACACATTTCCTTAATTTTTGAGCTATTTAAAGAAGATATTTTGCAGTTGGATAGAAAAATCATTTGTAGGTTCTTATATACGGGACTTCAAAGTAACAACTTATTTTATCAATAGGTTAACTTAATTTATTTTGAGATAAACTATTTTGAAATGTACAATCCTCTAGAATAACACATTTCCTTATTTTTTGAGCTATTTAAAGAAGATATTTTGCAGTTGGATAGAAAAATCATTTGTAGTTTCTTATATACGGGACTTCAAAGTAACAACTTATTTTATCAATAGGTTAACTTGGTTTATTTTGAGATAAACTATTTTGAAATGTACAATCCTCTAGAATAACACATTTCCTTAATTTTTGAGCTATTTAAAGAAGATATTTTGCAGTTGGATAGAAAAATCATTTGTAGTTTCTTATATACGGGACTTCAAAGTAACAACTTATTTTATCAATAGGTTAACTTGGTTTATTTTGAGATAAACTATGTTGAAATGTACAATCCTCTAGAATAACACATTTCCTTATTTTTTGAGCTATTTAAAGAAGATATTTTGCAGTTGGATAGAAAAATCATTTGTAGTTTCTTATATACGGGACTTCAAAGTATCAAATAAGTTTTTCATTGGGTTAACTTGGTTTATTTTGAGATAAACTATGTTGAAATGTACAATCCTCTAGAGTAACACATTTCCTTATATTTTGAGCTATTTAAAGAAGATATTTTGCAGTTGGATAGAAAAATCATTTGTAGTTTCTTATATACGGGACTTCAAAGTAACAAATAAGTTTTTCATTGGATTAACTTGGTTTATTTTGAGATAAACTATTTTGAAATGTACAATCCTCTAGAATAACACATTTCCTTAATTTTTGAGCTATTTAAAGAAGATATTTTGCAGTTGGATAGAAAAATCATTTGTAGGTTCTTATATACGGGACTTCAAAGTAACAACTTATTTTATCAATAGGTTAACTTAATTTATTTTGAGATAAACTATTTTGAAATGTACAATCCTCTAGAATAACACATTTCCTTATTTTTTGAGCTATTTAAAGAAGATATTTTGCAGTTGGATAGAAAAATCATTTGTAGTTTCTTATATACGGGACTTCAAAGTAACAACTTATTTTATCAATAGGTTAACTTGGTTTATTTTGAGATAAACTATTTTGAAATGTACAATCCTCTAGAATAACACATTTCCTTAATTTTTGAGCTATTTAAAGAAGATATTTTGCAGTTGGATAGAAAAATCATTTGTAGTTTCTTATATACGGGACTTCAAAGTAACAACTTATTTTATCAATAGCCCTAGCGCATGTCTTTGGTTTCTTTTAGGGTTCAGTTCAATAAACCACTGGAAAACCCTAGCTTTGGAGTTCTTTTTGGGTTTATTGTCCCCTAACTGAAATTTTTTGACAAAACTTTTTTTATACAAAATGCACATGGTTAAATCTAAGGAATAAAATAGTTTTTTGAACCGTGTAACCCTAGCGCCTGTCTTTGGTTTATTTAGGGTTCAGTATCAGTTCAATAAACCACTGGAATACCCTAGCTTTGGAGTTCTTTTTGGGTTTATTGTCCCCTAACTGAAATTTTTAGACACAACTTTTTTATACAAAATGTACATGGTTAAATCTAAGTAATAAAATAGTTTTTTGAACCGTGTAACAGAAAACTGATGTTTTTACGAGAAAATAAACAAAAAGTTCAATGGTTTAACATCGGTTTTTTGCGAGTTTTTTTAACCCTCTGAAAACTTGGCAGGCGGTGAGAAATAGACAAAGCTTGCCGCCTATTATTGTATTTGTAATAATATACGCAATAAATACTTATACCGCTCAATCAGCCGGTTTCTCAATTGTTCTACGGGCTTGTTTCCTGAAATAATATGAAACCGAAAAAAGCCCTGAACATTTTCGAAAACATATGGGCTTAACGACTCTATTCCGCACTTAAAATTTGAAACGTCTTCGGGTAGATAATTTATTGAATAGGTCGTTGGACGAATTGAAATTGAAAAATCCATCAGTTGTTGTACATACAACTTCAAGGCTCGAGTTGCCTCCTTCACTGTTAAAAAACGTCGCGTTTTTTGGTAATTTTATGTTACCGAAAACTGTTACTAGGTCTCGTAAATTGGTAGGCACTGTAAGACCGTAAAAGTCCCTTAAAAAAAAGTCTTCAAATTGTTTGTGATACTATTGTATCAATTGGTGGTGTAGTGGTTAAGGCGGCCGGCTGTTAAGCTTGGGTTCCGTGGTTCGACTCCCGGTCTAGACACTTTTTCTAATTTACTGAATTGACCTAAATTATAGGGTTTTTATGAGGTTTATATGAGGTTTATAAAAGGGTTTTCTCAGAGAAATTTAAAGGTTTTCTAACCCAAGGAATTCGGACATGCACCATTGGCACGTGCTAACATTCTTCCCTTTCACTTCGGAAAAATCTGAAATTTACGGTTTTTTCAGGGGTAAAAGATCGCGGAAATGGGGGTTTCTGGCGGGTACATTGAACCGGTTTTTAACGCTGAACCCGTTCAATAAACCCGTTAAAAAACCGGTTTTGGAACTGAAGACATCTGCTAGGGAGGTTAACTTGGTTTATTTTGAGATAAACTATGTTGAAATGTACAATCCTCTAGAATAACACATTTCCTTATTTTTTGAGCTATTTAAAGAAGATATTTTGCAGTTGGATAGAAAAATCATTTGTAGTTTCTTATATACGGGACTTCAAAGTATCAAATAAGTTTTTCATTGGGTTAACTTGGTTTATTTTGAGATAAACTATTTTGAAATGTACAATCCTCTAGAATAACACATTTCCTTATTTTTTGAGCCATTTAAAGAAGATATTTTGCAGTTGGATAGAAAAATCATTTGTAGTTTCTTATATACGGGACTTCAAAGTAACAACTTATTTTATCAATAGGTTAACTTGGTTTATTTTGAGATAAACTATTTTGGAATGTACAATCCTCTAGAATAACACATTTCCTTATTTTTTGAGCTATTTAAAGAAGATATTTTGCAGTTGGGTAGAAAAATCATTTGTAGGTTCTTATATACGGGACTTCAAAGTAACAACTTATTTTATCAATAGGTTAACTTAATTTATTTTGAGATAAACTATTTTGAAATGTACAATCCTCTAGAATAACACATTTCCTTATTTTTTGAGCTATTTAAAGAAGATATTTTGCAGTTGGATAGAAAAATCATTTGTAGTTTCTTATATACGGGACTTCAAAGTAACAACTTATTTTATCAATAGGTTAACTTGGTTTATTTTGAGATAAACTATTTTGAAATGTACAATCCTCTAGAATAACACATTTCCTTAATTTTTGAGCTATTTAAAGAAGATATTTTGCAGTTGGATAGAAAAATCATTTGTAGTTTCTTATATACGGGACTTCAAAGTAACAACTTATTTTATCAATAGGTTAACTTGGTTTATTTTGAGATAAACTATGTTGAAATGTACAATCCTCTAGAATAACACATTTCCTTAATTTTTGAGCTATTTAAAGAAGATATTTTGCAGTTGGATAGAAAAATCATTTGTTGTTTCTTATATACGGGACTTCAAAGTAACAACTTATATTATCAATAGGTTAACTTAATTTATTTTGAGATAAACTATTTTGAAATGTACAATCCTCTAGAATAACACATTTCCTTATTTTTTGAGCTATTGAAAGAAGATATTTTGCAGTTGGATAGAAAAATCATTTGTAGTTTCTTATATACGGGACTTCAAAGTAACAACTTATTTTATCAATAGGTTAACTTGGTTTATTTTGAGATAAACTATTTTGAAATGTACAATCCTCTAGAATAACACATTTCCTTAATTTTTGAGCTATTTAAAGAAGATATTTTGCAGTTGGATAGAAAAATCATTTGTAGGTTCTTATATACGAGACTTCAAAGTAACAACTTATTTTATCAATAGGTTAACTTAATTTATTTTGAGATAAACTATTTTGAAATGTACAATCCTCTAGAATAACACATTTCCTTATTTTTTGAGCTATTTAAAGAAGATATTTTGCAGTTGGATAGAAAAATCATTTGTAGTTTCTTATATACGGGACTTCAAAGTAACAACTTATTTTATCAATAGGTTAACTTGGTTTATTTTGAGATAAACTATTTTGAAATGTACAATCCTCTAGAATAACACATTTCCTTAATTTTTGAGCTATTTAAAGAAGATATTTTGCAGTTGGATAGAAAAATCATTTGTAGTTTCTTATATACGGGACTTCAAAGTAACAACTTATTTTATCAATAGGTTAACTTGGTTTATTTTGAGATAAACTATGTTGAAATGTACAATCCTCTAGAATAACACATTTCCTTATTTTTTGAGCTATTTAAAGAAGATATTTTGCAGTTGGATAGAAAAAATCATTTGTAGTATTTTATATACGGGACTTCAAAGTAACAAATAAGTTTTTCAAGGGATTAACTTGGTTTATTTTGAGATAAACTATTTTGAAATGTACAATTCTCTAGAATAACACATTTCCTTATTTTTTGAGCTATTTAAAGAAGATATTTTTACAGTTGGATAGAAAAATCATTTGTAGGTTCTTATATACGGGACTTCAAAGTAACAACTTATTTATCAATAGGTTAACTTGGTTTTTTTTGAGATAAACCAAGTTAATACCCGTAATACCCGGATTTATCCTTTCATATTCAGACCCGGATTTATCCTTTCTTATTGAGACCAGGATTTATCCTTTCTTAGCAAGACCCGGATTTATCCTTTTTTATTAAGACCCGGATTTATCCTTTCTTATTAAGACCAGGAATTATTCTTTCTTATTAAGACCCGGATTTATCCTTTCTTATTCAGACCTGGAATTATTCTTTCTTATTAAGACCCGGATTTATCCTTTCTTATTAAGACCCGGATTTATCGTTGCTTATTAAGACCCGGATTTATCCTTTCCTATTAAGACCCGGATTTATCCTTTTTTATTGGGAGGAGGATTTATCCTTTCTTATCAAGACCCGGATTTATCCTTTCTTATTAAGACCAGAAATTATTCTTTCTTATTAAGACCCGGATTTATCCTCCGGATTTATCCTTTCTTTTTAAGACCCGGATTTATCCTTTCTTATTAAGACCCGGATTTATCCTTTCTAATAAAGACCAGGAATTATTTTTTCTTATTAAGACCCGGATTTATCCTTTCTTATTCAGACCTGAATTATTCTTTCTTATTAAGACCCGGATTTATCCTTTCTTATTAAGACCCGGATTTATCGTTTCTTATTAAGACCCGGATTTATCCTTTCTTATTAAGACCAGGAATTATTCTTTCTTATTAAGACCCGGATTTTTCTTCCGGATTAATCCTTACTTTTTAAGACCCGGATTTATCCTTTCTTATTAAGACCAAGATTTATCTTTTTATTGAGACCAGGATTTATCCTTTCTTATCAAGACCCGAATTTTATCCTTTCTTATAAAGACCAGGAATTATTCTTTCTTATTAAAACCCGGATTTATCCTCCGGATTTATCCTTTCTTTATAAGACCCGGATTTATCCTTTCTTATAAAGACCTGGAATTATTCTTTCTTATTAAGACCCGGATTTATCCTTTCTTATTCAGACCTGGAATTATTCTTTCTTATTAAGACCCGGATTTATCCTTTCTTATTAAGGACCCGGATTTATCGTTTCTTATTAAGACCCGGATTTATCGTTTCTTATTAAGACCCGGATTTATCCTTTTTTATTGAGACCAGGATTTATCCTTTCTTATTCAGACCTTGAATTATTCTTTCTTATTAAGACCCGGATTTATACTTTCTTATAAAGACCCGGAATTATTCTTTCTTATTAATACCCGGATTTATCCTTTCATATTCAGACCCGGATTTATCCTTTCTTTTTGAGACCAGGATTTATCCTTTCTTAGCAAGACCCGGATTTATCCTTTCTTTTTAAGACCCGGATTTATCCTTTCTTATTAAGACCCGGATTTATCCTTTCTTATTAAGACCAGGAATTATTCTTTCTTATTAAGACCCGGATTTATCCTTTCTTATTCAGACCCGGATTTATCCTTTCTTATTAAGACCAGGAATTATTCTTTCTTATTAAGACCCGGATTTATCTTCCGGATTAATCCTTTCTTTTTAAGACCCAGATTTATCCTTTTCTTATTAAGACCCGGATTTATCCTTTCTTATTAAGACCCGGATTTATCCTCTCTTATCAAGACCAGGATTTATCCTTTCTTATTAAGACCCGGATTTATCCTTTCTTATTAAGACCCGGATTTATCGTTTCTTATTAAGTCCCAGATTTATCCTCTCTTATTAAGACCCGGATTTATCCTTTTTTTATTGAGACCAGGATTTATCCTTTTTTATCAAGACCCGGATTTATCCTTTCTTATTAAGACCAGAAATTATTCTTTCTTATTAAGACCCGGATTTATCCTCCGGATTTATCCTTTCTTTTTAAGACCCGGATTTATCCTTTCTTATTAAGACCCGGATTATCCTTTCTTATAAAGACCAGGAATTTTTCTTTCTTATTAAGACCCGGATTTATCCTTTCTTATTCAGACCTGGAATTATTCTTTCTTATTAAGACCCGGATTTATCCTTTCTTATTAAGACCCGGATTTATCTTCCGGATTAATCCTTTCTTTTTAAAACCCGGATTTATCCTTTCTTATCAAGACCAGGATTTATCCTTTCTTATTAAGACCCGGATTTATCATTTCTTATTAAGACCAGGAATTTCTTCTTTCTTATTAAGACCCGGATTTATCCTTTCTTATTCAGAACTGGAATTATTCTTTCTTATTAAGACCCGGATTTATACTTTCTTATAATTATTCTTTCTTATTAATACACGGATTTATCCTATCATATTCAGACCCGGATTTATCCTTTCTTATTGAGAACTGGAATTATTCTTTCTTATTAAAACCCGGATTTATACTTTCTTATAAAGACCCGGATTTATCCTTTCTTAGCAAGACCCGGATTTATCCTTTCTTATTAAGACCCGGATTTATCCTTTCTTATTAAGACCAGGAATTTTTCTTTCTTATTAAGACCCGGATTTATCCTTTCTTATTCAGACCTGGAATTATTCTTTCTTATTAAGACCCGGATTTATACTTTCTTATAAAGACTTTCCTTTCCGGAATTATTCTTTCCTATTAATACCCGGATTTATCCTTACATATTCAGACCCGGATTTATCCTTTCTTATTGAGACCAGGATTTATCCTTTCTTAAGCAAGACCCGGATTTATCCTTTCTAATTAAGACCAGGAATTATTCTTTCTTATTAAGACCCGGATTTATCCTTTCTTATTAAGACCCGGATTTATCCTTTCTTATCAAGACCAGGATTTATCCTTTCTTATTAAGGACCCGGATTTCTCCTTTCTTATAAGACCAGGAATTCTTCTTTCTTATTAAGACCCGGATTTATCCTTTCTTATTAAGACCCGGATTTATCCTTTCTTATCAAGACCAGGATTTATCCTTTCTTATTAAGACCCGGATTTATCCTTTCTTATTAAGACCAGGAATTCTTCTTTCTTATTAAGACCCGGATTTATCCTTTCTTATTCAGACCTGGAATTATTCTTTCTTATTAAGACCCGGATTTATTACTTTCTTATAAAGACTTTCCTTTCCGGAATTATTCTTTCTTATTAATACCCGGATTTATCCTTACATATTCAGACCCGGATTTATCCTTTCTTATTGAGACCAGGATTTATCCTTTCTTAGCAAGACCCGGATTTATCCTTTCTAATTAAGACCAGGAATTATTCTTTCTTATTAAGACCCGGATTTATCCTTTCTTATTCAGACCTGGAATTATTCTTTCTTATTAAGACCCGGATTTATTGTTTCTTATTAAGACCCGGATTTATCCTTTCTTATCAAGACCCGGATTTATCCTTTCTTATTAAGACCAGGAATTATTCTTTCTTATTAAGACCCGGATTTATCCTTTCTTTTTAAGACCCGGATTTATCCTTTTTTATCAAGACCAGGAATTATTCTTTCTTATTAAGACCCGGATTTATCCTTTCTTATTCAGACCTGGAATTATTCTTTCTTATTAAAACCCGGATTTATCCTTTCTTATTAATATCCGGATTTATCGTTTCTTATTATGGCATTCCGTGGGGACAATTTGCAATTCTTTATTTATACACTGAAATTCTTAAGTATATCCTTAATCCCGCTTAAATAACTGATGTTTTGGCTAAAAAAACTACACGAATCTAAATTCTTATTCAAATGTTTATTTCTAAAGTAGAAGTCTTAGTTCTAATTATTAAACGTTAGTTTTTATATTATTGTAGAATCGGTTCTAAAGTAAAAGGTTAATCAAATGTAAAGCGTTTAAGTTGAAGTATGAATTCGGTGGCTACTAACGCCCCCTATCAGAGGTGATACATACTCCATCAATCAATACTTTTATGCGGATGTCGCGGAACGGGGGCAAAGTTTAAAAATATCCTTCACCTCCTTAGAGTCTGCCCAAGATCCCGCCGAGTTCACATTTCTCACGGTTTCTCACGAGGTGCGTTTACGACGACTAACATAACCGAACACCGCTAATACTCCGATGAATAATTTGAGAAACGTCACACAAACCGAAACCGTCGTTAGGTTGGCCTGCACGAATTGAAAGGATTGCCGAGGATTGCTATACAATTGAGTTGTAACCATCGGCGTGATTATTATTCTACCAAGTGTCCTTCCAGTTTAGTCGGCGATAGAAGAAGCGTCGTGATATTATTGAAATTAATAAAGACGAAATGATTCCGAAGTTAAAAGAATTGTGATATTTTTTACTAGTGATTATGAAGCAGAAGCTACATGGGAAATTGTTCCACATTGGATCTCGGATTTTGTTTTGCAGAAATTACATCATTTTGATTGTTCCCTCAAGACCTGACAACGCCCTCTAATGTTACAGTCTAACCTTTTTTTCTATTTTTCTTGCCTCCTCCCAGCATTGATTCACGTTGACAAGAAAGTATGGCAAATAAAATAAAACAAACAGAATTTTTTAGGGGTTGCTGACCTCGTTTAACGTTGATATTTTCTAAACGTTTCAACCATACCATCGCCAGCAATCTTCAGTTTTAATTTGTCTCTTATTATTGTGCGTGCAATGCACCATGGCCTTCCGCTCGCTACTCTTAACCATTTCTATTTGATCTGACAGCTCGACAACAGTGAACGACTTGAAATCACGGTGAAATCTGTTGCGTGACTACATAATGCGTTGCGTCCGTTATTTGTAATTGGATACCAAGCATATGCATTGAATTTTTAAAATTGCCACTTCTGATCAACTTGGTTTTCGTTTCTTCTGTTGACTAGTTTATTCTGATACTTTCGTCAAGCAGCTATAGGATGTCGGCCACTTCAAACAGATCGGAATGGATTTAAACCAGTTTCCTTCTTTTGACCGTAGAGAATAGAGAGTGAAAAGTTTAAAAATACTCGCTCAACAACGAAAGCTTGGATAGTTGTTTACTTCTCTTTATTAGAAAATGACAAGAATTTCTTTTTTTCTTGTGTCTCATTATTAGATTTCTTATTTTCAATATTCGACTCTTGTAAGAACTAAGAAGCAATATAGAAAATGAAGTTTGCACCACATATTTTATTTTGTGTGGTCGGTTGCTTGCTATTCCCTTCCACAAATTTTACTCCCATCGACTTAGCCTTCTGACGTCATTTTTAAAGATCATCCCGGTATCAGAGACGAAGGAATCAAATGATCAATTGTCGGCGACTACAACGATTGATCATCAGCATTTGATTACTTCACAAACAGGTAATATACTTCGATTTAAAACGTTTCAGTTTATTTTAAACATTTTTTCTTAATCTTCCGCAGAGAAAATCAAAATGACCAACATGTTAGTGAATCTCTACTTATTCATCTGATTCGTTTGATCCGACGGCATCAACCATACGCCATCACATCCTTATTATGCTGAACCGAATTTCCGCGGAGTGGCTGTTCCGTTTGCGATTGGAATGTGGGTTCTCGCCGTGTTCATAGTAAAAATAGGTACGTATAAAACAAGCAAAGTTCTAAATTGTTATGTATTCGTCCGTTGTATTTTTTCTCTTTTTTTTTGCTCTTCCGCAGTGGTGAACGGTTGGCCGAAATTATTTGCTTGGTTCCCTGAAAACGTGTTGTAGTCATCGTCGGATTCGCCATCGGGGGCATTTTGTATATGAGACCAACACCGCCGTGTTGTCTCCTCCCTCCGTCAACCATCTACTTCTTATGTATGTTGCAACCCAACAGATTGGATGCCGATTAGTTCATGCCCAATCGGCTTTTTGTCGACCATTTTTGAACCAATTCTCCGCAATTCTCCTCTTTGCCGTGGCGGGGGACGATATTCAACGCCATTTGCATAGGTATTCAACATTTTCACCCCAGTAAGTCAGATAAAACAATCATTCTCGGGTTATTTTCATATAAAGGTATTAGCCTTTGGGCGTGCGGATGGACTGGTGTTTACGGGTTCGAAATTTCTTTATTGGAAACATCATTTTCGCCTCGCTTATCTCCGCCGTAGGATCCAGTGACAGTGCTGGCCGTTATTGAAGAAGTAAACGTTGACAAAGTCCTTTACATAATCGTCTTCGGCGAATCGCTGATGAACGATGCTGTCTCTGTGGTGAATATTTCTTTTAAATTCTAACATCAATAGATCTTTTATTTTGCTAAATTTGGGTCTAAAATTTCATCACAGGTTTTGTATAACATGTGCTGTGACCCTTACGTCACTCTTGGAGCTGATCAAATAAACGGTGGACGTTTTTACCGGATTCGCCGCGTTTATTGTTCTGGTCCTTGGTGTGGAAACGACCATCGGGATCGTTGGGATTTTCCTGGCCGGTTTCACTTCCAAATTTACTCACCGTGTTCCAGTCATCGAGCCCTATTGTTCTGTTTATTATGAGCTATTACGGGGCATTGCTCAACGCTGAAGCCTTTCAATTATCCGGCATTTTCTCGTACGTCATTATATTATCAATAAATCAGGGTCATGTTTTGTTGGATCACCATGAAGAATTACGTGGCGGAACAATGTGTCAAAATGCATCACTGACGACGATCAACAAGGGACGATCAGCAATTGCTCTGAGTCGATCATTTTTCCTCTTTCTCGGCTTTACGACACGGTCAATGATCACCACGAATGGAACACGGCCTTCATTCTTCTCACCATCTTTTTCTGCTCTTTGTACAGAGTAATTGGTATGAACTCACCTTATCGCTATTTAGTTATGCCCCTCATTTTGATTACAGTTATTAAAAATTGTTGTTTCAGGTATCATCAAATTGTCGAAAATCGCCAACTACTTCCGCCTTCAAAAACTGAATTTTGTAGAAAGTTGGTCATGTCTTACAGCGGATTACGTGGAGCCCATCGCCTTCGCTCTGGTCCTCCTAATCGATCCCGCCCGTTCTTCAGGTGAGTAAATGACAAAGCTAATTAGGATTTCTCGATCGCTTAACTGATTTGAATCTCATTTATTAAAGGGCATCACCATCCGTCCGCTATTGAAATTCCTCAAAAGTCAAACAAGAGGAACACCAGGAGAAAACAATGAACGAACGTTCTCCATTGAAAGGGTAACTCGTTAATTTTACTGATTGTAAAATTAAAAATAAATTAACGGTTTATGATTTTATTACATTATTACAGACGCTTGTACACGATGGCGGGAATCTTGGATTGTGTTACGCCCAATGCAACAGCATGAAAATTCGCAACAAGTTAGTTTGTAGTCACTATATTTGATAGTCAAGTAGCTCAAGTTGTGCAACGTAATTAATTAATGGTTTGCAACACGATCAGATTTAAAACAGTGGGATTTCCTCTATATCCGGCCTTGTCTGATTCGCGGTAAGAAAACACCGTGAATCTAAAATCACGGAGACATATTGGGCATTGACATTTATTTTCGAGGCACTTTTGCCGTCGCAATCCAACAAACTTGACCAAGGACCTCGTTCATATTCATTGGCTTACTCCAATCCTTCGTGCAGCAGTAACATGGTAGCGGGGGAGAGTTGTCGCTGCAATTCAAGTATTGAAATTATTTCGTTTCTTGACTCAATGCTTAATTTTAAAATTCAATGACACTAACAGTCAAACACAAATGTTATTTCTCTATTCTTAGAGAGGGCACAGTCCTCAATTCAAACACACATAAATTTAAACTATCGGCCAGTGGAGATAATTTCGTCGATCCTGATGAGATGTGCCATCAACATGTTGCCTGTAAACTTTACGGCTGCAAGATGAGAATGAAACGAAACAAAACAAGGAAATTGATGTGAATTGATGTCAATCTCATTCCTTTTAGAGCGTGGGTCATTTAAGGTGTTCTCGTTAGGCCTACGTGGTCGATCGCGAGACCAGCGATAAGGTCGAAAGAGAGTCCCAACCGGAAGGATTCTAATTCCAGGTCCAAGTTCCGTCTTGAAGGGAAAACGAATCCTGGTTACAATGACGACGTAGATAACGGAATCTTAATCAAAAAGCTGCTGATTCTAATCGGGTAAACACATTTCAATTTCATGTTTAGTTTTTCATTTGGTTTTTTATTATTAGCGTTATGTTATCGACCAAATGACAACCAGGTGGTTTGCGGGTGTATGTGTGTGTGTGATGACATGACCCCATCCCAATCGAGTAGGTCTTATGCATAATAATAAGAGTTAGTTCAGGTAAAATAAATAAAACAAAAATTTCCGGGTGGGCATGAACAGAAAAAGAGAGACATAAACTCGAAACTGTAAGTTGTCAAACTGTTTCAATTAGCTTGCATTTTTTCATTGCGGTCGGATGACTTGTGTTGCATTTTGTAATTATCCAGCAATAACCTTTTGTGTCACTACGAATACCGAAGAATAAAAATCACCTGGACTCTATTTTTTTTTAATTCGAGACTTCTGAAAGCGAACTGTGAAAAACTGTTATGCTAAATTAGACTACATATTTTAATTTATAGACTTTGCATAGTGCATTTATTTTACTTTTAAGGACAATACATTCAAAGGTGTCGAAATACAGAGCACCAATATATTTTTCTCTTTACGTAAATTAAATGCGCACGTAGCGTAATGTAAAAATTTATTTTTCTTCTTTGCCCTCGTTCTGGACATCCGCACAATAGTATCCTTACAAAACCTATTGATTTGGTGGAGTATGTATCACCTCTAATAGGTGACGCCAGTAGCCACGAATTCATGCTTCAACTTTAGCGATCAAACATTTGAAAACCTTTTACTTTTAGAACCAATTCTACAATAATTTAAAACTAACGTTTACTTAAGAATCACAATTAGAAATAAAACTTCTACTTTAAAAATTTACATTTAAATAAACATTTAAATAAGAATCTAGATTTGTTTACTTTTTTTATCCAAAACATTAGTTATTTAAGCGGAATTAAGGATATACTTAAAAATGTCAGTGTATAAATAAAGAATTGTAAATTGTCCCCCACGGAATGCCATATCGTTATTAAGGACCCGGATATATCCTTTCTTATTAAAACCCGGATTTATCCGTTTTTATTGAGACCAGGATTTATTCTTTCTTATCAAGACCCGGATTTATCCTTTCTTATTCACACCTGGAATTATTCTTTCTTATTAAGACCCGGATTTATACTTTCTTATAAAGACCCGGAATTATTCTTTTCTTATTAATACCCGGATTTATCCTTTCATATTCAGACCCGTATTTATCCTTTCTTATTGAGACCAGGATTTATCCTTTCTTAGAAAGACCCGGATTTTATCCTTTCTTATTAAGACCCGGATTTATCCTTTCTTATTAAGACCAGGAATTATTCTTTCTTATTAAGACCCGGATTTATCCTTTCTTATTCAGACCTGGAATTATTCTTTCTTATTAAGACCCGGATTTATCCTTTCTTATTAAGACCCGGATTTATCGTTTCTTATTAAGACCCGGATTTATCCTTTCTTATTAAGGACCCGGATTTATCCTTTTTTTATTGAGACGAGGATTTATCCTTTCTTATCAAGACCCGGATTTATCCTTTCTTATTAAGACCAGGAATTATTCTTTCTAATTAAGACCCGGATTTATCATCCGGATTTATCCTTTCTTTTTAAGACCCGGATTATCCTTTCTTATTAAGACCAGGATTTATCCCTTTTTTATTGAGACCAGGATTTATCCTTTCTTATCAAGACCAAGATTTATCTTTTTCTTATTAAGACCCGGATTTATCCCTTTCTTATAAAGACCAGGAATTATTATTTCTTATTAAGACCCAGATTTATCCTTTCTTATTCAGACCTGGAATTATTCTTTCTATTGAGACCCGGATTTATCCTTTCTTATTAAGACCCGGATTTATCGTTTCTTATTAAGACCCGGATTTCTCCTTTCTTATTAAGACCAGGAATTATTCTTTCTTATTAAGACCCGGATTTATACTTTCTTATAAAGACTTTCCTTTCCGGAATTATTCTTTCTTTATTAATACCCGGATTTATCCTTACATATTCAGACCCGGATTTATCCTTTCTTTATTGAGACCAGGATTTATCCTTTCTTAGCAAGACCCGGATTTATCCTTTCTTATCAAGACCAGGATTTATCCTTTCTTATTAAGACCCCGGATTTTCTCCTTTCTTATTAAGACCAGGAATTCTTCTTTCTTATTAAGACCCGAATTTATCCTTTCTTATTCAGACCTGGAATTATTCTTTCTTATTAAGGACCCGGATTTATCCTTTCTTATTAAGACCCGGATTTATCGTTTTTTTATTAAGACCCGGATTTATCCTTTCTTATTAAGACCAGGAATTATTCTTTCTTATTAAGACCCGGATTTATCCTTTCTTATTCAGACCTGGAATTATTCTTTCTTATTAAGACCCGTGATTTATCCTTTCTTATTAAGACCCGATTTTATCGTTTCTTATTAAGACCCGGATTTATCCTTTTCTTATTAAGACCAGGAATTATTCTTTCTTATTAAGACCCGGATCTATCTTCCGGATTAATCCTTTCTTTTTAAAACCCGGATTTACCCTTTCTTATTAAGACCCGGATTTATCCTTTCTTATTCAGAACTGGAATTATTCTTTCTTATTAAGACCCGGATTTATACTTTCTTATAATTATTCTTTCTTATTAATACCCGGATTTATCCTATCATATTCAGACCCGGATTTATCCTTTTCTTATTGAGAACTGGAATTATTCTTTCTTATTAAGACCCGGATTTATCCTTTCTTATTAAGACCCGGATTTATCCTTTTCTTATCAAGACCAGGATTTATCCTTTCTTATTAAGACCCGGGATTTCTCCTTTCTTATTAAGAACAGGAATTCTTCTTTCTTATTAAGACCCGGATTTATCCTTTCCTTATTAAGACCCGGATTTATCCTTTCTTATCAAGACCAGGAATTATTCTTTCTTATTAAGACCCGGATTTATCCTTTCTTATTAAGACCCGGATTTATCCTTTCTTATCAAGACCAGGATTTATCCTTTCCTTATTAAGACCCGGATTTCTCCTTTCTTATTAAGACCAGGAATTCTTCTTTCTTATTAAGACCCGGATTTATCCTTTCTTATTCAGACCTGGAATTATTCTTTCTATTAAGACCCGGATTTATACTTTCTTATAAAGACTTTCCTTTCCGGAATTATTCTTTCTTATTAATACCCGGATTTATCCTTACATATTCAGACCCGGATTTATCCTTTCTTATTGAGACCAGGATTTATCCTTTCTTAGCAAGACCCGGATTTATCCTTTCTAATTAAGACCAGGAATTCTTCTTCTTATTAAGACCCGGATTTATCCTTTCTTATTCAGACCTGGAATTATTCTTTCTTATTAAGACCCGGATTTTATACTTTCTTATAAAGACTTTCCTTTCCGGAATTATTCTTTCTTATTAAGACCCGGATTTATCATTTCTTATTAAGACCAGGAATTCTTCTTTCGTATTAAGACCCGGATTTATCCTTTCTTATTCAGAACTGGAATTATTCTTTCTTATTAAGACCCGGATTTATTACTTTCTTATAATTATTCTTTCTTATTAATACCCGGATTTATCCTATCATATTCAGACCCGGATTTGATCCTTTCTTATTGAGAACTGGAATTATTCTTTCTTATTAAGACCCGGATTTATCCGTTCTTATTAAGACCCGGATTTATCCTTTCTTATCAAGACCAGGATTTATCCTTTCTTATTAAGACCCGGATTTCTCCTTTCTTATTAAGACCAGGAATTTTTCTTTCTTATTAAGACCCGGATTTATCCTTTCTTATTAAGACCCGGATTTCTCCTTTCTTATCAAGACCAGGAATTATTCTTTCTTATTAAGACCCGGATTATCCTTTCTTTATAAGGACCCGGATTTATCCTTTCTTATCAAGACCAGGATTTATCCTTTCTTATTAAGACCCGGATTTCTCCTTTCTTATTAAGACCAGGAATTCTTCTTTCTTATTAAGACCCGGATTTATCCTTTCTTATTAAGACCCGGATTTCTCCTTTCTTATCAAGACCAGGAATTATTCTTTCTTATAAGACCCGGATTTATCCTTTCTTATTAAGACCCGGATTTATCCTTTCTTATCAAGACCAGGATTTATCCTTTCTTATTAAGACCGGATTTCTCCTTTTCTTATTAAGACCAGGAATTCTTCTTTCTTATTAAGACCCGGATTTATCCTTTCTTATTCAGACCTGGAATTATTCTTTCTTATTAAGACC